>CM040396.1:91555767-91748267 GCA_022702515.1 Ilyophis sp. 1 JC-2022 | reverse complement strand
GAGAGGGAAAGAGTGGGAGTCAGTGAGAATTGTTCAGAGAAACGGGACGGAGACAATAGCACACTTTGAATGGCTGGCTCTCTGCTGTGGCACTGCACAGAAACCCTAATCCCTGCAAAAAATACTGCTTCTTCTGGGTTGAAGAGGTTTTTGTGTCTAAGGCTTACAGCAGCACTGCATCTCTGCACTTAAACAATGACTCCAAGCTACACCTCCACCCCCAACTAGAAACATCACTTAAAGATGCATGCTTGATTAAGACCCCCCACCCCCCCCAAAATCAATAAATCCTCTCTGCTCCTAATGGTAACCATGAAGATGAGAAACATATGACCATCTCATTTGTGATGGAATTCATAACACATGTATATATTAATGGACCGTGTGGTGGTCGTCTGAACTCTGAAATGAAGCCCCATTTCAGCCCGTCAGTGGCGTCTTCACTTCCTTTCTCGAATGGCCCCTTCTCTGGAGAAACGTCTCCTCTGTTGGAATTGGATTTCTATTTGGCCTTACGCCAGTTTTTTACAGGATCTATACTCCGCTCCCTTGTTGTGTAAATTTGTCTCTAAGGAACTTGTCATTGTCATGGTGAAATTGCTGGGGAAAGATCTAAAAGCCTCTTCTCCTGTTTTATAATTATTAGATTATCATAATCGGTCTCAATAGTAGCAGTGCAACTATGCAGTAACCACACATATTTCTCAGTACCCTGTGCACAGAGAGGATATTATGGGATTATATATGTTTTTGTTGTCCAATAAAACTCAAACCCGAGCCCGACAGTGGGGAGATGGGGGTGATTTAGGTATCAGGGTGGAGAAGCCAGTTTCTTACACAGTAGAAGGAGGAGAATAAATCTCTTTCTCTCCAGATATACTTTTTGGTCAACTAATATGGCCAGTAAAAGCTAATAAAATTGGCACATTTGTATGTAAGTGCAAATAAGACTAATATTGACCGTTTAATTACTTGGAAAATACGGTGAATGACAAAATGGTAGCTGGCTATTGTATACTTGTATGTATTAATTGGTAGTTGTCAGTTGTCAGGTATGATTTATTGGCAGTAAATCCTCGGGCATGAATTTTGAAACCATTTTAAACTTAACTAATGCAATCTGTTTTGTCGGGTGCTGCTGAAAACCCACTGTATTTGCAAGTCTCAAGGTCACCAGTCTGAAACCTGCTTGGAGGCATGCTGAATTTTAAATGTGCTTATGTATGGCACAGAGCCATTAATCCTTGCATACGATTAGGGAAATAAGACCACAGTGTTTTTGTAGAAACCCATTTCGGTACTCCGCCTCCCTGAACGCCAATATATTTATTTATTTATGCAGTTATTAAACTGGTAGCTCTTTTGTGCTTGTATTGAAGAATCGAGCTGATGCTGTGCAGTTGTTTTGCTGGGCTGACACAATAGTAACTTCTGTATGTTACCTGTGTAATACCCAAGGCCACTTCTGATTGGTGTGATTCAAGGACTTACGGGCATGTATAGCCCTGCGTTTTGCAGGGCGCCCCCTGGTGGCAGAGCGGGTTGAGGGCACTTATGGATAGAAGGTTTCACATTCTGCGGAATGCTCTGAAAATAACAGTTTTTAACAGGGGCAATCGGGTAGCGATCGGAAGAGACGGCAGCAAGGGGATGCAGGGGAGTGGCGAGCCTTCTCTGGTGCGGAACGCTCACGTTTGCCGTGCTAACGTACAACTTTATCCAACTGCAACCAGCTGCTCACTGCTGAGCTGCAATCCTCCGCGATCAGAGGGCACAGGTGACAGAATGAAGGTGAAATTTATAAGTGCTGCGTACCTGTTATTATAATGCATCTCAGCACACCTGCAGACAATTTACAGAGAGGATTTTCCCGGCAGAATTCTTTGTTTGTGCTTTGGAATTTTAGGTTGATCTTTTGTTAGCTACATCTAAGTATTGATGGCTGTTTTGGCTTGGCAGGTATTTTCATCCCACAATATGTGACCCATACTTTTATATTATTTGACTTTGTCTGTAAAGGGCATTAGTGTGTGTCTCTCAGTGCTGGTAGTCCCCCGTGCCATTCCTGTGATGTTCCACTCCGCCTGACATGAATACATCCTGTCTCTCGCTGGCCTCACCCCTTCAACCCCCATAACTACCGCCCCTGCCCCCAGCCCCCAGCCCCCTGCCCCAACCCTGCCCGTTTAGTAAAACTCAGTGGTGCTGCAGTAGAATACATAATATAATAACTGTGACGTTACTGGTGTTAAGCCGAGGCTGTTTGATCAACTTTGTTTTTAAGCAGTGCTTCAGCTGTCCCCTTTGACACTTGACGGTTTGATTCGGGCGAAGCAAATCCGCCGAGCCGTGCGATACGAAGACGTCTGAAAGTCAATTCACTGATGCAAATGAGCTGCCTACTGGGATCCAGCAGTGACCCACATCTTCTCTGCTTTATTTAATAATTAATGTTCAATGCATTAATTGCATCATGCAGTTCCCCCCCCCCCCCCCACTGACCTGTGATGCATCATGCAGCTCCCCCCCTCCCTCCCCCCTCACGATTTGAACCGTTTCTGCCATGGGAACCTTGTCTGCACGACAAGTTATCTTGTCAGCAGAAATCTAGTTTGTAGGCAGATCTTCGTGTTATGTACAAATCCCAATTCCAAAAAAGTTGGGACAGGATGTAAAATGCACATTAAAGCAGAAAGCAGTGATTTGTAAATTCTCTTTTACGCATATTTAATTTAAAACAAACTAGCCTCAAACCATCACTCTGCTTCCAGATATGCAGTATATATGGACGGATCACTTTCAGGGTTGTTTCTCCTGACTTATTTTTTCTTTAGAGTTCAATAGGAAAATGTGTCAGATATGCAGATACTGTATTTCTGGCAGCAGAGTGATAGTTTAAGGCTTGTTTGATACCTCAGACCCTTGATGACCTACAGCCATTTAGCCAACCATGTGTTCCATACTGTTCCAAAACAACAACAATTTGAATATCCATTCTCGATGGGAATTGGGGGGTGACTATGAGGTTAAAGTGCAGACTTTCATATCGGGTGAATAGTGTAGCAATTGTAGCCATTTTTATACATAGTCCCCCCCATTTTAGGGGACCAAAAGTAATTGGACAAATGAACATAAACTTTAATAAAGTTATAATATTTAATATGTGGTTGCTGATCCTTTGCATATCACGACTTCCTGTTGTCTGTGACTCAACCATATCAAAAGACTCTTGATATCTTATTTTCTGGTACTCTTACAAGCAATTCTATAATCTCTCTGCATTGTAATGGATCTCTATGGGAATTGGGGGGTGGGACTAGATTAAACTGTACATTACAAAGGAATAATATGGAACACATGGTTGGCTAAATGGCTGTAAGTTAGCAAGGGTCTGAGGTATCAAACTAGCCTCAAACCATCACTCTATAGTAACACTTGTAAGAGTACCATAAAATAAGATATCAAGAGTCTTTTGATATTGTTGGGTCACAAACATCAGTAAGTCATGGCATGCAAAGGATATGCGACCAAATTTAAATAATTATTACTTTATTCTACATTATGTTAAACTGTCCAATATTTTTTGATGCCTGAAAATGGAGGGGGACTATGTACAAAAGGTTCTGTAATTTCTAAACGGTTCATCTGATATGGATGAAAATACCCTCAAATTAAAGCTGACAGTCTGCCCTCATTGTCAATGTATCCTTTCAAACTCAAAGTGCTGAAGTACAGAACAATGAATTATGGTGCCCATTGTATGTACAGTTAGGTCCATAAGTATTTGGACAGTGACACAATTTTAGTTTTTTTTGGCTGTGTACTCCAACACATTGGATTTTAAATGGAACAGTGACTATGGGGTTAAAGTGCAGACTTTTAGCTTTAGCTTGGCTGCTTTAACTTTCAGTGTTAAATGGCTGTAAGTCACCAAGGGTCTGAGGTATCAAACGAGCCTCAAACCATCACTCTGCTGCCAGATATCTAGTAGATATGGATGGATCACTTTAATGGTTGTTTCTCGTGACTCATTTTTCTATAGAGTTCAATAGGAAAATAAGTCAGAAGAAACAACGCTTAAAGTAATTTATCCATATCTGGCAGCAGAGTGATGGTTTGAGGCTCGTTTGATACCTCAGACCCTTGCTAACTTACAGCCATTTAGCCAACCATGTGTTCCATATTATTCCTTTGTAATGTACAGTTTAATCTAGTCCCACCCCCCAATTCCCATAGAGATCCATTAAAATGCAGAGAGATTATAGCATTGCTTGTTAGAGTACCAGAAAATAAGATATCAAGAGTCATGGACATCAGGAAGTCGTGATATGCAAAGGATCAGCAACCACATATTAAATATTATAACTTTATTAAAGTTTATGTTCATTTGTCCAATTACTTTTGGTCCCCTAAAATGGGGGGGGGGGACTATGTATAAAAATGGCTACAATTGCTACACTATTCACCCGATATGAAAGTCTGCACTTTAACCTCATAGTCACTGTTCCATTTAAAATCCAATGTGTTGGAGTACACAGCCAAAACAACAACAATTGTGTCACTGTCCAAATACTTATGGACCTAACTGTATATCAACAATTCCACACTATTTCAACTGGATTGAGGACTGTGCATTGCAGCGATCCGCACAAAGATCCAAGCCCTCCCACTGCAGCGCAGGGTTAGATTCCCATGTTAACGAACCACCTCAAATTACTCAGCCTAATTAGTGCACTATAGCTCCAGCCTTGATTAGATTTATGCAAAGCAAAGAAAGCAGTGCTATTAGAGAAATGGAATTAGAGCGTATGGATCGTCTGTTAATGGTCATATATCTCCCATTATACTTGGTGCTTTAGAGTGCTAGGGACTCTCTCATCATCCAATCAGGATCGTGAGAACATGGGTGAGAAAACTAGCATGGATTTGGAAAAGAGCAGAAGAGCAGCATGTTACCACGGAGCCCTGAGTAGTTTGTGTGCACGCCCGCAGAAACTCAATGCCCTTCCAACACATTGAGGGGCCACTTATCAAACGCTTCACCATATTGGCATCAATTACACAGTCTGGCTGTACGGCAGATATGAAATGGAATAACAGCAATAATAGAGGCCTGTGCTATTTTGCCGTAGCATTTTTTTAGTTTTTTGGTGTAAAAGTATAATAAAAATCCACCTGGCTGTTAAAAGAGAACCTGCTGTCTCCTCCCTCCTTCCTCCTTCTCCTCCCCTGCGGAACCGAATCGATGTCTCTCCACATTTGCGAGTCTCCTCGTCTTTCTGACTGCTGAAATTTGCCGTGCCGCTGGACTTAATCTCTTTTCAGCATAAGCACATTTTCTCTTGTTGCCTTGTCGGATTCTGGCCGATCCAGCGAGCGTACACTAAAATAATCCAGACAAAGGAGATTATATGCACTTTTTTTTTTATTTCTTTGATCCGCTTGCTTATTTTGCTTAAGATTGCGTATCGGGGAATTTTTGTTTTGAAACAAGCTCGCAGAGGAGGGGTGTTACGCCGTGAAGCGGTTCTTTATAGCTGTTCACATACATGCATGCAAATGTACGATATGCAAATCAAATCAAGCAGCGTGGTGTAGCCTAGAGGCAGTCCATTGACTTAAGCTGGTATTTATATTAAATCATTAATTTGTTTCTAATTACCTTACAAATAATGCTGCGGTCCCCTGGAGGGATCAGTTTTTGACATATTTAGAAACAAACAGCAGCGTGCTCTATTCAGTGTAATTACCACGACAAGCGCGGTTGGAGGAGGTGCGCTTTGCTTTCACCTCCCCTCCGCTACTCCCCTTTTTCTACACACGTCCCCCGAGGAGCGACGCTGGGCAGTGTGGTCAGAGCGATGTCTTCAAATGTTTGCAGTATGAAAAGAAAGCGTAATTCGCACTAATTTTTCTCTCCTGTGGCTCTCTGCTGAGGTGGCCCCAGGAACGGTCTCATTAGATACAATCTTTGGAGAACGTCCCCTATGTGAAGCCCCCCAGCTGAACACACAGTGAATAGGCGGTGGGGCGGTACTGGCTTGGTCTTTGGACGGTTCTCTCGGTCACTGCACGGTTCACTCTGTCTGTGCACAGTCTGGGGTCACTGCATAGTTTGCCCAGTGACTGCACGGTTCACTCACGCTCGCGGCATGGTTTGCTTTCCACCACAGCGCACTTCTCTCAATCACTCCTTGCTTTTCTCTGCCACTTCGCGCAAAGGGGTCCGAAGCGTTTCCTAGGGCGCGGATCACATGACTGGGTACGTTCGGCCTGCTGAGGTAGGGAATGCCTGATGAAGACCACCTCCTGTGTGCCGTGGGGGTGCTCCTCCAGGAAGCGATGATCAGTGACAGTTATTACTCGCTCAACAAGCTTTTAACTGGCGATACAAGCTTCCCATTTCCACTAGCCCCTGGTGACTGCCTACTGTCTCAGCACAGAGAATGTAAGCTGTCGCAGGATTGGGCCAGAACCTCCTTCCTTTTTCCAACCCGCCATCTGATTGGAGATAGTTGTTGCTATCTTTGTAGGTGTATGATACATTCATCTGGTTAATGTCCCACCTTATCAACCCCATTCCTGACTTCAGTAGATGCCCCCGGAACCTTGCCAATGGCCTTATCTTTTCAACGTCCCCCACCCCCCATCAATAAAAAGTGGCATCATCCAAGTTTGTCCTCCATCTTATGGTATTAAACCGAAGTAAGCATTTAAACATAAACGGGAAACCATGTGCATTTATAGCATGTACATTTGCCTGTGTGCTATATAACCTTAGTGTGTTTATTAAAAAAGAAATGCCTGAACTTATTAAAAGGAGAATTTATTTGTTTTTAATTTCATAGGTTTTATACTGCATTTTTCCTAAATCATTTGCATTACGTATTAATGTTCTTTATTTTTTAATTACTTGTGTTTTAATATTTTATATAAGTTTAAGTGCCTTTATTGGTGTTCTGGGGTAAAATAGCACATTTATGAACTTTATAAACCGATAAACAGAGCTGAATATTACAACAACAAATACATCTCATCTGTCTTTTTAATCCGTATCGCTCAGATAGCTTCTTCTACAGAGATCACAGTGCAATCACAGGACAATAACTGTTTAATTCACAGTGCAATCAGTGCTATAACTAAATATTCACAGTGCGATAACTATGATCACAGTGCAGTCACAGTGCTATAACTATATATTCACAGTGCAATCAGTGTGATAACTATATATTCACAGTGCAATCACAGTGCGATAACGGTATGATCACAGTGTGATCACAGTGCTGACAGTAGTAGGTTTGGGGGTGCTCTGGTGCTGTGGCTCCGGGGTGTATCCAGCTTTCTCCCTCGGTTCCTCTAACCATAGAAGTAGTATGCTTTTCAGGATCTCAGCAGGCTGCAAGGTGTTGTGGGATATGCTGCTCACCATGGCAGATCAAACACAGCGTTCAGATCTCTAGATCTCTAGATCTGATTGGGTCTGCTCACACCACTGAATCCATTCTGCAGTCGCATAAATCTAGTCCACTTACTGAATCAAATCTTCCCTAGATGGGTTAGCCAGGTGTGTGTGTGTGTGTGCGTGTGTGTTTGTCTTTGTGTGGTGGTTTGTCTGTCTCTGTGTGTGTGTGTGTGTGTGTGTGTGTTTGTCTTTGTGTGGTGGTTTGTCTGTCTCTGTGTGTGTGTGTGTGTGTGTGTGTGTGTCTCTGTGTGGTGGTTTGTCTGTCTCTGTGTGTGTGTGTGTGTGTGCACGTTTGTTTCCCCACATCTCTGTCGTAATGCCTTATGATCCTCTATGACCTCAAACACTACGTCTTTTTATGAGTTTCACTGCACAACTTAAGGAATATGGCCTTTTTATTTTTTATGTTAGGTCAGTACGACGCCGTTCCTCTAAACCCAAGTGCTAAATCACGCACCTACACGTTTCCGTAACGACGGCGCAATTCTGCTCTCCCAGAAAATCTGTCTTCATTTCCAAGGGGCACAGCCAGTACAGTGAATAAACGGTAACGGGACGCGGTATGCCAGTGCACAGCCCGTTTCCACGTTCTCCTTGTACCTGCATTCGCAGCTCAGCGCTCGCTGTCTGGTTGCCACGGAGATGTAACCTGCGCCATTGGAGCGACGTCGGGATGAGGAGCGTGCGGGCCTCTCGGCTGTACATATGTTCACACATCATGGCAGTGCAGAGCCAGCCCCAGGGTTTTGGTGGCCCTAAACAACGATGTTGTTGTGGCCCTAAAGTGCTCCGACATAAAATAAACAAATACATTTGTTAGTTTATTAGTTTATGCCAGCGGCCGGCTCTGTGGCGGGGGTTTTGCTCGGCTCCATTTGAACGTCATCCAATCGTCTTTGCCCCTCATCAGAGGAGCCTGCCGTTGTGTCAAAGTGCGGATGATTATCTCCATCAGCAGTGGCCTTGCGAGATCACTCTTAGTTATTTTCTTCCACTTAGTCTAATTAATCTGTTTATTCTGAAAGTCTCCTGGTTTGCAAACAAGTAATTAAGCAAAGCATTTGGATTTCTTTGAGTAGAATGTCCACGTTTAATTACTAAGAACCGTAATTAAATTAATCTGTTCAGTCAGACGGGGGAAATGCGTGTGATCTGTTGCCGGATTGACTGCGGTGATTTTTTAAAAAGACGGAAAATAGTGTGAGAGGTAGGCTATTGCTTGTAGATAATTCCATAAACATGGCTTGAGGGTTAGCTGCATTATTAAATAGTTGAATACTGGTATATGAATATATTGTCTCGTCAACAACTTCCTTGGCACGGACAAGGAGAAGCAGTTGTGATTGAGGCACCACCACCCGGAAGTGATGAGTAGTTTGGCTATTATGCTAAACACATGTGTGCATCACTGTGAAAAACATGCGAGGTGACAGGACGCCCATCTCTTCTTTTTCGCAACTTGATTGGCGGCACCATTAATCGGTGGCTTTATGGACGTCTCGCATGATGTCCACCCCCCCCCCCAAGTTTCCCCCTAAATGGAGAGTGAACATTTACCCTCCAGTGGAGCATCAGTCACAGTCTTGTGACTTACTCTGTCAAAAACAGCCAGGGGGCCGTGCGCTCGAGTGAGAGATCGCACGCGTCCTGTCTAGACTCTAAAAATAAATATTCATTTTATTTTATTTTTTTAATGACACGTACAGAATTTATTTCGCTTGGCCCTGATGTTATTTTCTTGTAGATTATTATTATGTTAATATCTTATTTGACTTGCACCTTTTAGAATAGTGTATTACAGCAGATCAAAATGAGAATGGAAATGAAAATGGACCCTAGAGCGACAGAAACAGACACCTGCTTCCAGTATATTTGAAGAGATATAATACCGAAATCAAATGAAATAATAAAGATCGCACTAAAGGGCAAATCATTTTCTCGCGCTGATTTATCCCTCGATGCAAGGGGCGGTTTTGTGCCTAAACAGCTCTCTCAAATGCAAATGGGTTTATTAGCATGATGCAAAAAATAAATTCATTAAAAAAAATGTGAATGTTGCCAAATCGCTTATTAAAAAAATAGAAAGAAAAAATCCCTGTCATCACCCATTTTGACAGGATGTGCACGTCCGCCTGATCTGAAAAGAAATGGATGAAGCCTATTTGCACATCAAGCACTCATCAATCCGCACGCTTTTCTCTCTACGGCCACAGTGGACCGAGCTGCCAGTTCTGCGTTCTCTGTCTCCGAGACCATTTTCAGACGCGTACGGAAACGGAGCTGCCTTTGTTCAAATTTAAAGGAATTTTCACGAGGAGGAAATTTAGGAGCGGGGAACAGGACGGGACTCTTTGTTTGAGGCACCAAGCGCTTTCTTCTCTAGGTATATGGGGCTCTTTACATCTCCATGGTTAGGAGTGTGTGTTCCTGGGTCTGCCTGACATTAATGTGTACCATGCAGAGATAAAATGAACATGTGCCCTGGGCATTAGGTTTAGTTTTACCCTGTATCCCAATTCATCTATTTTTGTTTTTCTTGCCAATAGCTCGTGTAAATAGATTTGTGGTTCTGGTCAGTTTATTTCAATTTTGTTGTTAAGATTTACCTGCTCACAAAATATATTATACAACAAAATATATTATTGCTGCACATTTTCATTGGTTCAAAGTTTTATAATTTTAACTTTAAAAGATAGCTTGGATAAAACGGCTGTAATGGTATATTGGCTGAATGAGAGCTCTCTCCAAGCGTTGAATTCAGAAATGGCCGTCTTTACGGACCTTCTCAGCCTGGCATACTTACTGAGCCCTGGGGGTTTGATTTGGTCATGCACACTCCAGACTGACAAGAAAACCCAGGCCCATGGTGTTTTACAAATGTGATCACATGGCCAGTGTCACCACCCAGGAGTCCCCCCAGGGAAAAGCCCCTCCCCCCCCCCCCCCCATCATCAGTGTGCCTTCCCTCTTCTCTACAGCTTGTGCTTAATTTATTTTTTAATGAAGCGCGTCAGGATCCACACTACTCTAGCTCCCACTCTCTGTCTCTCCACCTTCTTCCCTCCTCCTCCTCCTCCTCCCAAGCACCTGACCTTTCGCCAAGGCTGTCGCGGGGAAATGTCAGCAGTGTGTAAATTGTTAGCAATCTCAATTTCCGGCGCTTCGCTCCCGTAGCCGACGGGGGGATATTTGTGAGGGAATGTGGCGGGAAAGCGCTTTGCACCCGCGGCCGACGGCGTGATATTTGTGAGGGAATGGGGCGGGAAGGCACTTCACTCCCGTGGCCGACGGGGTGGTATTTGTGAGGGAATGGGGCGGGAAGGCACTTCACTCCCGTGGCCGACGGGGTGGTATTTGTGAGGGAATGGGGCGGGAAGGCACCTTGCACCCACGGCCGATGGGGTGGTATTTGGGTTTTACTCGGGTTGAGTGAGCCGATGGCCACCCGGTCAATAGGGCGCCTCCCGTCCGTCTCCGGGCCACTGGAGCGCTGACCTTCGCTCCCCCACCGTGGCTAATGGCAGTTTGAAGCTGCTCGGCTGACCGCAGTCCACGGGCTAAAGAGCTCCAGTGCTCTTGAACTTTTTTATCTTTTAATTCCTTTTTAAATGCCAGCCTCATTGGGATCTTTCACCTCCCATAGAAGTGAAATAAGACCAGTTTCTATAAAGGAAGATGCTGACATACCCTGAAGAACCAGGAGACTGGAAACCTGTTTCAATAGCATAGTCCGGATTCCCCCCCTTTTTTTCTCTCAAATATTTTCTTTTCAGCATTGAACAAAGGATGCAGTTTAATCAATACACCGAATAGATATGTTGTGTGTGTTCAGTGAAGAGCAGGTGAGACCTTCAAAAGAGGAAGAGCATCCACGCATTACATGGATTATGACTAGAGACAGGGGTTCACCAGAAGAGCGCGTTCAATTCATACAAAAAAAGGTTTTTCTGAGCACCAAAGAAACGCATACCGTAGAGGCTTGAACGCAGTGCTTGAATGCATTTTTTACTAAACATCTGTTCTTATTATAGTCAAAGATTAAAATAAAAATACAAAAAGAACATGTATCTTGTAACTCCAAGGTTGTAGGGTTTGAAATCCCATGTGGGGAACTGCAGTTGCTTCCTTAAGCGAGGTACTTAACCTGAATTGCTTCAGTAAATATCCAGCTGTATAAATGAGATTCTATGTTGGGAAGTCGCTGTAGAAAAGACTGCTAAATACCCAAATGTAAAACGTACAACCGGGACTACAACATGTATTCTGCTATTTCTACACGTATTACTAAAGATATCCTTCACTTTACATCTGTTATGATTACGTGCAGTATGCAGAGGACTTGGATCTCTTTTAGTGCGTGTAAATGTAACACAGCCTGCTGGATCTGGGTTATCCGTGTACGAGCCTGTCGCTGCCGTCTCTGTTCACTCCACTGTTTCTCTGCACTTTCCATCGGTCTGCATCCACACCCAGAATCCAGCTGCCACTGTGTCCTGCTACACATCATCATCAGCTTGCACATCTGCAGGGCCACACACACATGCATTCATGCACACATACACACACACACACACATGCGCACACATTTGCACACAAATGCATGCACGTAAACACACACGCTCACACAACAGCACTCTCTGAGCTGCTCCTTACAAGGGTAATGGCAGTTTACTGGCTCTGGGCTCCTCTTCTCTCCTTGGGGGAAATGGTTGTCTGGCTGATTGCTGGTACATCTCCTGTAGTGGTTTTCCTTGTACACCTTTTCAGCAGCCGCCTTGCTTGAAGTGGGCATGCCCTAGGATGTAATGCTAGACCCTGCATAGAGAGGGAGAGGGAGAGGGAGAGAGGGAGAGGGAGTGGGCGAGAGAGCCAGGGAGAG
Organism: Ilyophis sp. 1 JC-2022; assembly: GCA_022702515.1. Lineage (NCBI taxonomy): Eukaryota > Metazoa > Chordata > Actinopteri > Anguilliformes > Synaphobranchidae > Ilyophis > Ilyophis sp. 1 JC-2022. The sequence continues at coordinate 91,735,926 of CM040396.1, read as the reverse complement.
AGAAACGTGTGGTGGTGCAGAGATTTTCTTTCATTGACAGAATGAAAAGGTGAGTGAATCAGTGGAGAGGTAAACATGCTGCATCCTGGCTTTTGCTTGTTTTATCGGGGGAAATGTGGAGGTGGAGGACAAGGAAAAGAGAGCTTTAAAAGAAAGAGAGCGCAGTAATGCAAAGCAGCCATTTTGAGCCCTGATATTCAACACACATCAGCTGAGGAGAAAAGTTATTATTATTATTTTTTTACAGATTTAACTCGGGGATGAATACATAGCTGGATTGAGAGAGATGTTAAAGCGAGGTCCTGACTCACTGTGGTCATTAAAGATCCCATGACACTTCACAAAGAGTAGGAGTTTTCCTGGTGTCCTGGCTAAACTCCCAACCCAGGCTCTTTCAATCTGCCACCTAATCATCCCCCAGTTTAATTGGCTAAAAATTGTTTTCTCCCTCGCCACCTCAACTGATAAGTGGTGAGAATTCTGGTGCAAAATGGCGGCTGTTGCATCATCCAGGTGGATGCTACACATTGATGGTGGTTGAGGTGAGTTTCCCCCTCATCATTGTAAAGTGATTTGAGTGTGAGAAAGGCTCTATATAAATGGCAGGCATTATCATTATTAAGTGGAACCCTGAGGAACCCCCCTGCTTTTTGCGATGAGTGCCGTCATGATCTTGACCACAGTGCACCTGGACTTTTGTTAAAAAAAGAAAGAAAAAAAAAAGAAAAATCCAATTTGAAACCACCTCCGCCAACACAGTATCCCAAGTCGGATGAAAGACTGCATTTTCCAGGTCGCTGTGTCTCAGTGACTTTCCTGCCATTTTATCATTCTGCTTGCATGGTTCAGCCTCATGAATATTTATTCTCTATTCTACAGTCACCACACAACCCAACACCCCCCCCCCCCCGCCTCCATTTTGGGCCTTGGGTCAGAGCAACAACAGGCCAGATTTAGTGCTGAGGGAGGCTGTTTGTAGGACTGGGGAGAGAGAGATCAATAAGACATTTGCTCGCCCGTTTTCATTTTCAGCACACAGCTGTTTTTTTCCCCCCAGAAAATTGCTGTGAGCTGCAGTATTTACAGTAAAAAGAACAAAACGGATGGCCGCAAAGTAGGCTTAATTTACTGTCATTTACAGCACATAATACAATCTACAGTATATACTCAACTGACTGTTATATAATACTGTACGAGTATGATAGCTTTGTAAATGGTAAATGGACTGCACTTATATAGCGCCTTTATCCAAAGCGCTTTACAATGGCCTCTCACTCACCCGTTCACTCACCCGTTCACACACACATTCACACACCAATGGCGGCAGCTGCCATGCAATGCGCTAGCCTGCTCATTGGGAGCAATTTGGGGTTCAGTGTCTTGCCCAAGGACACTTCGACATGTGGACAGGAGGAGCCGGGGATCGAACGGCCAACCCAGCGATCAGCGGACGCCCCGCTCTACCTCCTGATCCACAGCCGCCCCTTTGTAGTTTACTGAACTGTTTAGTTGCTGCTTACTGTAATGTACAAAGTTGTACTTTATTCTAGACTTATGAAGTTATAATTTATAGTGAATACCATTATTATGTCCAGTACACTACACGCCAGTTTTTCTTATAATATTTATTTTGTTACCAAATGAGCGCGGTGGTGATTGAAGTACAGTCATATGACACTGCTGAGATTCATTAGAAGATGGAATATTGAGGTGTTGATTATACCTCCTGCTTGGAAGGGGCGGTAAGTGGACCTCACATTGATATTATGGTTGTATTCTGAATATCTCCTTGATCAACCCCCTACTGATCACAATCTAATTAGGCTTTAGAGGTGTGCTGTGCGGTAGGGAATGAGCAGTAATTTGCAGCTGGTGCTGCTGAGGCCCCGGGAATTCAAGGTGAGACAGGGGGGACTGAAAGTAGGGATGAAGCAAGCACTGTCTGACCAACAACAAGACTCCCACTAAACAGCAAATCCCACAATGCAAATCCCTTAGGGCAATACTGGCATCAATCCAGGCTTGGAGCAAGCCTGTATGTAGGAGATAAATCAGGTCCTTGCATGCACAGGATTCAGAAAACATGTTTTTGTGTGTGTGTGTGTGTGTGTGTGTGTGTGGGCTGGTTATATAAGGATCATATATTCAAGAGGTGGAAAAGAAGCAGGAGGGGTGGAGCTTAAACATGGGTCAGAAGGAGGGGCAGAGCTGAAACATGGGTCAGCAGGAGGGACGGACCTTGAACATGGGTCAACAGGAGGGGTGGAGATTAAACATGGGTCAGCAGGTGAGGCGGAGATTAAACATGGATCGGCAGGAGGGGCGGAGCTTAAACATGGGTCAGCAGGAGGGGGGGAGATTAAACATGGATCAGCAGGAGGGGTGGAGTTTAAACATGGGTCAGCAGGAGGGCTGGAGCTTAAACATGAGTCAGCAGGAGGGGTGGAGCATAAACATGGGTCAGCAGGAGGGGCGGAGATTAAACATGAGTCAGCAGGAGGGGTGGAGCATAAACATGGGTCAGCAGGAAGGGCGTAGCTTAAACATGAGTCAGCAGGAGGGGTGGAGCATAAAAATGTGTCAGCAGGAGGGGCGGAGATTAAACATAGATCAGCAGGAGGGGTGGAGTTTAAACATGGGTCAGCAGGAGGGGTGGAGTTTAAACATGAGTCAGCAGGAGGGGTGGAGCATAAACATGGGTCAGCAGGAAGGGCGTAGCTTAAACATGAGTCAGCAGGAGGGGTGGAGCTTAAACATAGGTCAGCGGTATACCGTATTCATCCTACGAACGCCGAATTAGTTCATTTCTAGCCTCTTTTAGAGCAGTCTCAGGAAGCGGCCTTTTTATTCATGTCCCTGTTCATTATTCCCCAGAGGCACCCGGGTATCGCACCAAATGGGAAAGACTCCCCCACTGTCTCTGTCCAACAGGCTGTAAATAAACAGAATGAATGATCGACTTTGGAGGAAGAATGAAATGTTTTCATGAAGCCCTATCTCTTATTCAATCTCATTCTCTGTCTCTCTCGCTCTATCTCCCTCTCTCTCTCTCTCTTTCCATTTTCCCAGTTCAATTGGCTTTATTGATATGACAAGCATGCACTTAAGTTGCGCCAAAGCATATATTGAAACAAGTAACTGATAACAAATTGTATATGGACTGATGAAAAATAATTTAAACCTGTATTGACATGTACCAAATTCAAGATGAAGCACAGACCATAAATGAAATGACATGGGTTTTTATTAGAGTATTTCTGTCGCAGACTGCCCCTCGGATTATGGCACTGTGCTGTACTGAAAGAGGAACGCCTGCCTCTCTGCCTCTGGAAGGCTTTCATGTCCGCTCCCGCCTCTCTATCCTACTCGCATTTTGTAAGGAATTGGAGCGGCAGTGTGGTGTAACGGTCAGGGAACTTTTCAGCTCTGCGGTTGCAGGTTCAATTCCCAGGTGGGGTACTGCTGCTGTACACTTGCACTTTGAATACTTGAGTCTATGTTTTGTCAACGTTTTCCTCTTGCTTCCGTGCCTCTTACTGTGCGCACGGGTAGTCCGCCATACTCTTTAGGGGTCTGTATCTCCCTGATGTCGGTTTTGTGTCCCAAAAGAGGCCAATTTGTTTATATGGCTGTACGTTATATTTGGTAGACTCCAATTGCGGTGTGGTGCTGTCAGCTGGGTGGATCCAAAATGTGTATGTGGAGGATGTTTTTTTTTTTCAAATTTCTGAATGCAAATGAGTTTGTCCCATTTTCAAACTCTGGATGCATCCCACAATTCACTGCCATATAATACATTTGGTTGAAAGACTGATGGCAGTGTAACTTTCTTTTTTTTTTGCTCACTCAGTTTTGCTCACTTTTTTTCCATATGGTTTGAAATGGCCTATGTTCTTTCCCTTTCAATTACTTTGAAATTAATTAATTTAATTCAAATTATTTATTTTGCTCTCCTAAAATGGGGGGGGACTATGTAGTGTATGAAATGGACTGTAATACTTTAACCCAATATGGATTAAACTACCCACAAATTAAAGCTGGCAGTGTGAACATTTACTACATATTCATAATTCATATCCAATCTGTCACTGTCCCAATAAAACTGAGTGATAAACAATATTCACCACATCGTCATCATTAGGCAAAATTTCCTCTGTCTCTGGTGACTCCAGATTGCAGATAACACACGCCTGTACCCCCCACCCACCCCCACCCCACCTTTCCGTGGCGCGTCTTTTTTAAGACAGCATCGTTTTCAATAATCATGAGCCGTGGCATTTTAGCCACTGGAAACAACTGCTACGGTGTTCTTTCACTGGCCTGCTAACTGGATTTGTTGGATCACATCATGATTACACCGTTGCTGGTGACAGAGTAGACAGGTCAGGGCCGTACTGTGCGTTTTATAATATGTAGTCTGCGGTAGAAGCCGGTTGGAGGTACGGCTTTCAATTTTTTCCCCCAACCATGGAGTGCAATAATTAACTATTAAATGTGCCTCCCCAAACATACACCGGAAAGAAAAGGCAGTGGAATGTGAAATAGCTTGCCTCTTACCTGTTGTGTGTGTTGGACCGCTGCCTGCTGTGTGCTGATAAACCCCTTGCTGATTGGCTGTTTCAACCCTCCTTTCCTCAGAGTGACAGCTGCTCAGGCAGAGGTTGCCATGGTTACCTGTAATATTGAGGCTCGACCATCTTCCACTTATGAACCGCACACAGACACACGCACACACACACACACACACCGCATGCTCAGTACAACGTTGTCCCCTCTGCAGCTCCCGTGGAGGCTGGCTTTGATGCCTTGGCATGATGGCCTGGGACTGTTGTATCTCAGGCCCAAGCTGCCCGATTTACAGAGACAAGAGAATGAGGGGTTAACGGGGCAGCAGCAGACTGTCGGACCACCCTTTTAATGTCTAATTATTAGTAATAAAGCAGTGATTAGACTGCTTGGATCATAGGACTAGGGCCCAGACCCCCACCTCTTCCTCCTCCTCCTTTTCCTCCTTCTCCTTCTAACTGCGTGTGAGACGTATGTGTCTCTGACCGTAAAAAGGCCTGTGTGTGCACTTGTGCACTGATGTTTGCTGAGAGGAGAGATTTTTTTCATCTTTGTGCATTTATTTCCCCTCCATCAACTACCCTTTATATGCAGTGGGACTGAAGATGTGGGACTCTGTGTGAATCTATCACTCTCTGTTAAAAGCCTAATAAATAAATAACCTGCAATAAAAGTGGAAATGGAAACAGGAGAACGACACTGAGGCTTAATCAGAAAATTTGTATGGACACGCTGAGCTGGGAGTTTGAAAAGGAAATTTTATGTAAAATGTAAAACTCCCCACAAACAAACACACACACGCCTGCAGCCGTACCACCGTGTACCCTTATTATGTGAAGACCCTGGAGTGATTTAGGGTTAGTACTGGTTCGTGCTTGGATGTTTGACCGCTTGGGAACACTAAATTACCACTGGAAGAGGTGGTGCTAAAGAAATAATTAAAATAGAAAACATTGCCCCAGAACAGTGGCAGTGATGCTGTTCTGTTGAACATCCTCACTGCAGTTATTAAAGACCTGTTGGCCCTTTTGGAAGGAGCAGGGGTGTTGTCCCAGCTGCTCTGGTCCGATTCCCTCATAACTGAGGGTTTACCGCTGGTCATCTACCCAGCATTCCTATCAAACTGGCCATGCAGTCGCTCGCATTCCCTGCATGCTCTTTGAATTTACTCCCCACATTATTGCTGCGAATAGGAATTCAGTTTTCAGTTGACCGACCACACACGCACGCAAATGCACGAAATCGGAAACAGACACACACACACACACACAAACGTGCACTCACACACAAACACAAGCTCATGGTACTGTGAAGGAAAGATGCGCGTTTGTTTGGATACCAACAGACTTGGTCTGCACTGGTCTTTTTCAGCTCTACAGAACAGAGCAGGAAGTGGTACCAGGTGTACGATCTTGTCTTTAAGAGGAAGTGAAGAGTGATGATGACTACATATTCTTTCAGTTTATCATCACTGCAATGCAACCTCACCTCTACAGCACACCTGGCTTATCTCACCTTTATTCCGTTCGTTTGGAAGTATCCATGGTTATTTCCCCATAAATCCACCAGCGTAATCCCAAACAAACACGGCACTGTGAGCAGGCCTAACACAAAGCATTGGCTTTTAATGGGGCTCTACTGTCCAGCCACTGATTCCAGTTCTAAGGCAAATAGATACTTAATGCCAGCAGCATCAGGCCAGGCCAAAACTCCGCAGAGCGTTTCCATAATGAGACTCTTTGTCCTTGTGCCAGACCTGCTGGTGTTGCGTTGCATGACCGGCCAAAATCGCCCAGCGCAGCTGTGCTGTGTTAATCTGCCTCATCTCCTGGGCTACGTCTGTGTTGCAGAGTGAAGCATATTTTTACATTGTAATTTAATCAGAAACTGAATCAGGTGTGCTTCACAAGATGGTTCAGGTGGGGCGCTGAACTCCAAGAAGAAGGAGCATCACTACATTATCCACCTCTGAGGAGTCCGGCCTCTTCCTCTTTTGATTCGCTTAGACGATATTAAGAAAATATAGTCACAGACCAGTTGTAGTATTGCAACCTTTTCCAACCAAGGGACAAAACAAAGCACAATAATTATTAAATAAAATGACTCAATGCAGTGGGGGATAGCTGATTTCCTCATCAATAATTATCTCTCTCTCACTTCTGTGTCATGATAGGAGGTAGATTTCTTAATCAAAACAAAGTAATCAGAAGATCATGGCAGCCGTGGCATTTTCGGCACAATATTTTCCTTGCTGTCTTGCAGGGTATCAAACAAGCCTTAAATCATCACTCTGCTGCCAGATATGCAGTAGATATGGATGGATCACTTTAAGGGTTGTTTCTTCTGACAAATTTTCTGTGGAAAAATAAGTCAGGAGAAGAAACCCTTCAAGTTATCCATCCATATCTATTGTAGTTCTGGCAGGAGATTGATAATTTAAGGCTTGTTTGATACGTCAGACCCTTGATGACTTAGAGCCATTTAGCCAACCATGTGTTCCATACTGTTCCTGTGTAATTTACAGCTAAATCTAGTCCCACCCCCAATTTCCATAGAGATCCATTCAAATGCAGAGATGTTATAGTATCGCTTGTAAGAGTACCTGAAAATAAGATATCAAGAGTTTTTTTTATGTTGTTGGGTCACAGACATCAGGATTCAGGAAGTCATGGCATGCAAAAGATATGCGACCAAATATAAAAAATTTAAAGGCACAGTCAACTTAGTGTATGTAAACTTTTGACTGGAATTGTGATATAGTGAATTAAAAGTGAAATAATCTGTCTGTAAACAATTGTTGGAAAAATTACTTGTCTCATGCACAAAGTAGATGTCCTAACTGACTTGCCAACACTATAGTTTGCTAGCATAAAATCTGTGGAGTGGTTAAAAATTAGTTTTAATGACTTCAACCTAAGTGTATGTAAACTTCTGACTTCAACTGTCTGTTCCACATTGTGTACGTTTGTGTGTGATATGTGCATTTGTGCATGTGTGAGCATGCATTTATGTTCATCTATGTTTGTGTGTGTGTGGGCGTGTGTATGCGCACATTTGCATATGTTTCTGTGTGTGTGTTTCTGTGTGTATGTTTCTGTGTGTGTGTTTCTGTGTGTGTGTTTCTGTGTGTGTGTATGTTTCTGTGTGTATGTTTCTGTGTGTGTGTTTCTGTGTGTGTGTTTCTGTGTGTGTGTTTCTGTGTGTATGTTTCTGTGTGTGTGTTTCTGTGTGTGTGTTTCTGTGTGTGTGTTTCTGTGTGTATGTTTCTGTGTGTGTGTTTCTATGTGTGTGTTTGTTTCTGTGTGTATGTTTCTGTGTGTGTGTTTCTGTGTGTGTGTTTCTGTGTGTGTGTTTCTATTTGTGTGCATTCATTTGTTTTCTTCTTCCTCCTCAATCGAGACAACATTTCTACTTGGACCTCAATTCTGCAGGCAAAACTCTGCAGGCAAACACTTTCCGGACTCTGCCTCCTCCTTGTCTTCATTCCACCAAGCTCATTTAGTTTTTCAATCTCCGCTCAGATTGCATTGGTTAAGCAGTCTGAAGGCTTTGTGAATGTGTGTGCGGGTGAAGGACACTTTTTGGGGCGACTGCTGGAAAGGTGGTTGTCGGGCTTGTGTGCTTCTCCTGCAGCCCGCTCATATTTCTGCAAGCTTAGGATATGCATAACGAGAAGCATCACTTATCACAGCCGGCTTTCTTGTTGACTGAACATTTATCTAGACTGGAAAAAAAGGAAAGGAAAAAAAACAACTTGGGTGAACCCTCATTTAAGCCGACATTAGGCTGTAATTCAACGTCATTAAGAGAGATGGTTTGTTTGTACGGTGGAAAATAAGATTACAGCCCTTGCTCCTCAGTAGTGTCCTTCAGAGATTAGTCCTGTGGGGCGTCTCCGATTCTGTAGCACCGTGCTTAATTCCGTGCGCTCCCGACCACACAGAGGGAATCGTAAACCCCGATTCCAAAAAAACAAATAGGAGTTCTTTCATAGCCAGAGAGTAAGTGCGTTTTATTACATTTCTAACGTGCCGCAAATCGGATTAAATCTCTGTTTAAACCGCGTTGCCCCCAAAACGTTCATCACTTCGCTCCGTCTTGGTTGGTTTCAGTGGCAGGATTTAATTTAAGGCAGTAGCCGTTGTGCATTAGCGGGCAGTGTGGATGGTCGGCCCCAAACAGCACACACTCAATCGGGGAGAAATGAGGCGGAACGGAGAGGAGGAGAGAGCAGTCTTATTTCCTGCGCCCTTCTCTCAGGGTTAAAGAAGAAAAATCTAGAAGTCCATTAAGGCAATACAAAATACCATTGAACTTGGAAGCAGCTTTGCCTTGCCATCTAGGTTTCCCAGGATACCCCTGGACGGATGGCTGTTGTGGTGAGTGGCAATAGCACTGCAAGCAGGAGTGCACCATGCACTCTCTCTCATTCCCTCCCTCCCTCTCTCTCTGTATCTCTCCACACACACACACACACACACACACACACACACACATGTGTATATAAAGAGCGATGGCCCATAATGGCCCTCAGTGAAATGTTGTAGAAGCAAATGGAGGGCAGCAGTATTATATAACAGTAGTGCTGACATGATGAGAATGGGATCTTGTTTCCCCCACATGAATGGAGGATGATTATGGGATTCTAGATGGCCACAAGCCATCATGCTGGTTTATTTCTGCTGGCCACTAAGGTCCCGCTTCATTAAACCTCCATAGTGTTTATTATCCACACAGATAATACTGTCTTATGTTCCCCAATGTAAGGTTTTTTTTTTTTTGTATACGAAATTACGCCTGTGACTAATTAACCATCATGCAGCATTTTTAAGTTGTGGACGAACGTACTTCTGAAGTTTAGAAAAAATGGGAAACTTAAGCAAATTAATAATTACTGCAGTAAATAACATCTGCAGTTATACGGATACTGCGTGTGCGTGGTTCCAGACAAACAAACTTTTAACGGTAAGAGTTGACAATGATGAACATGCAAGTGAAATATGCCACAGCTCTCTTAGTTTAAATTTTACTGGTATAGCACTTTTTAGAGAGAAATGTTACAGAGAAACAGAAGGAATATTGGACAGAAACCAGGCCAGAACTCCACAAAGCTGTGAGGTAAAAACTCCCCAGTGGGAAGAAAAACACTAACAGTGACAAGAAAAAACTCCCCAAAGGGAAGAAATTTCAGTCGGAACCCGGCTCTAGAGGGGAGCCCATCCTCTGCTGTTGGCCTGCTTAACAGTAAGGGTAGAATGGATGGCAAAATAAATGTAATGAGAGATCTATCACAGCAAATAATCAAATTGGTTGAGCAGGTTACAGTCTATAAAGTCAGGCATTACACTAGCAGGTAAAGTAGAAAATCCAAATCAAGAGCTGTATAATATGCAATTCAGAGGGGCGGGGTTATGCATCTGCGGCTCCAGGTTCCGTTGTGGCGTGTACTTGAACCAGGGGAGGGACAAGACTTGAGCGGGCTGCAAACTCAGGGCAAGGGAAGAGCAGAAGCCCCAGTGACAAAGAAACAGAGAAGGATAAGGTTAGGCACTATAGAATTAGGGGAGTAAAAATTGCAATTGTGGAGGCCAGAGTGTAATGTGGAAAGCCTCATGGCACTAGGCCATGGCAGCATATCTAAACGATGTGAAAAAACGGTGAGGTGTGTGTTTTTAGTCAGACATGATGTTCACTAGGGCAGTGAGAACGGGTGAGGTGTGGGTTTTTAGTCAGACGTGATGTTCACTAGGGCAATAAGAACGGGTGAGGTGTGGGTTTTCAGTCTCTCCTGATACATGCTTTACACAGACTGCACCGTTTCTGTCTTTTGTTTTAGCCACACACTGACAGGCGGAAAGCGAGTCCTCAGCTGCTTGAACTCATGGTCCACCCTGCATAATTAATATGACCGGCGTCCCCTCGCGAGAGCGGATGTGTTTTGAGCTGCTGTGTGTTACCCAGCCCCAGTATCCAGTCCCAGTATCCAGCCGTGCAACTGCGTCAGTACATCTTCAGGCCTCTTTACACCTATGAGAATGGAGCATCGAGGTGCTCACTTCTTATACAAATGGAGAGGAAGGCGAGGCGACTGGTGTGAGAAACAAGGCCGATGCAGGTGCTGTTTTTGCGTAGGCGGTCGATGTAGGCCACCCGAGCGGCATGTCAAGCAACCCACCCCCCAGTGCTCAGTAAGGGGGGGGGGAATAGCTTCCACTCATGGTGGTCGTGTGCCGCATTTCAACGCCGTCCAAAAAACGTAAGTGCGGAAGCCAAGGCAGTTGGACACGGTGGTGATGAAAAGCTAATGCGTGCCGACACTTGGGCAGGGGATGAGATGGAAAGGAGTTTTGCGGGGGATGTAGAGAGAATTCTGGAGCAAGGTTTTCTACACACTGTAAAACCACACTGGGTCTGAATTACCACAGTTTGCTCAGCAACAGGAGGAGTGCTGTTCGCCCTTCTTTTTCTCCTCTCTCTCTCCCTTGCTCTTTCTCCCTCTGTATTCCTTTTGATTTGATTCAAATTGATTTATTGGCATAATATTCTTGCACTTTTCGCATCACAAAGCTAAACGGTGATTACCAACAGGAAAAAGAAAAAATCAATGGCGTAGTTCTTCAATAGGTTAATTGGACTATTTTAAAGGAATTTAATATAAAATGGCATCAGTAATATTGAGAGGGATAACAAAAAAAAGGAAATATTTTTGTTGATAATCAACGATGATTACTCTTTGGTTGTTAGACAGTCTGTTGCATTATTATTGTTAGAAAGCACGCCGTATTGCTGTTTTTTTTTGTTTCCCAGTCAGTAACATTTGTCTTCTCCAGGGAAACGTACACAGCTTCCTGTATTATTACATAGTCATTTATACAGCTGGATATTATACAGAAGCAATTCAGGTTAAGTACCTTTGTTCAAGGGCACAGCAGCAGTGCCCCACCTGGGAATCAAACCTGCAACCTTGGAGTTGCAAGCCCAGTTCCCTAACCATTATACTACAGTTTTGCCTTAAGAGTTGTCTTAGTGCTGTGCTATAATTCACTTGACATTAATTGCTGTGGTTTTCCATTGTCCAGTCCCAGGGCTGATTTGAGTTGGGGTCATTAGCGCTGTGATTGAGGGGACTCCACTTTGGGCTCGGCCTCTCGCTGTTTAACTCTTGCTGTTTAACTCAATGTATGTTTTCTGTGTAAGTGAGGAAATAGTAGAACATATTATTTTAGACTGTCAATGGCTTACGGCTCTGTCTTATTTTTTTGTCAATCACTCTTTGAACACTCAGTCACTGTTTATCACTTGCTAAAATATACATGAGCGCACATGCTAATGTACAGAATTTTGTGGTTGGACAAACAAAAGTGGCGATTTTGAATGTGAGAAAACATTGATTAGAAAACATTGGCTCTATTGATGTAGGTAAGTATTGATGTTGCGTTTCCTGATTACCTCAAGGGTTAAACTGGAATTGACATATTATTTGTCAATTAATGTTGAAGAATTCATAACTAGGTGGTGCTTACAGGATTGCTTGCAGGAGGAAAATTGATTATTGCTATTTGAGTTTGGCTCTTGGATCAGTTTTTCTGTTTTTTTTCTTTTTTTAAACTGTGTGTAACTTTTGACTGCAGGAATATAGTTTTGGACTGATGATGAATACAATGGGGTTTTAAAAGTCAAAAGTCTCTCTCCCTTATCGCTCTGTTTTTTAATCTTTCTTTCTCTCCCTCTGTATTTCTACCTCTCTCTCTCTTTCTCTATCCAAATGGTACAGTACTGGTAGGGCTTGACCCTGTGTAACGCTGCTAAAAGAGGACTTGTGCTGTGCTCTCTCCGCTTCACCAGGCTTTATTGGGCCTGTCACTGGTGCCAACAGAGAGGTGCCAGAAAAGAGCAATAAACAACACAGGAAATGATGATTGCTTTCTGAAATTAGATTCTTTACAATCATAATAATAACAGGAAGGAGAACAATGAACATTTATATTCATAGAATATTAGTGTTGTCTTTTATATTTGTGTTTTGCAAATTTATATATAAGATGCTTATTCACAGCGATGATGGCTACTGCATGTTTATCCCTGGTGATGGAGAGCTGCTGGATATATAGCTCGCATTTATTACTGTGGATATTACATATTACTCTCTGTAATATGCAGCAGGGTGCCTTCAGAGTGCTCTCTGCAACATCGCCACCCTGGCCGTGTGTTCATTCACACAGCTGAATTGAAAAGTCCTTTGATTGTGCAGAACTGGAGCAGTGGCACTGGCAGTGCATTGGGCATTGGCTCATGTCTCATCACCTCTGCAACCTTTCCTGGTTTGTTCCCCGTCAAAATGTCCCTCCAGCTGGCCGCTTAAGTGGCTTGATGGTCAACATCAACTTAATAGCATTCTTACAGGTATTCATAGCATAACATGCATAGCATTCATACAGGTACCCATAGCATAGCATCCAAAGCATTCATACAGGTATCCATAGCATAGCATTCATACAGGTATCCATAGCATAGCATTTATACAGGTATTTATAACATAGCATTCATACAGGTATTTGTAGCATTAATTACATGCATTTAGCGCATGCTCTTATCCAGAGCAACTTACACAACTTCTTATTACATCTTATTACATGTATCCATTCATACAGCTGGATATATACTGAAGCAATGCAGGTTAAGTACCTTGCTCAAGGGTACAACGGCAGTGTCCTACCTGGGAATCGAACCTGCAACCTTTCAGTTACAAGTCCAGTTCCTTAACCATAGCATTCATGCAGGTATACATAGCATAGCATTCATACAAGGTATTCATAGCATATAATTCATAGCATTAATACGGGTATTCATAGCATATAATTCATAACTATCATACAGGTATCCATAGCATTGCAGTCATACAGGCGTCCTTAGCAGTGCGAGATGTGCTGTGAAACATGCCTCTGCTGCCAAAGAGATATACTCACAATCTCTTGGATATGTTGTCTCGTGAATATCACAGAGGTGTTGTTGGTGCTGTTTGTTGCGTGCCTATTAATGTTTAGACAGTCACCTAAAGCAAAGAGATTAAGGGGAAAGAAGTGCATCGAAAGACCTAGCCAAGGCCTAGCATGACTGGAGATAAACATGTGTGATGAGTGTGCAAACAGTTTTCACGTCAGCGATTTGTTATCTATACACAGACTTTGATCCTTCTGTTGTTGGTTGTTGTCAGTCTTTGAGGGGGTGGGGGGGTGGGGGGGAGACCGTAGGGGGGGACCGTAGGGGGTGAAAGAACTGCAGGAATCCTGCTGCCTAGCAACACTTCCCTGTGCTCCACTGTCTTGTTACAGTGTACGTGCACATATGTGTGCTTGTGGGTGTATGTGCGCGTTTTACAGCATCCACGATATTAGACCAAGTCTGTTTTTGCTCTCCTGCAAAGCGGAGGTTGGGGTTTTGAGTGAAAGTGCAGGTGATATCCGCTCACGACTCCACTCGAAAGTAATAGTGACATTCTTTCTGTTTGGCCCAAACACCGGGAAAAGCCCAGTTCAGTGATCTAATTCCATAGCTTTGATGTTGGATTGAAAAGACGTGCACGTGGCAGTCGTCATCATGGCTATGCTTCCAAACTCCTCCCTCGCTTCCTCTCTCCTTCTCTCAGTGACCTTCTCCACCTGTCTTTCACCTCCTCTCTCTTTCCCCTCTCCTCCTACCTGTCTTCCTCCTCATTTTTCTGTAACGTTAAAAAAAAACTCCACGGGCTCCACGTGTGGCCTCTCGTGTGACGTCTGTCACCGGCATCGCTCCTGCGGTGCACCCACCCACCACCCACCCTCCACATGCTCACCTGCCATGCACCCACCAGAGCGTTCCACCGCCACGTGCCCACCCTCCAAGCACCCACCCGCCGGAGTGCTCATCCCGCCAGGGCGCTCACCTGCCTTGCTCCCACACAGGGTTCTGAAGTGACAGGGGGAAAGGAGGTTTGGGATTAGGTGAAGGTAATGTCCAGCTAAACAGCTGGATTTAACTGAGCCAAAACCTTTCATTCTGCTCAAATAAAGACCAAGCTACACACACAATTCAAATAAACACCACTGGATGCATTTAGCTCAGCTTATGCATGCACGCCATGCATGCAACTCGGATACAGATTGCACTATGCAGTACTTTAGCTGCGCTAAAGACCAGGTGATGCATTAGCAGCGCTAAACATTACACTTTATATGCAGCTCAGCCACAGATCTCATCATCCATATAGCTGAAATAAACAGCACATCATACATATAACTGAGATAAAGACCAAATCATACATGCAAATCCAGGAAAGGCCGCAGTACATTTCGTAGAGATAAAGATCACTTGAAATCTAACTTGCATCTGAGCATTCACCGGGGATCTCAGCCTCCACAAAAGCCATTATCATCATAGTTGATTTGCGCAGCCATCCGTGTAACATGGCCTGCATGTGGGGGATACAGTGTTCTTTTAATGTGTTTTTTTCCCCCCCTCCCGTCTCTCCCTCTGCATTTCTGCCGTAACGGTTCAGCCATCACAGTGTGCTTACACGCGGCTTTTTTTTGTTTACAGAAGGCCGGTGGACCGCTTCAGCTGAACCATGTTTTTTTTGTCCTGCTTTTTAACTCGTCTTCAAAATAGCTACAGGGCGATTTGAAAGTGACAGTTGAACTCCTGATGGAGTGCTTTTACTAGTGCTGGACTCTCCTCCGCAAGAGCTGAATTAACACAGCTGTGTGGATCTATATGTTTTATTCATTTGTGTGTAGTCATTGTATTTTTGTTTTTACTCTCTTCTATTTTTATTATGTGAAGCCATTTCAGCTGCTATTTGTGTATGGTGCTATATACATAAAGTAGCTATTATTTATATTATTATTATTATTATTAACAATGACGTTTTAATAAAATTTTAATTGAAATTAATAATAATCATGGACTCTCATGACCTCTGAGATGACCGCGTCTCGGTCAAATGAAAGGTACACCGGTAATGGCTGTTCTTCCGGATGCAGCGTGATTCAGGACATCTTGGCTTACTTGAGAATCGTTCTGTTTTTGCTTCTTCCACCAGCGCCGTTCCTATTGTGAAATAGATGCAGGCTGCCACGCTGAAGAGATGCATGCTGCAGAGGGCAAACAGTTTAGAGCTGAATTACTCTCTGTTGACATTTTTCTGATTCAATCACTGGCTGTGCAGCGTTTATTAAACAGGGTTCAACTGCTCCTCAGGTTTTTACATTCCTCCCTGGCCGCGGCTGCAAGCCGTAAACGCGCTGGATTTTAAGCAAATGGGGGCGGGGTTAGTCCAGTTTAAAAATAGCATGGCTGTACTGTGAGTCACCCTCCCGTTCTGCCCCTCCTCACCCCTGCAGTCTCAGCCAATGGGCTCAGCAGAACAGCCTGGCTGCCTAGCGGTGGTCACTGACGGACAAACAGAAATACTAATTAAGGGACAGTAATTTCCCTCAGCTGCTATTTAAATGGCCTGTCGGGCAACTTTCCTTTTTTTCTTTTTTTATGCTGTCTTCCTTTTAAGTTTTTTTGGCATCTTCCCAAATTGTGCAAAGCTGATGCGACAGAGTTGTGCCTCTTCCCAGGGTAGAGGTTGGGTAGGATGGGCTGGCTTTTATATATATATATATATATATATGCATGCCTGGGGTGGTCATTAGACTTGTGTGGTTTGGAATGCTAATGGTGTATGTTTGTGTGTTGTGCCTGTACATATGTGTGCATGTATAACCATCCTGGCATCAGGGGGGCGTCTTTGAGCGAACACAGAGCTGAAAATAATCCTGGCTTTGCCCCTGAATAAGTTGGCCTAAACTTTAGTTTTCTTTTGTCATTTTTTAAGGCTTTAAAATATTTACCTCTGATCTATGTAAAAGTACCCCTGTAGTTTTAGTTTTCGGTTCCCCTGTGGCTTGTTAAACCAGAAATTTCACATCAGCTTTAGTCAGTCTCTCGCTCCGTGAAGAGAGCAGGGCACAGGAGAAAAAAACGACTGAAATAAAAAAGGCATATTCTCAGCGGCATTTCACCTCGTGAGTTTTTATAGTTTGCCCTGGAAAGCTGGTGTCGCACAAAACAATGGGCGTGAGGGGCTGGTGCTCCAACCATGAAGGAAACACAGGGTGGTCTATTGTAGACAGAGTCACAATGGCTTCCGTTGGACACTTGTTGCCATGAAACATGTCTCTCTGAGGCCTTGTATTCACAAAAAATTTTGAATGTGTTTTTTTAACCATCAGACAGTTGAAGCACATTAACACTGCCCTACTGTTCAGTGGTATTTTGAGAAAAGGGGAGGTAATGTTAAAATTTGTATGTAAGCAAAGTAGGGAGACGATGCCAGAGACGATGGCTATAGTGTTTTCTTTTTCTTTTTGTTTAGACGCACGCACGCACCGCGTCAAATGTCTCATCAAATGAAAATGAATACTGCACTCAGACCTGGCTGGTGTATGTGGAAGCCCTTGAATTCTACTTCAAAGATACTGTCTCAGAGAGGAACCGAATAGTACTAAGGAGAGTTTAATGCAGGGGAAAAAAAGAAATATCACAGCTGGTGTCACAGAACGCCATCTTACCAAGCTACAGATCTTTTTCTCAGAGATGAGACAGAATAAAAGGACTTCATTGTACTGGTTTGTCTGCTTCAAAAAAAATATCAAACCACTTTCCTGTAAATGTGAACAGTGTTTTTCAGTGCAATGTTTGGATAAATATCTGCTCCTGACTGAAGATGGCAACAGGAGTCTGTTCAAATGGAATTATCTCAAGGTCTCTCTTTTTGTTGAAGCAGCAGGGATGTCACTGAATATGTGAGCGTTCCATAGTACCCTCTTTATGCCCACCTGTATATGTCACTTCCTGTGGACTCACCACCTCACCTACTGTTTACCTATCACACATATCCATTCTTGTGTGCTGACTACAACCTCAACTCATATTTACACATTGCATACATCACTTCCTGTGTGCCCAACACACAGCACCTCTTACTTCTCCCCAAGCTAGTGGAAGGACGGAGGTAGGCTACTCTGTGGGTCTCCTGCATTGATTTTTACGTCCGGATGCTTCCTTCTTCCCTCCCGACTCAATCATCAGATATGATCTGTGAATTAGCTTCACCTCCCCCATTTACCAACACTCTCGTTTACACTCTTACCACACTGATAAGGCTGCAGGATCGCAGTTTAAACAAGCACACCTGCACACACACACACACACACACACACACACACACACACACACGTACACAGCTCTTGCTCGGAAGCAGCGATAAGAGACAAGCGCTAAACACATCCCTTCCCCCACACTGCTATATTCCCTGCACTAGTACATCTCTCACATTCATCAAAGAACACTGGCAGTTTATGTTAGAATCTTGAGGGAATTAGATGCAGCACAGACAACTCCCACAATGCAATGCTCTGTAGAAGTCATGGAGAGATGAGCTCACCAGGACACTGCCAGGTTAAAGCCGACATTTGCTGCATAAATGAATCCCTACGTTTCAGTTTAGGGCAGCACTTGCGAATCTGATATGGGAGTCATGTGATCATGCTTGCCTTGACCTTTGACCCATCTGTCCAGTGTGATGCATTTTTCAGCAATAGCCAGCTTGTGAATACACACAAATTGGGAAAATGAACACGCACCTAAGGATACCTGGGAAGCCAGGTGCTCCGAGACCATCTTTGGTGATTCGCCGCCCCCCGTTCAGATGTAGGAATAAATGTGTGTTTGCACTTGTTTCATCATAACCAGAAGCATTCTTATGCTACCCTCTTGGGGTTGCTTTGGGGTTTGTGCTGTGGAAAGGAGCCGAAAGGACAGCCGCACATAGAGACACGAAATTAATCTCTCACACCTGGACACTGTCGTTCTTTGTACGCATGGCGGAGAGCCAGGCTGTGTTCACACTTTTCTCCCACCTTTGAGAGAACTCGCCACACTGCTCAGGCTGGTCTGGGACCTTTGACCCCTTCAGCGTCAGTTCAGAGAAAATTTGAATTTGAACCCGGCTGCCTCCTCGGTTGCCATGGCAGGCCTGTCTCTGTGGATCGCAAAAGCCGTAGGGCGTATCATCGAAGAAAGCGCAGGGTAACTCCAGGCCTGCAGGGCGATGAGTGACCTTGAGAAAGGGCACGAGGGCTGACACCTTAATCCCAGCTGGAGAAGAGCGAGACAGAGTGTTAGAGGCACCGTGACTTACTATCACGGTAGAAATGGTGCAACGTGGCAACTGCATTGCAGGAGCTTTCTGAGAGCGGCGTGTGTTTTATTGCTGGGTAGGCACCATCTCTCCGTCTCCCAGTTTCAGGGCTCTAGGGTATGCATTTTCTCCTTGTCCCGCTGGGTCTCCTTACAGCGTTTCAAACGGGAGGATCACCCTCTGCTGGCCATGTAGTTTTTAAAAACGGCTGAACAAATGGGACAATCTACTGTTTGTGTTATGGCTAATAGCCAGTGTTTTAAAACCTGCCTCCCTCTACGGTCCTCAGCTGAAGTGAATTAGTTTTTTTTTTCTTTTTTTTTTTTTCTTTTCGCATAAAACCTTCCCAGCCTTTTCCCTGCCTGGGTCTGCTGGAGGCAGATCAATCCCTCATCTTATAGTTCACATTCTTCAGATCATTTTTTTTCTTCCATTTTTATGTCAGTCGCAGTGCTGCTGGATGTTTGAAATGTGTCCTTTTCTTGCTGGCACTCAAGTACTATATATAGCTGCAATTCGTCTGTTGTCTGTCACATCTGCGGTCTGCAGGAGGGGATTCTGGGTTGGCTCTTAGCCTGTATTAACCAGCCATATGTCTTTGCGTTACCACACCCTTTCTGTGATCGCTTTCTGCTCTGTCTCACTGGATTTATTTCTTACATTTCAAGAAGACGGCGATGGATTTAAATAACTCACGCTCCATTACTCAAGGGGGCAGCAATGTAGCATAATGGTTAGGGTTCTGAGATTGCAACTCAAAGGTTGTGGGTTTGATTCTCTTGTGTATGGTGTTACTAGTGTACCCTTGAGCAAAGGTACTGTACCAGAATTTCTTCAGGAAATGTCCAGCCTTATAAATTAAAGGCTCACTCAGTAATTTTGGTTGCAAAAAAATTGCTTGCAACGAGCAAAAAGACAAAGACATGGTGCTATAGCATACAATTGTTATCCTAATAAAAAATAACGATAAAGATCCTCATGAAAAGCACCTCAAAAGGAAAAATAAGTATTTAACATAGGCGTCTGGCCGACACTACTTTCTTGTTCGTCTTTCGTCTTCCGCATTTAATTCTTCTTCGTTTTTAATATCTGATCTTTTTTTGTAGTTTTTGCGTAGCTCATCACCATGGAAACAAACTCATCACTCACTCGTCGTTTTTACTTGGTGCTCACTCGTCAGATAATATATCGAAAATCGTTAGCTAACATTTTGCCAAATAAACCATGCTTTGGCAATGGTTTTGTATTGCATTGAGGCTGGTTTCAGTTAAAAAACCACGATTCACCGAGGTACTTAGTTGCCATACACATCATTTTTGCTAATGAACAACCAAAATGACTGAGTGGGCCTTTAATTGTATTTCAAAAGAATGTAAAGCTTTGTAATATGCTCTAAGGGCCAATTTACTAAACCTTTTAGCAAACACGAAACCAATAACATGACCTGTGATTGGTCATGGTATTTGTTTTGCACCGATCATTGGTTGTGTTATTTGTTCTGCGTGTGTCCCCTTGAAATTCAGTTCTTTTCAGTCTCTCTTCAGTTTCGGTTGAGTTAAAAGTTTAATTTGAAACTTGTATGCTCTATTCAGTCTTTCAACTCTCAAAAAGTGTCCATTTGTATTTTCCTGACACACATATCCTGTGTAATGTTACTCCCATTTCCTTATGTTTTTCACTCTGTGTGTACAGTATACAGAGTAGCAGAGTAGGCACCTCTACTTTATGCCCTGACTCTCTTCACTGCCTGCTTGTGTTGCCTACACAAGTGGCAGAGCATCCCTACAACAGTCAGAATTCTATTATATAAATTGAAAATGCCACTATAGACAATACGAGTGTTTCAAAATATCAGAGATGTCAAAGAAAGAGACTGGAAAATATTGTAAAAATGACGTTTTTTTGGTGGCAAGCTCCTTTTATTAGCTGAAGATGAAGACATTATCATTTAGATAGGTTAGTTATTTGCTTTCCTGAGGTAACGTAAAAAATCAACTTGTCTGCAAGTGGCCCAGCAGCCAATCGTAGTGAGGTTACTGCCAATCTAAACACTGTAATTTTAGACTTGAAGTTTGTTACTAACCGTGGGGAGTCCACACACTCCACAAATCTATTGAATCGTTGATTATTTCCGAAGACGGATCACAAAATGGAGTGCTTGCGCTTACAGATTTTCCTTCAATATTTAAATGATGGAAAATTAGTTTTCTTACAATGACATTTCCAGTTTGCATTTTTAGGTGGGACTGCAAGCTCTGCTTACATGTACAGTGCCCTCCACTATTATTGGCACCCCTGCTAAAGATGAGTAAAAAGGGTTATAAAAAATTAACCGTTTGGTGAAATCTCACACTGAAAAAATGAAAAAGAAATTGACATTTAATTGAAGTAAATTTATTATGAGAAAAAATATACGCTCATCAAGAAAGAATAATTTTTAACAAAACTACATGTGCCACAATTATTGGCAATTTTAAATATTTGGTCGCATAGCCACGAGCCTCAAACCACGTGCACATTAGGTATCCAGCATAGTGTTCTGAGCCCAGGCTCCAGCTGGCTGCTCCCGCTATAATACTATAATGCTATAAACGCTATAATGCTATAACGCAATAATGCTATAACACTATAATGCTGTAAACGCTTTAATGCTATAAACGCTATAATGCTATAAATGCTATAACGCTAAAATGCTATAAATGCTTTAATGCTATAAACGCTATAATGCTGCCTTTCATAAGGGGAGAAGGAGGGAGGGAGCAAGAAGG
This sequence comes from Ilyophis sp. 1 JC-2022, assembly GCA_022702515.1. Classification (NCBI taxonomy): domain Eukaryota; kingdom Metazoa; phylum Chordata; class Actinopteri; order Anguilliformes; family Synaphobranchidae; genus Ilyophis; species Ilyophis sp. 1 JC-2022. The sequence goes on along the minus strand of CM040396.1, from coordinate 91,714,365 downwards.
AGAGAGAGAGATTCATGTACATAATTACGGAGACATACATACTTGCATAAAGACATACTTGAAGACATATACACATTCATACGTGCATGCATGCATATATCTGACAGTGTTTAGGAGTTTAAACGTGCTGGTACAAATTGTGCCAGAAAGGCCCCTGCTTGCCAATGTAAAAAATGGCAGAAGCAGAGCTTCATTTAGCTTCTTGTTACTTTCTGGCTAATGAATGTTAGGCATGCATGCATACACACGCACACACGCACATGCACACGCACACACACACACACACACGCACATGCACACGCACACACACACACACACAAACACGCACACGCACACACACACGCAAACTCGCACACACGCACGCACACACGCACGCACACACTCACGCACGCACACGCTCACGCACACGCACACGCACACGCACACACACACACAGTCCCTCTCAGGGTAACCTTGTTTTTGATGAAGTACCCCTGACTCCTATACGCAGTTCCTTAGGCTGTTGTTATTTATCATGCAGTTAGAGCCGGCCCTGTGGTGCGTGGTATTAATGTTTAAACATGGCGTCTCTTTAATTTAAACCCACCTGGCCCAGTTACACAGTCCCAGCTCAACCCAGTGTGCCATTCTTATACCCAGTCAATCCTGTTAGCAAATAAAATGCAGCGCAAGATTAGCTTCTGTGCAGAAACACACACACACACACACACACACACACACACACACACACACACACTGTGCTGTGTGATTGCCGAACCCACAGAACATAACCATGCACTCCTTAATAAAATACAGTATATCAGAGATATGTTGTGTCAATTAAGGAATTGGCACTCATTCAGTTGAATCTTAGAAAGAGTGACACCATTAAAACTATATAAAGAAAATATATAAAAAGATCTAACAATAAAACTAATAAAACTAAACTCGCGCTCTCTCTCTACATACATACATCCATACATATTGTACATGTACACACACACACACACACATACACTGCAAGGCACACACGTACCTTTATGCCAGTATTGGCTCTTATTGCAAGCATCCTTTTTAGTTACTGTGTCTCAACTACATCTGCATATGCAACATCAGATCTCACCCGGGTTGTCTCCAGATCTAAGAGCTGCACTGATGTTGTTACCAGATCTAAAAGCTACAATGGTGTTGTTACCAGATCTAAGAGCTACACTGGTGTTGTTACCAGATCTAAGAGCTACACTGGTGTTGTTACCAGATCTAAGAGCTACACTGGTGTTGTCACCAGATCGAAGAGCTACACTGGTGTTGTCACCTTATCTAAGAGCTACACTGGTGTTGTCACCAGATCTAAGAGCTACACTGGTGTTACCAGATCTAAGAGCTACACTGGTGTTGTCACCAGATCGAAGATCTACACTGGTGTTGTCACCAGATCGAAGAGCTGCACTGGTGTTACCAGATCTAAGATCTACCCTGGTGTTACCAGATCTAAGAGCTACCCTGGTATTACCAGGTCTAAGAGCTACCCTGGTGTTACCAGATCTAAGAGCTACCCTGGTGTTACCAGATCTGAGAGCTACCCTGGTGTCACCAGATCTAAGAGCTACACTGGCGTTACCAGATCTAAGAGCTATCCTGGTGTCACCAGATCTAAGAGCTACACTGGTGTTACCAGATCTAAGAGCTACCCTGGTGTTGTCACCAGGTCTAAGAGCTACACTGGTGATGTCACTCGATCTAAGAGCTAGCCTGGTGTTACCAGATCTAAGAGCTTCACTGGTGTTGGCCGGTTGGGGATCGCCCAGGGCTACATTGTCTAGCTATGTCCCATGCTCTCATCCATTTGCTTCCTTTTCTTTTATTTGATAAACTTGAGATACAACCGAGTCTTTTCTGCAGAAGAAGGGGTGGGAGTGAGGGGGATCCCAAACGCACACTGTGTCACTGCCAGGTCTCCCGTGGAGTTAAATATTTATTTAAAAACTGCAGAGACTCCCCCGGGTGTGACATCTTGGTTGCTGAGAGCGAAGATTTCAGAAGATTGGAGCAGCAGCTGCTGAAAACCTGCGCTTTGCCTGCTGATCATTAAGCATGACGATTGCAGCTATGCAGCGCGGCTAACTTGCTAATGCTGCACTCGGAGGGGCGGATTCCTGTCTCACCGAAACAGCTTTGCATTAAAAACTCATCGGCACCGGCAAGGCGTGTTGCACAGTCCCTGAGTAGACTGACTCTCCAGCCGTACGCGAGTCCCGCCGCCCCAGACGGGGGTTTCATCTCCCATACGGCACCTTTGGATGCTTTGATTCCTTCTGTATCTGTTACCCTCTCTGGGGCAGCTGTCAACTCTCTTTTTTAGCATAAAAAACTAATATTAAAAAGTAGTAAATGCACACCTGAGAAATCACTTATCCCAGGTGCACAACATTTTAAATGTATTTTTGCAAGCATCTCATAGTGTGCAGTCGTCCTTTTCATTCAGGATCAAAAACAAAAGACATCAGTAGTGAGAGTACTGCAGGTACTCTTTGGAAAGGTCTCGCTGCAATTCACACACCACTCAAGTCCAAATACTTAGACTGACTCCATAATGGCTTTGCAGGTACATGTAGTATTTATTTAATAGAGACACTTATCCAGAGATAATAACCTATAATAACTGCATACAATACAATTAGATGAGTAGCGACACAGACACATAAATTGACTATAACGCAAATTCACAAAAGCCTCATTGCAAAAAATCAATGCTGTAATGAACATATGCATTAATACATTTCCCATTCAGCGTGGCCCTAATGCATTAATGGCGCACTAAAGGGGAAATATATTAAAGTTAAAATTAAGGCCCATAATAAAACGGATCCAAATTTGATGAGGAAGAGCACCAGTAATGTTGCTTCAGATCAGCAATCTCGGATAGCGTGAAGAGACGTATATATTATGCATATATGATTCATTACATTACATTAATTTAGCAGCCACTCTTAATCAGAGCCACTTGCATATATTGCATGTGCTGTACGCTGCTGACATCTGTGCTATTAGATGCACTGGCTAATCCCACGTCCACGCGATAGAAGTGTGGTGCCGAAATCACTGGCTTCTCGTGATTTGCTGCACAGCTCTTATGTAAATTGCAACCCGCGATGACTTCCTCTTCCTGTTGGAAGTGCTGCCCTGCCCTGCAGGATGACAGTACGTTATGTATTCAGGGAAGTAATACATCAGGTTATGAAGGCAGCCATGCATCACACAGAAGAAGCTGGCAGTTCCTGCGTTCTTTTCCTGGCGTAGCTCACCACCCGACCCAAGCCGTCCGTGCATCCGTCCTTACACTGTTTATTCTCTTCCAGCCCATTTTCTGAGGGTGTCGCTCCTTGCAGGGGATCAATGTGCAGTTGTAAATGGGTTTAAAGTGTTCGGGGGGGAAAAGAAAAAAATTACTTGCAGAAGGCAATTACGGCAATGTCTGTCTTTGTATTCCCAGGAAACAGTCAGTTTCACATTCACTGCAAAGCTCAGTTACAGGCTGTCTTTCCCCATTCAATCAGCCCTGGTGAGGCCTTTCTGTGGCGGAGTGGAGGGGGGTGGTGAGGCCTTTCTGTGGGGGGAGTGGAGAAGGGTGGTGAGGCCTTTCTGTGGGGGAGTGGAACAGGGTGGTGAGGCCTTTCTGTGGGGGAGTGGAGCAGGGTGGTGAGGCCTTTCTGTGGGGGAGTGAAGCAGGGTGGTGAGGCCTTTCTGTGGGGGAGTGGAGCAGGGTGGTGAGGCCTTTCTGTGGGGGAGTGGAGGGGGGTGGTGAGGCCCTTTTGTGGGGGGAGTGGAGCAGGGTGGTGAGGCCTTTCTGTGGGGGGAGTGGAGGGGGTTGGTGAGGCCTTTTTGTGGGGGAGTGGAGCAGGGTGGTGAGGCCTTTCTGTGGGGGAGAATGGAGGGGGTTGTCGTGTTGGCACGGAAACGGGTGGGTTGGGCCTCTTCTGAACCCCCCCTGCCATCATTTGTCATTTTTATCATAATTTACAAATATATTCCTCCTAAATTATTATACCCTCCTACTAAATTGTAAATACAATGGCGTTAGCTCTGTGATTTTCCGTTCCATTAATTTCTCTCATGGCGTCCATCCGTCCGTCAGCTTGGCTGCATTTCTGGGAGGAAAGGGTGGTCCCTGGTGCTCTGCTTCCCAGGGACTGTTTCTGGAGGATTATAGCCATTATTTCCTCTCAGAGAGAGAGAGATTTTTATTTCTATACATATTTACTGTATACTGTAATGCTTTGGCAACAACGGTTGATTTCTATTCATGCCATTAAAGCCATTTGAATTTGAGAGAAAGAGAGTCAGAGTCAGAGAATGAGAGAGAGAACACGTTCTTCTCCAGACTCCGTCAGACTGAATTATTGCTAGGATTTTCACATTGCAGTGCGCACACTGTTTTCAGCTGAATGGTGTTTTGTTAGAGTGTGAATTGTAATTTTTATTTTCATTTAAGTCTTGCGATCCAGCCAAAATTTTGATTTAAGATTATAACAGGCCTGGGAGTATGTTAGCCAAAGGCTTTTATTTTCCAACTTGATCCAGTCAGTATAATTTTCCTCAGTACAATTTTTTTTTTTTAAATATCGATGACAGATTGATATTTAATGATGGAATCATAGATAAGTTAAATGTAAAGGCTTCTTCCTTTGACGTTTTTTAATTGTTAAAACACAACTCAACGCGCTGTTGGGTGAGCGAGATGGTTAGCCTTTAATGACTTTTTTTAAAACCTTGCATCGCAGTGCATCACATGAGATTGTCCAACCTGCAGGCGATAACACGCTGTAAAAAGTTACAGCTCGCTGAATTAACAATGAGAAGTGTGTTCTTTCAATCCCCCTGGCCCCCCTAACCTCTTCTCTCTCTCTCTCTCTCTCTCTCTCTCTCCCTCTCCCTCTCCCTCCCTCTCCCTGTCTTCTTGGTGCTGCGCTGAACCCTTTCTTCCTCTCCTCCAATCCTGCAGGTAAGCTTCCATTCTGTTCATCCGCTGTGTTCATGGAAGTCAAATTCATGTCAGTGTGGTCCAGTTTAAGTCTAATGCGTTCTGACCCCGGTTATGGTCCAATGCAGTCCAGCTACGCCTCAGTTCAGCTTGGACCTCAGTTTGACTGTGTCCATGCCTTCCCCCCCCCCCCTCCCCACGGGTGGTGCGTAAGTGGTTTCAGCTGCCTCTCTGTGCTGCGCGGACAGTTTTCAGCGCGTGCTTGTGCTGTCCCTCTCACATTCATAATTGACTTGTGTCATTTAATGAGGGGATCGGGGAGTGGAGAGGATTTCTGCTCAGCGCGTGCGGGGCACATCCAGGGATCGCGCACGCCCCCCGTTTCGGTTCTCGTCCTTTTGGGGCACGGTGCCAAAAATAAACGGCGGTTATTTGCGAGTTTTCATCTTTTCAGCTTTCATCTGGGCCCACTGGTGACACACAGTGAAGCAGGCGGCGTTTTTTTACGCCTTATCAGGCCCAATGCCTTATCGAGCCAGACGGGCCCATGTAGGCCTTTAATTAGTTTACGTACACCACAGCTCCTCGTGTTCACATCCATATTAATTTCTAATACATGACGGGTTCAGCGTGAATTATGACACCGCCCCTGGTCCATCAGGACAGGCCTCTCGCTCGCTCGTTAACACTGCGGGTGTGACGTCCCACGGCAAAAAAAACAACATTTATTCAAACCACAGGCGCGCTTCTTGTGTCGTTGTGGGTGGGAGGAAGCAGAGTAAGGAAGTGTTACTGTGTGACACAATGGCGTCTGGAGAGATTGCTCCCCGCGACAGCTTTAATTCGTCCCCAAGGCTTTGGGCGTCTGATTCAGTGAAACAGCACGGGGTGCTCGAGAGGCAAATGCCCCCCCCCCCCTTCATCTGATGATCATCCTGAACCCCGCCCCCTTTGTTTTTTTACAAGCAAAGTTGGTCCGTTTACAGGGGCTTTCTTTTTTCACACTCAATTGCGTCTCTGAAGGCATTACCTTTGCCCGTCGTCCGTGAAACAGTTTGAGTTATTTAATTATTTCATGTGGTTTTTAATTAAAACTGATCTCGAGTCTCTATTGACGTGAGCAACAGTATATCATGTTAAGCAGTCACTTTGTAAAGTGACAGTTATTCAATGTGTTCTCAAAGGCAGTGACATTTGACGTAATAATTACGACGGAATCGGGCACTGACAGGGTGCTCCTTAATTAAACTGGCGAGCCAAAATTGTAGATTCTGGACCATTATCAGCTCCCGGAAAGGGTTGACTCTTCCTCCTCTTCCTTTTATCACGGGGATGATCCTGAAATGAGGAGAAAAGGCTGTGCAGCAGATATTTATAATATTTGATAAGAGAACTGAAAAATGTGTGGCTGCTGGGTGGCTGCGCCTCTGTGGGAACGTGCCCTAGTGGCTAGTAAGAGTCCGATGGATTCAGAAATTAAATTACGATTTTCCGGAACAGGAATGTTGGAAGTGAAAGGCATGTCGTATCAACGGGAACCAGGTTCAGCGTCTCCTCTCGCGGGTGATTTGTCCAAGGTGCGGACGACCTTCCGGCGAGGGTGCACCCACAGAGACGCTCCCGTTCCCACAGGGCCTGGCAACGGTGCCGGAGCGCTACCCGCCATTCCGCACAATGGAACCGTTCCTTTTTCTGCCGAAGAGGGTGGTAATAGCCTCCTCTCTCTGCCGCTGCGCGACGGTCGCGTCTGGAGCCAGCTCATAAATAAAACACAGATGGATTGCAGAGCTGGCGGTAATGGAGGATGCGCTGTGTGGATAAGCAGTTTTGCCATCCGGGCCATGTAGGAACAGAGGAGAGGAGACAGGAGCAGGACAGATAGCGACATAGAGCGAAAGAATTAAAAAGAGAAACAGAGAAAAGGAGGGCGGGGGTGGCGCAAAGGGATTTGAAGCGATAATAAGGTCCTGGTTTGACCCCATTAAAATTAATTCTGCTCTGGAGTGAGGCCACGTACCACAAATTTGGTGTCACGACAGTCCTTTTGAGATTGAATTTATTTGTTATAATTGCGTATTGATTCTGACTCCCAATATTCAGGCTCCTCACATTCTGTCATCAAAAGTGAGAGAGAAAGAGAGGGAGAGAAAGCGAGGGAGCGATGGCCAGTCAAAACATCTTGATGTCGGACAAAAAATTTACTGAGAGAACCAGCGGACATCCAGAAGAGTACATATGTTTGTCAAGAAGCTCTGGGAGCACTTTCTCTAAAGTACTGTGGATGCACTGTGTGACTGATATTGTGTGTGATGGCTGGGCGGGTTATTGCTTGGAATCTGGATTTCCTGCAGCCTGCTTGAGTCTTTTTTGTAGTGTGCCAGATGGCGCTTATTTTCACTGATTCCTGCAGTCAAGTTACGGGTATCTGACCGACAACTTGCCAGTTATGCATCTGTGTTTAAGCTTGATGCTCCACCAGTGGGCCCAATTTTCCTCCTGTTCTTTTTGTAAATGGCACATTTGCAATATCTGCTAAGATTGTGAGGTGAGATGTGGGTGACCTATGACTGAGTGAGTTTCCATACGTTATGGCCGGCTTGTGCTTTGCTAGCACGTGTTGTTTTTGTGTTGCGTTGTATTAAGTGTAGGTGACAGTTGCGTGGTCCCGCTTGTTCTGCCGTGTGTGTTCTGCAGGTTCTGGTGTTGTGGTCGGGGCCCGTGTTCTGGCAGAATTATGGGAAAAGCTTTCCAGTGCTGGAGAAGATAAGGGGCTGAGGTGGCCAGAGTTTGGGCTTATCCCCCCCTCTGTGCAGGGGATTATCACCTATTAGTACAGCAACAAAAGCAACGGCAACAAATGTACTTGAGAGTTTATCTTTTGTGTTTCAGCTTGCCAGTCTGAAGACTGTCTGACCGTTTCTGTTCCGGGGGCTGCAAGCCATCTGACCTGGCTCTCACTGACCTGAGATCAGTCTGTTTGCTCTGTCCATCCCAGTGCTGAAGGCTGCCAGCTCTCACTGACCTGAGATCAGTCTCAGTTTTCTCTGGCCATCCCAGTGCTGAAGGCTGCCAGCTCTCACTGACCTGAGATCAGTCTGTCTGCTCTCTCCGTTTCAGTATGGAGGTGAAGGTGTTTTTTGCACATAATTTTCCTGCTAATTGAGCCTTTTTTCATTTTCTACTCCCTGTGCCATTTCTCTGTGTGGAGAGAGCTATCTATGTTGGAGCGGAGCCTGTTGTATGTTGTATACACTTGCATTGTTGTGATATTTCAAGTAGATGGTGGTGGAGTGGAGGAGTGATGCAAGTTATTAATTTTCAATGAGGCATTGCCTGGAATGTTTTAGTTGTAAATATGAGTGATATTGATTATCATGGTCAGATGGTTCATCCTGTAGTTGTTCAAGTGGTAGGACGGAGTCATTGCTGAGAACATGGTTTAAGTCAGTGACTCTGTTTTGGTGCCAGAACATGAGAATTAAGGGGTTACTGTTTATTTTAAGGTTGGGGTTGTGCCAGATATTCTTTAAGGTGTATGAGGATAATATACAGTGGAAAATATACACTACTGGTCAAAAGTGTGGAATCACTGAGATATTTTTATGTTTTTTTTAAAATATTTATGCTTTTATTCACCAAGGGAGCATTACATTGATCAATAAATAGTCAAGACATTGATAATGTTACAAACTACTATTTCTATTTCATTCTATTTCTACTTTAGCAATAGTAGCTTATCTTATTTTCAAGTTGTCTTACAAGTGATACTATAACATCTCTGCATTTGAATGGATCGCTATGGGATTTTGGGGGGGGGGGGGAGGGTGGGACTAGATTAAGCTTTAAATTACATGGGAATAGTATGGAACACATGGTTGTCTAAATGGCTGTAAGTTATCGAGGGTCTGAGGTATCAAACGAGCCTAAAACCGTCACTCTGCTGCCAAATAGGCAGTAAGTATGGATGGATCACTTTCAGGGTTGTTTCTCCTGACTCATTTTTCCATAGAGTTCAGTATGAAAATGAGTCAGAAGAAACAACTCTGATAGTGATCCATCCATATCTATTGCATATCTATTAGCAGAGTGATGGTTGGGGGCTCGTTTGATACCTCAGACCCTTGTTGACTTACAGCTATTTAGCCAACCACGTGTTCCATACTATTCCTGTGTAGTTTACAGCTAAATCTAGTCCCACCCCCCAATTCCCATAGAGATCTATTCAAATGCAGTAATGCTATATTATCGCTTGTTAGACTACCTGAAAATAAAATATCAAGAGTCTTTTGATATTGTTGGGTCACAGACATCAGGAAGTCATGGCATGCAAAGGATATGCCACCAACTATGAAATATGACGACTTTATTTACATTTATGTTAATTACTTTTGGTGCCCTAAAATGGGGGGACTATGTGTAAAAATGGCTACAATTGCTAAAGTAGAAATAGAATGAAATAGAAATAGTAGTTTGTAACTAGCAATGTCTTGGCTGTATTTTTTGATCAATTTAATGTTACCTCTGTGAATAAAAGTATACATTTTCTTCAAAAACATAAAAATGTCTCAGCGATTCTAAACTTTTGAACGGTAGTGTATATATAAAATATATCACTTACAACCTGTAACCTGCCCCACACACATACTAACGCATTCTTGTTTTCTGCAAAAATCCTTCAGGCATTCCATATCTCAGATCCCCCTCAACCATTCCCTGTGTGTGTGTGCTTGTGTGTGTGTGTGTTTGTGTGCGCGTGTGCATGTGTGTATGTGTGTGCGCAGATACATGAGAGCGATCTCTGGCTGAGTAATGTAGGTGCAGTGAATTATCGGAAGGGGGAATCTAACCTGTGCTTTGGGCTCTGCCCAGGGGCTTCAGGGATGGGGGCAGATTAATAGGGGCTCACACGTCGTCCCCGGCGATGAGAGCCTGAGCTCCAACAGCCAGACAGCGGGACACAGGGAGACGAGAGGAGAGATGGCGGGACGCGGGGACGAGAGAGAGCGCGGCATCACTTTCGCAGGTCTATCCTCTCGTCTCCCGCTGCAGTAGGACGTGCTCGTCGTCTGTAGAGACAGGCGGGCGCAGGCAGAGCAGAGACGGGCGGACCCAGGCAGAGCAGAGACGTCGCATGGCCCTGCTTCCGGCAGGAAGCCCCGAGCGCTCTGACAGAAGCACATTAAACGGGTTTAAATCCAAGGCAAGGTCACACGCTCACCTTGCTTCTCAGCTCTCATCCTCGTGCTAAGAAAGCAGACAGTCTTGCTTTCCCGTTCCCTTGATGTGCGAGGCGGCGCAAAGTACGCCTGGCACAGACACAAGCTCATTTGCATTGGCGCACCACATGACAGGAATGAAGAATAGCGGTTTGGTTTGCAAAGCAATTTTGCTACGAAAACTATTAACTTACATGTTCCATCATGTCCCTTTTGCAGACACCGTTACCCAGAGCAACTTACAAAAGGAAACACTTAATTCAAATCAGCAGCCCAATTATTGTTTGAATAGCAATTCTTGGTAATAGGAAATTGTGTTTAAATTTTCCGAACGCATTTCAATTAGTTTATATGTTACTTGAGCTGTCAGTAAACGCTAATTTGTCGGAAAAACTCTCATTAACGTACTTGATACTAAATGACAGCAAATGCATTGTTATTGTTCAGTGCTCTTTATTTACACTGAGACAAATCCCCTCTTTTGCATTAATTAGTTTGACAGTATATTACCATAGCATTTATGGATGGTGCAGGCAGTATCTGTGCGCATACGTGTGTGTGCACGTGTGTGTGTGTGTGTGTGTGTGTTTGTGTGTGTGCATACGTGTGTGTGTGCACGTGTGTGTTTGAGAGAGATTCCATGGATTCAAAGAAATGTCCGACTCTCGGTTGGGGGGTTTTGGGTAAGTGGTTTACTTTAGAAGGGCTGAATGTTCATAAAGGCCAGAGAGAAGCGATACGTTATCGATCACATGGTTTTTAAACAGTTTTCTTCTAAAGCGTAGCGGCCCGCTCCATTTGTCTCTCCCGAGTAACTGGTACCACGGCATTAAGCGGCTGTACAGCGAGAGGGTCATTTAGCAATCATGAAGGCAAAGCAGCAGAGAGATTCATGTGTGTGAGGAGACAGGTGCTCATTTCTGGCTGTGCATCCAGGGGAAAGAGGGACGCCATCACTTATTGTGTCTAAGGAAGAAAAGTAGGGTTCCGTATAGTGCCAGATGACTTCATTACATAACATTACATTATAGACATTTAGCAGACGCTCTTATCCAGAGCGACGTACATAGTGCATTTTCAAACTAGGAACAAGAACGTTTAAAAACAACCCTAAAAAGGCAAATATGAATCTAAGTACTAGGCGCAGTCAGTATGATTGGGTTTTTTTTTTTTTTTTTTTTTTTTTTGGGGGGGGAATTACACAACATTAATAACAATAGTCACAGGGAGGTAGGGAGGGGTGGAGAGAGGTGCAGCTTGAAGAGGTGAGTCTTCAATCTGCGCTTGAAGGCAGTCAGACTTTCTGCTGTTCTGACCTCCACGGGGAGCTCATTCCACCACCGTGGGGCCAGGACAGACAGACGTCGAGACCGGGTGCTAGCATGAAGAGGGGGGGGTACCAGTCGTCCTGAGGAGGCGGAGCGCAGGGATCTGGCAGGTGTGTAGGGTCTGATTAGTTTTTGGAGGTATGGGGGGGCAGATCCTCGGACTGCCTGGAAGGCGAGCACCAATGTTTTGAATTTGATGCGAGCCATCACCGGTAGCCAGTGGAGGTCAATGAGCAGGGGGGTGACATGGGAGTGTCGGGGGAGGTTGAAGACCAGGCGCGCTGCTGCGTTCTGGATAAGCTGAAGGGGTCTAATGGCCGATGCTGGCAGGCCAGCCAGGAGAGAGTTGCAATAGTCCAGGCGAGACAGCACCATTGCTTGGACCAGGAGCTGGGTTGAGTGGGTGGACACACTTCACATCCACTCGTGTGTCTATTTATATGTGTGTGTGTGTGTGTGTGTGTGTGTGTGTGTGTGTGCACGCATGTGTCTGGCGGGCTGGCGTGTGTGTGTGTTTTGAAAGAGAAATGACTCATAGGCGTGTAAAATGTTTCATTTGCTCATGTTTGTTTTTGTGTCTTGGTTAGGGAGCACTGCAGTTCCTTTAGGGCTACTCAACCCTGGTCTTTGAGCGCTGCAGTGCCTTTGGGGGTACTCAACCCTGGTCTTTGAGCGCTGCAGTGCCTTTGTGGGTACTCAACCTTGGTCTGGAAGCACTGCAGTGCCTTTAGGGCTACTCAACCCTGGTATTTGAGCGCTGCAGTGCCTTTGGGGGTACTCAACCCTGGTCTTTGAGCGCTGCAGTGCCTTTGTGGGTACTCAACCTTGGTCTGGAAGCACTGCAGTGCCTTTAGGGCTACTCAACCCTGGTCTTTGAGAGCTGCAGTGCCTTTGGGGGTACTCAACCCTGGTCTGGAAGCACTGCAGTGCCTTTAGGGCTACTCAACCCTGGTCTTTGAGCGCTGCAGTGCCTTTGTGGGTACTCAACCCTGGTCTTTGAGAGCTGCAGTGCCTTTGGGGGTACTCAACCCTGGTCTGGAAGCACTGCAGTGCCTTTAGGGCTACTCAACCCTGGTCTTTGAGCGCTGCAGTGCCTTTGTGGGTACTCAACCCTGGTCTGGAAGCACTGCAGTGCCTTTAGGGCTACTCAACCCTGGTCTGGGAGTGCTGCAGTGCCTTTAGGGCTACTCAACCCTGGTGTGGGAGTGCTGCAGTGCCTTTAGGGCTACTCAACCCTGGTGTGGGAGTGCTGCAGTGCCTTTAGGGCTACTCAACCCTGGTGTGGGAGTGCTGCAGTGCCTTTATGGCTACTCAACCCTGGTCTGGGAGTGCTGCAGTGCCTTTAGGGCTACTCAACCCTGGTGTGGGAGTGCTGCAGTGCCTTTAGGGCTACTCAACCCTGGTGTGGGACCGCTGCAGTGCCTTTAGGGCTACTCAACCCTGGTGTGGGAGTGCTGCAGTGCCTTTAGGGCTACTCAACCCTGGTCTGGGAGTGCTGCAGTGCCTTTAGGGCTACTCAACCCTGGTCTGGGAGTGCTGCAGTGCCTTTAGGGCTACTCAACCCTGGTGTGGGAGCGCTGCAGTGCCTTTAGGGCTACTCAACCCTGGACTGGAGGGCCACATCGTTTGCAAGGATCCACAGGCAGCCATCCACCTCCTTCAGTCGATCATTTTTGTGAGGGCAATGGTATAAGGTCTCCTCCCCAGAACAGAGTGTCAGTGCTGAGCGTGTGATCTAAAGCGGGCTCAGGAACCCATTGGACTGTGAATATGGGGGACCCGCAGCAGATCTTGTCGAGTGGCCTGTCTGGTGGTAATAGGCTTGTCTTTCGCCATGATAGGCTCGGCGGGCTGTTAAAGGGTCGAGTGGTTTTCCATTGCCCATGGGGACCTTCTGCAAAGGGGGTAAGGGCTCGCTCCCTCACTCTCCCTTCCCACCAGGGTCTTCCTTTAACTGTAGATATGTGGTACTGTGAGGATCAGCTGGACCTGAAAATCAAGGGCTCATCCTTTAATCCTCAACTTTATAGAATGCTTTTAAAAAAAATGTTTATAAAGATTTTTCCTTAAGCCGTCAGTGCGGATGCACCTTTACACACTTGATTGATCCATCCATCAATCAATCAATTGTGGCTGGTAGTCCTCATTCTCTCATCTTGTTTGCTAACTAGCTAACTGAATCACAATGAAAGCATTCACGTTACTGGCTGGCTGTAACGTAATACTGTGTAATTGATAGGTTTGTTAAGTTGCTGTGTTAGTTAGACAGCTTGATGGCAAGCTCCACCTGAATCCATGGCAAATTTTCTTTTCTGTGAATCCACCAATTCTGTCCAAAACGTCACACAACATCTGAAACTATGGAGAATGCATTTCCCAAAAGTCTGCAAAAAAAGCCCTTATGGCAAGGGCTCATAAAGGGTTCATAAAGGATTCATAAATGGCTCATAAAGGCATCATAAAAGCCTCATAAAGACCTAATAAAAGGCTCAAAGAGAGCTCATAAAGGCTGCATAAAGGGCCGATAAAGGCTGAAAGTGTTCTGCTGTACTCCCCAGCCCGATGCTTATTTGCTTCGGCTCAACGCTGAGCATTGGAATTGTGCTCGTCGCAGGCTCGGGATTAAGACGCCGGAATGTTGACAGGGAGAAAGAGGACCCGGGGAGATAATGCGTCCGCTCACGCTCCATCCACGCTGATTTGTCATTCTTCAGCGAACTGATCCTCAAAGCGGCCTAGACACCGAAGATCTGAGAGTCTCAGAGTGACGGTTTGTTCCGAGAAACGGGAATTTGCTCACCAAGGTAATGCTCTGGGACAGGTCCCCTCCTGGCTGTGTGACAGGGCTGAGTCTATCCCCGCCCTGCTCATCAGCAGGGGGTTTGAGGAGAGGCGTCTGGTGCACCGCCACCTTAAGATGAAGGGCTGTGATTGGTCAGTCCCTGGGAAACTCCCCGCGCATTTTGAACCCAAACATTATGTGGTGGCTGTGTAGTATAATGGTCAGAGAACGGGGCTTGTAAACTAAAGGTGTCAGGTTAGAGTCCCCGGAACGACACCGTACCCTCGACCAAGTTATTTAACCTGAATTGCTTCAGTATATATCCAGCTGTATAAATGCAGTTTTTCGAGAAAAGACTTTACTGTTAAACACCAGTAAAGTAATGTAATGTGGCGATGACATCACCAATATAAGTTCTGGTTTGAGCAGTGGGGAGGCCCCAGGGTCAAACTCTAACTTCACTTTGTCTTTTTGGTCATTGTCTGTTGACCAGATTAAACTCAACCATTTACCAAATAACACTGAGAACCACAGCAGCACTATGTGCCTGTTCAGTGTTTTTATGAATGACCACTAATAATAAATAAGCATTCATAAAGGTATGTGATGATAATATAATTTAATGTAATGAGGGATAAATAGGAAGTTTACAAGCCGTCTGTTTAGTGGAATTAGTGATTAATGCTGTGATGAATTTAGCTTTAATGCTTTAGAATCCGTTTGTTTAAGGATGGCATAGCCTGTAGGAGCCACAGGTACCAATGACTGACTAAAGAAAAACATATAAATGTGCTGCAGACATAAAAAAAAATATATATATATATATATATAAAAATAGAACAGCAATTCCCTGTTACTGTTGGTGTAAATAGATCAATATTAAAGGGAAAAAAAAACACTGTTCATTGCCATTCACATCATAAACACTGGTTGGGAGTGTTCATGTAAAAATGAAATCTACCATTTGAACATGTCAGACTTTATCCTACTAAGAAGTGGGCCATATTAAATAGGACATTCAAACTGTGTTTATGTAAGTCTCCCTCTATAAGAGTTTCTGCTATATGTACACTTAAATAGGTCCTGAGCTGAGAAAGTTTTGGCAGACTGCTGCAGGCTGTTCTGATGCAGGGACTGATTTCTTTCTTCTCTGCAGTAAAAGTGTTTAGTCAGCGGCTATGGGCCCCGTGGGGCCCGGGTAACCTCCCCCTGCAGGAGGAGTAGAGGTCTGAGGTACAGGCCGCTGCCATTACAGAGCTGTTTACATTGTGCTCTGACGCTGCCGGGGGACAGCCCTCTGTGCGTGCGTGCAAATGTGTGTGAGCACTTATGTGTGTGTGTCAGAAATAGATAGATACAGAAAGGGCACAAGTAAACATTTAAAGGGGGGCAAATGGGGACCTCCTGCTGGTGCTCATCTCCACATGAAAGCTTAATCTTTTTCACCCCGCTTCCTCTTGTAGACACCACTCTGCTACTCGTTTAGTTTCGCACCTCCGCATCTGCTAAGCACTCTCTGCTAACGTGCATGAAGCAGGTTTCTTACCCAGGTAACTTCACAGGGACTAACCAGCCATAAGGAGAGCTGGAGCACTAAGAGCTGGGAAAACTAAACACTCTTAATGAGACAGGGTGAGTCCACAGAAATCCCCCTCCTCTCTTAGCCGGGCTGAAGCCTTTTTACTCTCATGTAAACTTTTCTGGAGAGCAGATGCGCCAGCAGCCCTTACTCTTTTTATCCTCAGTCTGGCCTCTCCAGGTAGGATTCCCAGGTGGGGTTCCGTACTGAGAGATTCCGTACTGTGGGATTCCGTGCTGTGAGACGCAGCGCCGAGTCCCAGCACTGATTCCGTCTACCGCTGCTTTCCTGATTCTGTGGGCCTCATGGTGCAATTAACCGCCATTCTGCCAGGCAGCTGTTTTGGATGCCTGTGAACAGAGAGCGTGAGGCACATTGTTGAATGAGCACCTTGTACTGATAAAGTAGCTTTTTGATAACTGTCTGTCAAAATCCCCCAGTTCTGAAAGCGTAAAAGTGAAAGATGAATCTCATCTCCTCGACTAGTGGTGTTGTTGTGTTCTGGTTACGATGCGGTGCAAAGCTCGGTCTATATTCTGCCGCTGGTGTGGTCATTGCCACCGCGGTGAATCTGGCTCTCGCCAAAACGTGTGCTGTGGTGCGGCCCCTCACTCTGGTACTCCAGTGGCGGGATCCTTCTCACCAGTGTGTGGGGGCATTGATGCTTCTCACCAGTGTGTGGGGGCATTGATGCTTCTCACCAGTGTGTGGGGGCATTGATTCTTCTCACCAGTGTGTGATGGCATTGATGCTTCTCACCAGTGTGTGGGAGCATTGATGCTTCTCACCAGTGTGTGGTGGCATTGATCCTAACTGGCTCATCATTTTCATTTATATTTTAGCCATACTCCCCCTCTTTTTTATGCCTGAGACGCCGGGGGGCTTGCCTCTATTGACGGCTGCCGTTTCGCCGTGAGAGTGATAGAGAATGTAAGAGAGAGAGAGAGACAGATATGATAGTGTATTTTAATATGTGTGAAGTATTCCAAAGTTTGAGGAAAGTAGCCTACGGCTGACTAGCCAACACGCAGCAGTAGGCAAGCTAGCACACACACACACACACACGGGCGCGCACACACGTGCAGCCAGCAGCAGCTAATGCAATGCTGCAGATTCACAGCTATAACAACTAGGCTAGATGCAACATGTAATCAATCCCTGATGGAGACTCTCGCCACTATCCTCAACTCACTGAGTAAGCTAGGCTAGCGAATATTATATCCTAAGCAATGCATGACAGTTAGTTATCAAGAAGAGACAGCATAGATTGATCAAAGAAACTGACCTCTCTCTCTCGCTGTGTCTCGGATGTTTTATATGACCAAACCAACCAATCAGATACTAGAGAAATATATTATTTTGATGTGGCATTTTTATGATTGGCCAAGTCGTCTGTAGCTCTAATAGCCTAAGCGCCGACTTCATATTGTCAGATTTTATTTATTTTTTATTTTTTGGGATTTGGCTTTGGGGGGCTGAGAATTTGGGTGGGCATTGCCCCCCCGTGCCCCCCCTTCTAGACACAGCCCCTCGCAGTTACACCGGCATCACATGAGGATTCCAGATACACATCCACGCAAGCTCTCAGCTTCATTCAGACACTAAACTCTAGGCCTGTAAAATTAATTTACATGTTTAACTGCTTTGTTTTCATGGACAACCATTCAAAAAAACAGACTCTGTTTTTCTTTTGTATCCAAATGGAGGGCCATTCACATAAAAAGGAGGGTCGACCCGACTGACTCAGAGCTATGCATATAACACGGTGGAATACAGATACAATATGCAGCACGTGCCACAGAAGACACGCAGTCCTGCCATTCTGATGCCTGGTAATGACGCCAGTCGCTGCAACATCAGTGAAACGTTGTATTATTAGCACTGGGTTCACCCCAGCGTGTCTAAAAGTGATGAATATGGCAGCATTTTGAAGAGTTGATTTTTTTTTTTGTCTACGTGTTAATCTTGATGTGAGTCACTTCGTGGCCTATTTGAGTGTTTGAATGACTCTTTTCCAGCAAAAGCACCTCCCCAGCACTGCAAACAGTATGTCCCGAATCAACCTCTTGCATAGCCATCTCTCACTTACTTACTTAAATCCCAGATGCCTGCGGATTTCAAAGCTGCATAAAGTTAGTGATTTTGGAACGATGCCTCTCTGAATTATTCTCTCTATTTCTCGATTAATCAGCCCTGTCTCTTTTAAGGCAGTTCTCAGTGGGGGAGAAGAAAAAAAAAAAAAGGTTTTGCCACCGGGACGGTTCAGCATAGTGCGACTGAGGGAGCGATCCGACGTGCTGGCTCCGCCCTCCTCCCCTTGTGACCCCTTGAGCCCGGGGTCACACCCCTGTCACATGCTTCTCCAAGTGCTGACTTGTGATCGACCGCCTACATTGTCTTGAGACTGCTTTCGATGCACCATTTATTTGTGAGTCTCTTGCAACCCTTCCAAATTCAGGAGGTTGGGGCAGGGTTCGGGTTTTGGGGGCCCGTAGCTAGCTAGTGTCTTAAAAATAAAAATAGGTAAATAAATGAAGCAACCAAAGAACTTTGGAACAGGGGTAAAAAACACTCGTTGGTATGTAAGTGATCCAAACGGACCACATGCGAGGTTTTTGTTGTATTGAAAATACTTATCAGTTATACTCCCCCTGACTGTGCTTTTGTTTCCTTTCACGATTGGTCCCTTTTTAAAGCCCCTCCTGCTTAACTCTGCTGTCTGTTCATGCTGCTCGACTGAGCCAGCCAGCGGGGACCCGTGAGTCACGAGTGCTCTCCCGTGATCCGTTAGAGTTTAAGTAAGTTAAGTAGAACTGTAATAACGCAGGCCGCTTGCCGAGGCATAAATACAACCAACATGCCGTAGACTTGCGGAGATGTCCGCTTTGTGTACGGCGCCGAAATGTCCACGCAGCGAGCTATCGGACGCCGTCCCGTGAATGCGCTTCTGAAATGACAGTAAAGAATGGAGATTGCAGGGAAACTTGTCTGCTCCCAGCTGATACTAAAATTACAGCAGAGCTTTTCAGAAATTGCAATTTGCCAGACAAACGATGTTCGGAGTTTGCGCTCTGTCTTTGTTGCACGCCGTCAGTGTTATATCGCGGTTGGCTTTCATGGGAAGTTTAAACGCTTCAAACTTCTGGCAGGGGCCTTGATGGAACTCTCATTCAGTAAGTTTAATGATGGATTGAATAAGTCTGAAATGGGTATTTTTTAAGCGAGCCAGCTTTTCAGATCATGTCTGCGGCAAACTTCAATCACAACTACTTGAATAAAGCATGCATTTTTAATGGAACTCTGGAAATGGTTATGAATATGTAAAGAGGCATATCTCCTTTTGTCATTGCTTTTCTTAACCACATACATGTGCCATTTCAATAAGAATGACCTTTTATGGAAGTGGTAGTGGGACGGTGCTGTTTGGTGTAGTCACTCACTTAAGAAAAATACTCTAAAGAGACTTCCCTGATTCATTCTGTACTGTATATGTTAAGTTTTCATATAGTTTTATCTGTTGCTTGTGGGTTTGATGTAAAACTATGCTTCCCCCTCATTTTTATGTGTAGCTTCTTGCTAGTTGGCTGTCGCTGCTAGTGCGGCCGGCTTGATGAACCCCAGAACTGCTATAAATGCTACTATCCTTCAGAATGCTACATTGTAATAAACCAATCAGACGAGCAGATTTACCTCGCTGTGGCCATTTCTAAGCAACTGAAATGAAGTGGACGGCAGCTATATGTTGAAAACAGGTCTTTGCTTGAGGTGGCATGGATGCCAATAGAGGGCCAGCTTGTAATCAGTTTTTTTGGTTTGAGGAAGAGGACACCCTTTATTGAAGTGTTGAGCTGGGTCTTGTTGTGAAGATAACAAAGAATAAGGGTTTTTGGGTAAGGTTACCGTTCCCTTATAAGTTCCTTTCCTTTTGGTAAGTGATGTGCGGAAAGCATTGCAAAATGGCTGCCACCCAAGAGGCGCATCCCTGTGAGGAACACAAATCTGAGCAAATCTTTATTACTATGATCTGTACCTACACATATATCGACTGTATGGTGCACATTTCCTCTTATTTTCTTATTGCAGTATACTTCCCTGTTTTAACATGTATTTACTGTGTATTTCCTGTTCTGTATTCCTACCAGTAAAGCACTGCAGGATTTGCTTGAGAGAGAGGAAGAGGGAGGGGGGAGGGAGGAAGGGAGGAAGGGAGGGAGGGAGAGAGAGGGAGGGTGGGAGGGAGAGAGAGGGAGGGTGGGAGGGAGAAAGGGGGAGAGAGGGGGGAGGGAGGGAGGGGGAGAGGGAGAGGGGGGGGGGAGGGAGGGAGAGGGAGGAGGGAGAGGAGAGAGAGAGAGAGGGAGGGAGGGGAGAGGGAGGGTGGGAGGGAGAAAGGGGGAGAGAGAGAGGGAGGGAGGGAGAGAGAGAGAGATAGGGGAGAGGGAGAGAGGGATGGAGAGAGGGAGAGAGAGAGGGAGGGAGGGAAAGAGGGAGGGAAAGAGGGAGGGAGAGAGAGGAACAAGACCCATTTGGACCTCACATTTGCCATGCACATAAATCTTTGCCATTGCCAATTTGAATTAGACAGTGGGATAAATATAACTGAAAATACATTCCTCCCCAGATCTTAGGGAGCTCACAGGTGGGCAGAGGAGGGCGATGGAAGATCAGCAGTCACCAAAAAAGAGAGGAGAGGGGTGAAAGAGAGAGGGTGGTGAAAGAGAAGATGGGTGAACGAGAGAGGGGAGAGGGGTGAAAGAGAGAGAGTGAGTGGTAAAACAGCAAGGGGATTTGTCACGCTGACGTCCGTGGGCTGGTGGAACTCGAGCAGCTGCAGCACCCTTTGCCATGACGACGAAGACTGGCGTTATGCATGTGTTCAGTCGGAATGTGTTAAGGGCAAAAATAAGTTGTGTTGACGCCACCCGTTGTGCTGGCACCTGCCCTCTCTGTTCCGCTGCTGTGCAATCACACACAGATTAAGATAAAAACAGAAAAAGAACAGAAAATGTGATTGTGTGGGTGTGTGTGAGAGAGAGTGTGTATGTGATAGAGATAGAGAGCGTGCGTGTATGTGTGCGTTCATGTACGTATATGTGTTTGAGTCTTTTTAGCAATATGCTACCATACTGATATTTTTAGTGCTCAGTATTGGATGTTTATGCTTTATAATCTATAGTATTGCCTCTGACCTACAGTGAGAGCACAGAGGGTTATTCATCCCCTCTTGGAGTGCTTGACCACAATGACAGGCGAATGTCCGAATTGCAGGCCAGAGCTTTGCCCATTTGACATTTATCAGGCAGGCCGTGACGCACAAGGTGGTCAACCACAGTTTGACACTGTGTGTGAAGACATCAGTCAGTCTTTAGCTGTTTCACTTGACAGATACATTAGGACAGTGACAGACAATTGGAGATATCAGATGTGTCAGAGTGCTA
The DNA here is from genome assembly GCA_022702515.1 of Ilyophis sp. 1 JC-2022. Taxonomy (NCBI): domain Eukaryota; kingdom Metazoa; phylum Chordata; class Actinopteri; order Anguilliformes; family Synaphobranchidae; genus Ilyophis; species Ilyophis sp. 1 JC-2022. The sequence continues at coordinate 91,693,065 of CM040396.1, read as the reverse complement.
CGGAATTAGCTGATCTCAGGTCTGTGACAGTGCCATGGTGAGATCAGATGTGTTTTGCTGCTGCAGAACTTGTTGAACTCAGGTCAGCGACTGCACCTTTCTGCAGGCCCTCGGCATCAGTGTGTCTTGAGACGCTCTTTTTATAGTGCAGAGGAGACATTGACCAAACAGAGGACCAAATCCTGGACGTGACTTTCGCACCCATTCAGAAAATGTGTTTATTTTTCAATTTTATCTAAATGTACCTCTTTGCCAGAAACAAAACAAAGTAATTTTCCAAACATGGAAGTTAGATAAATGAGAAAAAAACTCAAAAGGACAGCTGTGGTACCGGGATACCTGTGAGCTCCCTAAGATCTGGGGAGGAATGTATTTTCAGTTATATTTATCCCACTGTCAAATTCAAATTCTAATCGGCAATGGCAAAGATTTATGTGCATGCCAAATGTGAGGTCCAAAGGTGTCTTCTTCTTCTTCTCTCTCTCTCTCTCTCTCTCTTTCTCGCTCTCTCTCTTTCTCTCTCTCTTTCTCGCTCTCTCTCTCTCTTTTCTTTCTCTTTCTCTCTCCTCTCTCTCCTCTCCTCTCTCTCTCAATTTTCAATTTAATTTAATGTGCTTTATTGGCATGAAATACATAGTGTAAATATTGCCAAAGCATTACACATACATACATATTAAAATACTAATAACAATAACAACAATAATAATAATAATTATTATATTTTTTTATTATATATTGGCGTCTCTTTCTGTTCTCTCTTTTTCTCTCTCTCTCTTCCTCCCTCCACACACCCCTCCCTCCCTCCCTCCCTCCCTCCCTCCCTCCTCCTGCTCTGTTTGGTTGGCCTGCTGGGCCTGTTGTTACAAGGCGCTGTGTGCTTGGTAGCCTGTAATTGCTCTGACCCTGCAGCTCTGGCTGAAGTTTTGCGAGACTGCAGAGAAACTGGATAATTGTGTCACTGGAGAGAAGCCGAATTTAACTGAGACGCTACTGGCAGAGACGGCACTGGGCGGAGCATGAGAGGGAGGAGAGGGGGGAAGAGGGGGGGAGAGGGCGGCCACGCTCAGATCATTCCCACGCATCACAATCCCTGAATTATGACATCACAGTATTTTTTGTGGAATTTGTTATTTTCCGTCCCCGACACATTTAGTGTCGTAATCAGCACATTTCTGAGTGGCTCGCTTGTGTCTTCACTGTCCTTCTATCAATTGGCCCCCTGGAGCAGAAAGAGAGAGAGGGAGGGGCTTCCCAGAAGCTACACTCTGAAGCTGGGTGTCCAGAGGTAGCTTTGGAGATGTCCACATCCCTTCAACAAAATGCAACTTTATTTACATTTGCTGTGGAATGAAGATTTTTTTTGGGATTATTTAAACAGTCGCCAAAATATATACTGGCCAAACAAACAAAAATAGCTAAAAGTGAAATGTAATTTAAATAAAGATGAAAAGGAACACACTGGCGGTCCGTGTCTTTTCTCTCTCCTTCTCTCTCTGAAGTTAGCCGAGTATATTTCAGTTGCTGGGTCATTTCAGGGTTATATGGGAGAGCGGATGGATTTGTGATCTCGTATGGGTGGCAGTGTGGCCTGAAGCAGGCTGTTCCCGCCGCTGTGGCCCGTAGTCGTCTGTGTTTGGAGCAGGGGCATGTGTCTCTTGGGTTTTCGCCTGGCTTCAATTTAGCAGCTGTAGCCCTAGGATCTGGGGAGGGATTTAGGAGAGTAGGATAAGGAAGGGCTTCCAGCCCCAGGGCTCTGTGTCACATTTTCTCATGCTGTTTTCAGCGAGCCCGGCTGCTTTGCTGAGAGCACACCCAACCCCCTATAAAAAATAGTGTCACGTGGCGACACCCGTCACCTGTCACAAAGACAAACTGCCGCATGTAGGCCGCATGAACGCTCCGCTCAGGTGCTGCTGGCCCCCGGGGTCCTGTGTGTGTGTGTGTGTGTGTTTGGGGGGGGTGCTTAACATTACATTACTTTCCTCCGCTGCGCATGTACAGCTGGTATATAGAGTAGGGTCCTCCCGTGGGTGTTGTGGATACAGACGTAGACGTGTCCTGGTGTAGAATGCAGGGTAGAAGAGTCCCAGTTGGGCAGAGGTGGGCTTGTGGTCATGTTATCGGGTATTCCAGCAAATTATTCTGTCTGTTTCCAAACCCCTGACCGGGGCTCGCCCCACGGTGCCCAAGGTCATAGTCGAGCAGCACGGCGGGCCCCCCAGGACGCAGGGTCAGCCATCTTGAATTCCGCATTGCTGAAACAATGAACCCAGGCAGGCGGCGTTTACAGATTAATGAACACCCCTGTCCATATAACTTCCTCTGGGACTCCCTTTCTCTTAAGGACATAGCTGCCATAAAGAGCACTTAAAGCGTGTCCCTCAGGCACCGGCCTCTCTCTCACTCTTTATTTAAAGCTGCACGTGGCGCCTGTCCCGTGTTTGCAGGCACTCCTACTCTTGCTGCACTGAACAACGGGTAGATCGGACACCAGTTTCCAAGAGGCATGTAAAAGTATGTTTCAGAAACGTGGACCTGCTAATCCCCTTCCCTAAACATCTGTCTGAAGCGGCTACTTGGTACGCGTTCGCTATTTTAAGGTTCACATCATTAACGACAGTGAATTTTCAGACAGAAATATGGGAGGCGAGGATTTTCTGTGGAATTCTTGAAGTGTGGTACTGAGCGTGTGCGAACGGCCTGCCCTTCAGAATGCCACTGCCGGTTGGAGTAGAGATTTCGGGGAACGTGGGAGGGATGAGCTGGGTGCAGTTGACACTTCTATATTTTGCCGGGCGTGCCGCGCTCGTGAGTGGGTTGGTCTTGTCGTACGCTGCTTGCTGCGGGGGGATATTCACAGACGGAGATGAGTGGCTTTGAGAGCAGCCTCATTTCGCCCCCGTTTGCATTCAGACCAATTAAGTGTGCATCGTCTGCAAACCGCTCAGATTCCACACCAAGCAACATCCGTCTCAGATGGGGCAATAGTCACTTTGTCTGGAGGTGGGGTGAGTGCTCGCGTGTGTGTGTGGGCACGTGCTGTGCATGTGCACATGTATGTATGTATGTATGTATGTGTGTGTGTGGGTACGTGCTGTGCATGTGCACATGTATGTATGTGTGTGTGTGGGCACGTGCTGTGCATGTGCACATGTATGTATGTATGTGTGTGTGTGGGCACGTGCTGTGCATGTGCACATGTATGTATGTATGTATGTGTGTGTGTGGGCACGTGCTGTGCATGTGCTCATGTATGTATGTGTGTGTGTGGGCACGTGCTGTGCATGTGCACATGTATGTATGTATGTATGTATGTGTGTGTGTGGGCACGTGCTGTGCATGTGCACATGTATGTATGTATGTGTGTGTGTGGGCACGTGCTGTGCCTGTGCACATGCATGCATGTATGTGTGTGTGTGTGTGTGTGTGTGTATGGCAGGTGTATGTGATTGTTTTTGACCATCTTTATTATGAGCCTGCTTTTTTTTAAAACTTTTTTTTTTTTTTTTACTGCATGCCAAAAGATCACAGAACGAAACGTACACTACTAATCAAATATTTATGCCTTCAATCTAAAAAAGTGTCAGTACATACAAATATTTCAGCCTAATAGATAGTGACCAAGGGGCCGTTTAATCTGCATAGACCTTTGGCTGCAGGAGGAAGAAGCAGGCAGTGTATGTAAACACAAAGTCTAATGTGCTCACATTGTGCTTGATTAATCTGTTTCATCTGGATAGCTGTCAGACAGACGACCTTAAAAAGATCACTTGTAGATGTTAGCAGCCACTGGTACTGTTATTTGACACAAGTTACAGCGCTGAAGAGCATTTTTCCATCCGTGTTTAGTGGTTAATCAGTCAAGGCCACGGGCAATTAAGCCCAGGCAGGGGCTAGTACAGACCTCCAAGGAATGAATTAGACATAGAATAGAATAGGGTAACTTTTATTTTTCAGATAGCCACCGGCAACAACAACAAAAAACATAGACAGTGGAGCAGACCCACAACACACAAACAAATAAAATAATATAGCCAAACGTCATGATTAAAATAGCCCCCACTGTCCCGAGATGTCTAATGTCATTAACCAGTCCAACACACAAAGTCCGCCTCCACAACTTTCCTCCATAGGCTACACGCAGTGTCGCAGTCTGTCCACTGTCGAAACGGAGCTCAGCTTTCCCAGTCCCCGCCTCACTCCTCCCCCACATTATCTTCTCTTTCCCTGGTGGCCTTTTGAAGATTGCCTGCAGTCCTGGATCAGTCCCGACATCTTCAACTCCGGTGAAGAGCGATGGTTAACTTTGTGGCTGCAAATCCAACGGACATTCTCGAGCATAATGCAAATGTGTCTCCATGGTGACGATCACAAACAAAATTATCCCGGCTACACAATTCTTAAATATTATAAAAACGAGCAGCAAGAGTGCCCTGAAAAATCTCCAGCCCGCTTCTCTGTACCACAACAGACACACAGCACATGAAAAAAACAAAAGACAAAAGCCCGACACAACAAAACACATTCAAATTAACAAACATGTACACAAGAAACAACTGGACTACATGTCGCCATTACAGCGCCACGTGACGTAACAGCTTTTAATATTTTCATATTATTGTTTAGTAGTTTCATAGTTTATCTAGTATTTTTTGTCAAAGATTAATACATATATACATATATGCTGTTATATACCAGCTGTGCTCTGTTTATTTTTTCCAAAATGATGATGTGCCATATCATGTAGTCCTTCAATCACTGTATTTATAAAGGGGTTCTTTTTTTGCCAAAGTAGATGAAGATTTTTCATAAGTCATAGTCATGTTAAGATGACAGTATTTTACCATAAGTCTCGTCTGTCACTGTCCGAATGGCCCTGTCTGAGGAGTCACTTAAATTCCGCTGCTAAGTGACTGGTCTTCACATCTAATGACCTTTTCTAAAGCACCGCTGTCTCTCGAACCCATTTCAGGAGCAATCATAATAAAACAAATTGTGAAATGCGGCAGATGGTGTCGGCAGCGAGTCGTCGTCTCCTGCCACTGCCCGGGTGCGCATGTTGCACGTTATCCACATTTTGTGCAGTTAGAGACTCCGCCCCTTCCCTCGCCGAAGGCAGATCATCCGTTTAGGCAGAGCAGAATTCGGAAAGGCTTGATCATGCTTCCTGGTCCTGAGGAGTCATGGGAGCTTTGTGTGTGAGCACTCTTTATCCCTCTTTAACACACAGCCGTCTTCAGGTGCTATTGAGTGCTTCCTGCTGGACAGAATCCTCGCTGAGATGAAATCAATGGCAGATTAAATGAAGCGTCTACTACTATTTTGGGCGAGCTTTGTTTTCCGCGCCCCATAATCACGGGAGTTTTTTTAAAAAACACCCACACATTTTTCATGTCCAATTGTGGCAATGGGAGGTTAGGTGGCTGGTGAGGAATCTCAAGTAATTGGGTTTTATTTCTCCAATTTCCTCTGACTGCTGTCCCCAGGAGCCTGAAGACTGATTGCTCCGATGTTAGGAAAGGAGGTGAAGGTGCCATATTGTAGTGGGAGCACCTGATCCCTGAAGTAAACCAGAATCATGTCTGAGTCCTCGGGGGGAGGGGGCGGGGGGGTATCACCAAGGATAGCATGCATGAAGATGAACCTTACGTGCCTGTAAAGATTTGAGCTTTCGTTTACATCTCCAACTAATGTCATTTAATTGTGATGATCTTGAACAATGCAAAAACACACAGCCTCCGGCAGGCCTGCCTCCCACAATCGACCGCTTGTGGGCGTGTCTTCTATTTTTGACACGCCGTGCTTCTTAAACATTGCCAGAGTTTCAAGTTGTATCATCTATTTGGAATAAAATCTAAATATTATGAAAACGCAACATTGCATTTGTATTTGGGTAGGGCTAAACATCTTGGTATTGCCATATTTTTGAGATATGTTGTGATCTATGAGACTGGAGAAGGGATCTGAATTAACTTGATTTTATATCAAATAGGATGCATTTTCGCTTTGTTTTCTAATCGTGGAAGGACATCACTGTATAAATAAAACAAAGTATTGGTTTTTATTATTCTCTGCCATGGATCGATTGGTGCAGCAGCGTAGCACTGTGTAGCTGTTCGGATTAATCGGAACAGGCTAGTTGGCTGAAGGGGGACAATTTGCATGTCAGAGATCAAATCTGATTGGTTATCACGACGCGAAGTTCTGCCGCCTTAGGGCTTGAAGTTAAATTCAGTCTGTCTCCCCCGCTGCTTCTCTGGCTAGGCCCACGCCCCCAGCTATCCCAACATGCATTGCGGACACAACCAGCTGCCTCTCATTGAAAATGGAGGCGGTGGCCCTGCCTGGAGAAATCACCTTCCGTCTGTACCCACCGTCTATACCCAAAGAAAATAGTAATAAAAAAATAAATGCAGGCGTGAGCTTACAAAGTTTTATCAGCCTTCTTAGTACTTGAAGAGATGCTTCGTCTGATTTCATTGGGTAGGAGCTGCTATAGGCTACGTGCGGACTGCGGAGACACGACCACTCCTGCCTGTGTGATTAACAGCCATCAGCCGCGACTCGCACACCAAATATTAAGGGCAACAAATTGACTGTAAATGTGCTGGGTGTGAAGAATGACCAGGGCTGGTGTAAGATCAGTAATAGACTAATCGAATGCGTTTTACTGTTGGCTGTTATCTTTCTCTCTGCCCCCTCCTGATCCCCCCCACCCCCCTACCTATGCCACATGCTTTACAAGGACAGGAGAGCAGTAATTACGTTTTTACCCTTCTGGGGCCTTTAAAGAAACGCGTTTTCAAATGTTTGCTAACACGGCGTGTGGAAGAAATACAAAGGCCGAAAGGCAAAGCAACGAGCGGCCGCTTTGCTGTAGAGCGGTTATATAATGACGCAAAACGTAGTGTGCTTCGCAGGGCGCAGAGAGCATGGCGTTCTGCTACTGGTTGACCGCGGGTCTTGGCGGTTCACCGTTACCGTCGTTTGTCATGGTAGAGAGCTGCTGTCTGTGAGGCAATTATCGCTCTGTGCCGCGCCTCCCATGGGCGGTGACCCCATTTCTTATTTTTTATACGGAGACTGGGCGTGTGGGTGTTTCATTGGGGGGGTGGGAGGCTGATATTATGCAGGCAAAATTGTTTACAGCTGTATTGATAATCTCTTGCAGTTGATTGATCCGCGGGGTTAACGAAGAGGAGCGGACGGTGTCTGGATGCATTGACATGATTGTTAGCCTGGTAATGATGAGCGGGATTAGCTACGAGTTAAACTGTTGAACAGGGACAGACGCATTGCAGAGAGAATGAGCTTTGCAGCGTGATGGAATCGGCCTCAGAGAAATGTGGGATGGCAATGGAGCCAGATTATTGACAGGGCAGGTGATGGGCAGACCGCAGCAACCTCCCGTAGCTGCTTCGTTCCAGCTTTACCCACACCTGCCACTGCCATCGGCCACGGAGAGGGCAAGCTCTTAGCGGGATTTACCGTGACTTTGGCTGAGCATCATTCTCCGCAGGTCCTCAAATACAGACTGGATGCCATTGCAGCTTAAATGAGCTGCAAGAGACAACAAAAAATTGTCTCTTTGAAATCAGTTTGAGACCATTTTGTTATTTTTGTACACACAAACCAATTTAGAGGACTATCGTGGACACATTTTGTGCTGCAATGTGGAGACTATGGGGGTCGGCTATGCTAAATGCTAAGTCCTATGTGACTGGAGGTATTTTTGTAACATCCCTAAATATCTTCTGTTCAGTTAATTTAAACATTTTTTTGCAATCGGTTAATTTCAAGTAATAGTTTTTTTTTCTTCACAATTAAAACAGTTATCATATTGGGTGTAATTAAACACTATTATCAGAACAACCTTCCATTTTCACAAATCAATATATTGGATTTCTGTGTATGAAAAAATGTTGAGAAAGGAACGAACAAAAAAAATTGGTTCCAAGAGTTTTATGTTTCTGGCAGCAAGTTCAGTTTCCATAAAGATATCTGCTAGTAATATATGTCTATGCAATGTGCATCTGCACTGAAGTCATACACATGTACTGCAAACAGCAACAGTGATAACCAATTAACTCCTGTTTGGGTAGTGGATTTTTCAGGCATACATAATTATATCAATATTTTGCGTTGAGATTCATAACATCAGCTAGAATATATAATATAAAACTGTTACAGAATTTAATGGAGAATGTGGTTCCTGGACCAGTGCCTTAATCTTTACTTGTGTCTGTGTGTGGCTCAGAGAATCAGCCTTACAGATGGCCTGAGTAGTAGTCATTTTTGGTTTGGGCTAATTTCAGGAATGTCGGGGGGAGGGGTAGGGATAGTTTTATGTGACACCACACAGACTCCTTGGGGACATGGAAGTGGGAAACGGGAGCCGGCTTGTTTAATTAAACTCAGGGTTTTAATCGTGGATAATGTAATTGTGATGAAATGCCCCCCAGCAAAGCTCACGTTTCCGGTGTTCTCAGTTGTAAGATAGAAAAAAAAAAGAAAAGAAATCTAAAGAAACTACGTTAAATATTGCCGTTTGTGAGTGCAAAGGGGGCCCCCTGGTGGTGAGTGTAGAAGCCCTCCTCTACACGTTTGACAACCTGAACCACCAGTATCCGGCGGGTAAATGCTCACCCTTTTGCGCATTCCATTCCTTGTCTCGTTAATCATGGCTCCAATTCCTGAAGCATTCACACAGCTGACCGCTGCCAGTGCAGGGTAGCATCTACCATGGGCTTTTCACCTTGCCCTAGGTCTTTCGCTAATGAAACCTCTGCTGGAGTCTACACAGATCACAGAGCAAGGTGTTAGCTGTCCGAGGTGTCCGCACTTCACACCTGACGCACAGTCCTTTGCGCACCCCAGGCTGTTCCCAAGCCCAGCTCATTTTGTACATGTCCTGTGGTTTCTCACGGGGATATGTACGCTACGCTGAGGCTTTGTGGCTCTGATTTGTTTGATTCTTATAGAAAAGGAACAAAGGTAAACGTGTGTAAATAGGCGTGTCTGTCATGGCTTCTTCTGATGGTCTACTAATAAGAGAGAGATAGAGAGATAAACCTATGCCCCAACACACAGAAAGGACAAATAATGTCAATGTTTTATAGCCAATTACAAGCCAGCCAGGTCTTTCTTTCTTTATTTTTCTCTTACTTTCTTTCTCTCTCTCTTTCTTTCTTTATTTCTTTCCTTTTTCATTGTGGAAATCAGTGAAACGTTACCTTTTCACCTCGTCAAATTCATCTCCCATTGGATTTTTCACTCCTCTACATATGTGTGTGTGTGTGTGTGTGTGTGTGTGTGTGTGTGTGTGTGTGTGTGTGTGTGTGTGCGTGCAGGAAGCCTTTTTTTTCCATTTATATACATATGTTTAGATAAAATGTAAATAGATGGAAAGAAAGGCTTTCTGCCTCCCCTGAGTGGAGGGTACCTGCTGGAAGTGATAAATCTGGCTGTCATTGGCATTCAAGATCCAATCTGTTTATTCTGTCTGCTGTGTATTTTCCTGCATGTATACCATGATTGCATCTTCTCTACGCTCACGTTTTCTCTCTCTCTCTCATTCTCTGCCACTTGAAGGAATGGTGGAGAGGAAAGGTGGGTGTTGAGGATAGTGAGAAGGATTTTTTTAAAAAGTGAGTGTCAGACAAGAAACGGGCGATAACCGATGACGAACGTAGACGGACGCATTAAGTGAACTTCCTCTCAAAACGGGAAGCGTATCGCAATGTCTTCATTTGAGAAAAATCTGAGAAGAAGAGAGGAGAAATAATAAGGGGAGTTTGGGCTCTGGCGTTCATTTCCTGCCATGGTTTCTCTGGCATGGAGAGGTCGTTTTAAACAGGGGGCATAAATAAATCCTGGAAAGCCATGTTTACTATGTATAATCCGTCAGTCGTTTTGCCTGTCCACTAAAATAAGTTTTTTTGTGATCAATTTTTTATTTATTTATAATTTTTTCTTCACAAAACACAAACAAAACAAATACAGCATTTACATATAACGTTACAAACAATAACAAACATTCAAACCCCCCCTCCCTCCCCATAGGACCCATCAACCCATCCTTCCAACAACAAAAAATGAGAAACAGAAAATCAGCCCAATCAGCATAGCAAAAACAATATAGCCCCACACATTCTGAATAGGTCATCGAATTACCTCTATATCCTGTACAGCAGTTATAGATTCAATTACAGCTAATCATTCAGTGACCACACGCATAGCTTCAATAAATAAAGACCATAAATTAATATTTTCCGCGTTAGCGCCATGCATGCGGGCCACTGACATCTCCATATTAGCTAGATCTACTACAGAGGATACCCATTGATGATATGGCAGTGTGTGTGGGGCCTTCCATCTCTGGGCTATCATTTTTTTAGCTGCTGTAAGGCCAACTAGCAGCCAACGCCTCTGCCTCATTGTCAGTTCAAGTTCAGTAAAATCATTTAATAATAAAGTCACGGGGGAACAAGGGACATCAACCCCCAACACTACTGACATCTTCCTTGCCACTATTTTCCAAAATAATAAAACCGCTGAGCATTCCCAGATCATATGAGTAAATGTGCCAGGAATTCCAAGAGGGCATAGTTCACAGTTGGGATTTTGGGATAGATTCATCAAAAATAATTTACGGGGAGTGCAGTATAGCCTATGTACATAATTATAATGAATCATTTGATGATTAGGGTTTCTAGATGACAGAAAAATATTCCCCCATACCATATTCCAATTAATTGTATTTGGTGAGATAGAGAGATCATGACACCAACGGATGTTAACTTGCAAGGGTTTTTCTGCAGCTTTGGTAATAAAGCAGTAAAGACAAGAGGCCAACCCCTTGGTGGATTTAGTTGTGCAAAGTTTGTGAATGGGGTGGGTCTCTAAATCTTGTCCCCAGGGGACCCCATATGCTCGTAAAGCACTACGAAGTTGTAAATAGAAAAAGAAAGAAGTGCCAGGTAGGTTATAGTGAGACTGAAGGTCCTGGAACGTCCGCAGCCTAGTATTATCATCACATATATCAGAGAGAGTATTGATTCCTTTATCCCTCCATTGGGGAAAGGAAATCGGGCGCCCCCCCATAAGGACTGCATAGTTATTAAATAATGGTAAATGGGGATGAGATTTCAGGTGTATATTGGCATGTGATTCTACAGTTCTCCATGTGGCAATAAGATGTGTAATTATGGGGCCATATCTAGATTTACAGGTTTTAAGAGGAATGTTGGAATAAATTAAGTCTTGGAGTCTGTATGGGCTAACCAACGCCTCTTCTATTGCACGCCAGGCCACCTGGGAATCTGGGTTAAGCCATGTATGAAGAGCTCGTAATGTATACGACCAAAAATAAAATTTAAAATTTGGAATACCTAGGCCGCCGGAGCATTTTTGTCTCTGCAAGGTCGACATTTTTAAACGTGGACGTTTCCCTTTCCAGACATATTTAGTTATTATTTTGTGCAACTTATCCCAGTGACCAATAGGAGGTGAAATAGGGAGCATGGAACTGTAAAAATTAATGCGTGGTAGTATATTCATTTTAATAATAGAGACCCGAGCTTGAAAAGAATTTAAGATGGATGACCAACGTTCCAGATCTAACTCCACCTGTTTAAAGATTGAATCAAAGTTGTTCGTGATGGTGGTTTGTAAGGAAGGGTAAATGTCTAAGCCAAGGTATTTGAATTTGTGGACCACCGGAATATTTGTATGAAGTGAAGCAGTTGTCATAGCTTGGTTCAAGGGAAGCAAAGCGGATTTGGCCCAATTGATTTTGTATCCAGATATATTGCCAAACTGATCAAAAATAGACAAAAGATGAGAGGTTGATTGTACAGCATCACCTAGAAAAAGTAATATGTCATCAGCGTATAAAGAAATGTAATGGTCGGTATTATGTACTGAAATTGGAGTATGTGGTGATTGACGCACTGCTTGGGCTAAGGGTTCTAAGGATATTGCAAATAGCAGAGGAGAAAGAACACAGCCCTGTCTGGAGCTTCTGGAGACTGGAAATTGAGAAGAACAAAGATTACCGGTCATCACCATTGCAGTCGGGGAAGAGTATAGTGTTTGAATCATATTTATAAACTTAACTCCAAACCCCATGCGTCGCAGGACTGTCCACAGATAATGCCATTCCAGGCGATCAAAGGCTTTCTCCGCATCTAAAGAAAGTACGGCACATGGGGTTTGGCTAACAGAAGCTGCATCTATAATATGTAGAAGTCTACGGATGTTATCTGATAATAGGCGAGATTTTATAAAACCAGTTTGATCAGGGTCAATGAGCTGAGTCATAAAAGGCACCAGACGAAGAGCCAACACCTTTGCGTATAATTTCACATCAGCATTCAGGAGAGAAAGAGGACGGTAATTAGCACACTCACTAGGGTCTTTGCCCTTTTTAAGAAGTAACGTAATAGTGGCAGTATTTACATCTCTTGAGAAAGAACCAGTTTGTGTGGAGTGTTGGATCATATTCAAGATCAAATTGCCAAGTTGAGGCCAAAATGTTAATAAAAATTCCGGGGGAATCCCATCAAATCCTGGTGATTTGCCTTTGTTCATGCACCGCAATGCTGCTTCCAATTCATCTAACGTGATAGGTTTCTCCAGGGACAGAGCATCGAAGGGCGACAGTTTCGGGAGATGTAAATTATTTAAAAAAAGATCTGATTTGTTAAGATCGTGTGCAACTTCAGAACAATATAGATTGGAATAAAAAGTGCGAAAGGTAGAGTTAATTTGTACCGGATCGACTACTAAGTCTCCTTGTGGTGTTTTGATGGATGAGATGTTCGCAAAATTCTCACTGGCCCGGAGGCTCATAGCTAATGATCGACTTGGACGTGAACCTTCAAAGTATTGCTTCTGTCGTGTGCGATGTATAAGAAACTCTGCCCGCTGCCTAAGCAAAGAATTCAACTCTGTTCTGATAGTGTTCCGTTGGAGTAACATATCTGGAGTAACATTGGAATGCATAACATGCTCAAGATCTAATAGATTTTGTTCAAGTTCTTGTATCCTGCGGTAACGAATTTTATGTAGATTAGACGCAAATGAGGTGCAGTTACTCCTAATAAAACCTTTCACCGCATCCCATAATATACGGGGATCGTCCACAGAATATTCATTAAATATGATAAATTCGGCTAGCGCGGGCTGGAATTGGCTAATAAAATCATCATTTTGTAGTAAAGCAGTGTTGAAGCGCCAACGGGGTCCACTAAAATAAGTTTATAAAATACAGGAGAGAATACCTCATCATCGGTAGCGTTCCACCTGGCATAGGTCCCACTTCTCAATTAGACTATATTTTCCTAGAGCAGGAAGACTAAGCTGGCTATTTCATTGATTAGTACCTTAGAACCTGGATAGCTGCCCAGCAGGACGCCTGATCAGATTCATGACTGGCAGGCTAATTTACAACTCACAGCTCAATAGCTTCTCGTTCAGAGATCCTACATTTGTGATTCTGGGTAGAGGTTACAGAGAGCAGCTTTCACTGTTAGCTGTCAGTCTGGGATCTTCCACAGCCCCTCTCCTACCTGTTTTATCCAAAGGCAGATATTTAATTCTCTCCTGTCTCAACTCACTTCATCCAGAAAGGACATGAGAGAGAAATATTAATGAATGTACATACATACTGCTACGTGGACGGATGGACAGTGGGGGAGTCTGTGTTTTATACTGTTACTCAGTGCGCTGATGCACCTGCTTTTAGTTACACACCTCCCTGTCCTTCCTCTTGAATCCTCTCCCTGGCACATTTCACAGAAAAATAATAAATACATTTCTCAGTTAAAAATCTGACTCAAATTCAAGTTCAGACTTGCTTTATTTGCTTCACAATGACATAATGATGTAACCCCCCCCCCACCATACACACACACACTTCAGGGAGTCCACTTCAAGGCTTCAGGGAGAGAACAATATCACAGGGGTGCTCTGATGCCCAATGCAAAAAACAAACAAACAGCGGGTTGTTGGGTCTAAGCCCCCTTGGGTCTAAGGGTTCTCTCACAGAGCACACACATTGACATAGATAGGATGTACTGCTGTGTTATTCAGGTAAATCTGAGCTGAGCGTTCTAAAGGTTGCTGTAAGCCTATCCGTGCACTCCGTCTGACCTATGTCAATCACTGCACAAAACATAACCCCCCTGGCCCTACAGCAAACAATCATTTTAAATATTTCATAGTGAGGGGTTGCTATCAGTTTTATATCTTATAAAAAAAACTGCATTTTTAACTGTCTTCCTATACCTTGTGAAGCTTTTCTCAATTATTAATGGGGCAGGTCATGGCTCCTAACTGTTTTATTTCTCTTCTCTCTTTCTCTCTCAATTCAATTAAGTTAAATTCAATATGCTTTATGGGCATGAGATCGCTCCACTAAATATTATTACATGCAAGTAGGTTTAAATAGAAAGGGGGGAAAAAAGTACTTCAAACATTTTTTGAAAAAAGGAGCATTGTTGTTATAATATTATTAAGGGAATCAGTACAATAAGTAAGTAAATGGATGATGATTATTTTTGTTTAAATATTATAACTTGTATAAATGATTGTTATATAATATATATTATAGTATATATCTGTACAGCGGTTGCATTGTTTCTCTTGCTGGGTAGTTAGTCACTGTCCCCTCCGGATGTGACCAGCAGAAACGTATTGTGCTGTGAGTGGGGATGTTGGCCCTTCTCCTAAAGGATTTGCAGTTTTCCCTCATTTGTCAGGGAACAGAAGTTATTTTGAAGTTTAGAAAATCTGCTGAAATATACTTTTCTTGTCTCAGTATATTTCTCACAAAACAGTCGAAAATGGAACTGTGTCTCCGCCTCTCGAAGCGTAATCTAGTCATATTTCAAATAAAAATGCAAATGGTTGTTTTCATTCGATGTGCGCAAAAATCAGGACAATTCAAATGCAAAAGCCCACTTTGCATTTTCAAGTTAATGTACACACTTTATCTGACAATTTGAAAATTGAAATGCAGTTTCATTTGAAGTCAATTTCGGATTCATTTTTTCTCGCCCTGTATGTAATTTAAATGAAAATGAAAACGAAAAACAAAATTACAAATAAATCTTTGCATTCAAAATGGCAGTTTTTTATTGTAATCGCATGACCCATGACAAAAAAGGAAATGATAATTCAATTTGCCATTTAACATTTTATGTTTTCAAATCCATTGGCATTGCTTCCGTTTACATGATAATTTGCGCATGGTTCGGCATCTACTGTGACAAAATTCAAGTGCAATCCCTCCTTTGCATTTTCAATTTTAAAGTCTAAAGACCTGTCAATCAAACTGTGTAAGATGTGTCGAAGAAAGGGCCGTTACAGTTAGACTTAGTAAAGTTTATCTCATGCCAGGAAGCCTGGGAAGCAGTGATGGGAAATTCTGCTCTTTTTTGTGAGCTGGATCTTCAGTTTTAACAGGCTGATTGTACTTAAACGTTCAGTGGTGGAATATTTTATTTGCAGAAACTTAGTAAAAAATATGTATAGATTGATGGAATAAAGCCTTCTTTAATGCAATTAAAATATTATTTGAAGTATTAACTTGGCTCCATGCCTTTAAACACTTCTAACAGATCTATGTCAATATCTAAAAAGCACCAAACACACTATGCACTTTTGATTCGCATAAATAGGCCTAGACATAGCCTTATGACAGTAAGTATTCAGCCTACTGCAGTGGTAATACAAGACAAGGGTTTGAGTCGCTCATACACATTATATAGGCCTCGTGAGGCTATGTCACACACAACATTATTCAGCTAGTTAACACAAAGACTTGGTCAGGATATGTTTTTGCTTTATGTGTATGTTAAAAAGTGTGTTCTTTCACATTGTATGGCAGGTGACTGTATAATCCCCCTGCCCCCCTCTCACCTCTTGTCTCTCTCTTTCTCTCTCTCTTCTCGGTGCTGCGCTGATCCCTTTCTTCCTCTCCTCCAATCCTGCAGGTAAGCTTCTTTCCATTCTGTTCATCAGCTGTGTCCATGGAAGTCAAATCCATGTCAGTGTCACCCGGTTTAATTCTAATGTGTTCCAACCGTGGGTCGGGTGAAAAGCAGTCCAGCTACGGACCGTTATCTCTCTCTCTCTCTCTTTCTCTCTCTCTGTCTCTCTCTCTCTCTCTCTCTCTCTCTCTCTGTCTTTCTGTCTCTCTCTGTGTTCCCATGGGCTGCACTCTTTTTAAAAATACATTCTCCTAAATTAAATTACACTCCGGTAAATGCAGGTAAGTGAAGTTTTTTTCTACTGCATATGCTCATTTGTTCGGTTTAATTAAGAAACGATTTGTATCTTAATGGTGCAGTGGAGAAAGTATGGCTGACGTCTGGACATGCATTGTCCTATTGGATAAGTGATTTAATTTAAGCTCAGTCAGTGATGTGCTATAGTTATTCCACTTTCTCTATCCCAGCGTATACTCAGACTACGTTGTGCAGCAATTGGAAGTGAAAGAAATTGGTAATAATCTGGGTGGGAAATTAGCACCCGCCAACCGCCAAAAGCGGGTAGATTTCAGAATTGTCGGGTAAATGTAAAAAAAACCTTCCCGCCACAGTAGCGTGTAGCAAAGTGGATACAAGAGAAAATTGGCTAAATGTGAGACAGAAAAACGCGTCTGTTAGAATATCCCGAGGTGAGCCTGTTTTACAGTGGAACTGATTTGCGTTCGATTTACCATAAAGCAATTCTAGCAAGACCAGCCTCGCACAGTAAAACAAACTGACCAATACGCTCTGAGGTAAAAGTGATATCTCCAGACAACGTTGCTGGCATTTGTCCATTCATAAAAACAGCAAACGTTAGCTAACGTATCTAGATAATAGATAATTTAATAACTATTTATCTGACATGTGGAGACGTATAACGGGACTTAAACGACCCACACCACTGGCTGCAACGACGCCTAAAGTAAATAATGTCTTTTGTTTATGTTGTCTCAAGCTTTACCTAGCTGTTATTCTTATACTTCTCTGACTATTAGCCTACTTACAAACCCCAATTCCAAAAAAGTTGGGACAGTATGTAAAATGCACATAAAAGCAGAAAGCATTGATTTGTCAATTATTTTTTACATATAGGCTATTGGGACAGGGGCAAAAAAAGACGGGGTACATTCCATAGGTTAACAGGTGATGCTATTGTGACTGGGTATAAAAGCAGTCATGATATGCAGTAGATATGTATGGATCACTTGAAGGGTTGTTTCCCCTGACTTATTTTTCCATAGAGTTCAATAGGAAAATTAAAAAAAGATATATTTTGTACTGGTTTTTTTCCTGAATTTCCAAATCATTGCTTTCGGCTTTTATGTGCATTTTACATACGGTCCCAACTTTTTTGGAATTGGGGTTTGCACTTAGGTTGGCTATGTAATACATTTATACACAATGTTTGACTATTTGACCTGTAATACATGATATAATAAATACTATTTTATTAGAGCTATACACAGAAGTATGCATTTTCTATAATGTATCTGAAATGTTATTTCAGTGCAAATATTTTTTTAAAAGGTGTCTGTTTTGGGGTGGCTGGTAAAATGTATCATCAGAAAGTTAATTTCCCACCCTGGTAATAATGCTTCTATTTCTTTTTTAAGTGCAGTGGGGAAAACAGACATTCCCTGGCTAATGCTTCCCTTCTGTACACTTGATCTTTCAAATGTTTACAAAACATTTTTAAATTTGAAATTCCCTTTTTCGTATATATTTTAGAATATTAGCCTGGTCTATGGACTGTTGCTAAATCTGGTGCGTTTAGCCAACACGCCACGCGTTTGAATTTGCACTGTTAGGCCCGCTTGCTTCACGGTCGTCAGGTTGGAAATCTCGGTCGCCGGCGGTGATGCGGAAGACGGAATGCCGGAGACCCGTGACTGATAGGGAACGGGGCGGGTGTGAACTGCGGTGTAATTGACTGTCGCAGCCGCGAGACTTTGGTACTGCGCAGAGTCGACGCTCTCTCCGCTCGTTCAGACTGGATTAGGGTATTCATGGGCTGTTTTCATTCCTCTCAGTTGACGTGTTTTGACAAAAAAATTGAGTAAATTGAGAGATGCTTTGTAAGGAACAGCGGGGGGAATGCGCCAAATTGGTGCACTCAAGAGACAGAAATGGGAAAATGCTTCTTCTAATGTCTTTTCACAACATCACTTCCTGTGTGACACTTCATTAACGAGGAACAAGTGAATGCAGGAAATATCTCCTACAGACAAGAGCTGCTTCTGTAGAGAGAGGGGGATCCTAATAGGAGCCAACGACGACTGCAGTGCACTGTATATCAGACTGCCATAACCTGAGGGACGCTGTAATAATAATAATAGAAGCATATTGGTTATGAAATGTGTGAGAGGGAAATAAATTATTAATAGAGGAATGTATAGTCGGAGAAGTAGAGAAGGACAATGAAACCGAGGGATAGATATCTGTCTATTACACTGAGCTCACTGCATTTTATTGCTTTAATGTTCTTATTCCAAACTTCCATCATAAAGACAGTTTTCCAGGGTACTCATCTCCCATCAGAGACCGAAAATAAAGCCCTCTAGTAAGGGATTAACTCCTCCGTGTTTGGCTTAATAATATAGCTGTATAGGTGGACTGTTTCATTTGGCTGAATGTTCAAAATGGCTGTATTTTATGAGACTTTCTAAATGAATTTGAAGCCCTGTGCTTTGTGAAGGGAATTGTCTGTTGCCCTTTAATGAATATAAACACCAGCAGGTCAATAGCACAAGCACATACGTGCAAAAATCTAATTTAGACAGGCAGAGCTTAACAAGCTGATAACCTATTAATTAAAATCCCACCGTTTGTTAATTGTTGTTCATTAATAGCTTGATGATCGTGGATGAGATATTCGTATTCCTTCCGTGGTTTGATGGCTGCTCTTTCGCTAGAAGAACTGGGGGAAACAAAACACCCGAAGCAAACCCATGCCTCTTCATAACTGTCCATAGTGCTTTTACAAGCCTTGGTCGCTCCTCGAAGCCTTCTCTATTGTGCTGCATGCGTTAAGCGATCGTGTGTGTGGAATGAGGTTTCAGCTCAGTCTGATCCAGGCACCAGGGGCGTTGTCATGGTGACAAGAGCCAGTCTCGCTTGCTTTAGTGAGAACTCCACTGCCACCTTCCTTCTTCTTCTTAAAAGTTAACTTAATAAATACATTTAACAATGTTACTTGCTCCCCAGTGCGTTGGCAGAAGGAAAGGTTGCTTTGTATGAAGTACCTATCCTATTATAAATTAAGTATTTGTGATTGGTGGCATTTAAGGTTATATATTTTTTTTTCTTTTAAAAATGTTCTAATATTAAAACACAGCAAGTTCAGCCAAGCCCCTGCAGTGTGTTCTTCGTTCAGCCGACTGAACAGTGTTCAGATTACTAATGCATGGAGGTTTACAGATGTAGCGCATACTATACGTGTGAATGGAAAATACTGTAACTTTATTTCAGCGGGGGGTTTATTTTGTGATGTAAATTCCTAGTGGAATACAATGCGCTTGATGAGATATATTGTCGGATTTTTAACAGTAACCAGCTGAGCTTACACGCACTCTCTGGGGCGAGGTCTTTATGTCCCAGTTGGGTTGTGTAGCGATTTTTATAAACAGTGAAATCCTGACAGAATGCTGGTGAGACTTAGCCATGGATATTTATAATCTTCCTCGCAGTTTCTTGACAGGGCTGAGAACCTGAAGTGTGGAAGTCTACAGTGAGGTGTTAATGAGAGGTAGTCAGGTTGCTTTCACATTTTAACAGACGGCATATTCTCCTTCATTTCGCAGACAATGCCGTGACTTCTCGTCTTGTTCCCTTCCAGATACATTTCTCAAGCCAAGCTGTGCTCTGTGTGGTGTTTTAAAGTGGAACCGTGCGTGTGTGTGTGTGTGTGTGTTACATGCTGAAGATGGGAGGAGAGAAGAAAAGGAGAGCGTAGAGAGAAGAGAGAGGGGTGGAAAGGAGAGGAGGGCAGAGAAAGGAGAGGAGAGGAGAGGAAAGGAAGTGAAGTGAAGGGGCGGAGCCTGGGCGGTTTATCATTACATTACATTATAGACATTTAGCAGACGCTCTTATCCAGAGCGACGTACATAGTGCATTTTCCGAAACTAACAAAAAGTGCGTTAAAAACCTAAAAAAAAAAAAAAAAATCAATCTAAGCGCTAGGCGCAGTCAGTATGATTGGGGATTTTTTTTTTATCACGTTGTGATTAGTCACTCTCTGTGGGGGTGGAGCTAAGAGGAGTCAGCACTTCTCTCTGTGTGCACCGTCAGCCTGCGGCAGAGCCAAAATGGAAACTCTCACTCAGTCTCACCTCAGAATGTTGGCGCCATTTCTTCTTACCCAGAGATTACATTTATCTCCGTCTCCAGGCTGCTGCAAGACACAATGTTCTGCACCAGACTCACTGTGCCTGGCCCTTTCCTCTTGATCAGAGAGAGTGGCACATCGCCGAGCTGGAAAATACGTTTTACAGACTCCCTTCTGTCTGTGAAGAGGAAGGGATAAATATTTCTGCCTGTGATAGATAATGAGATTAGTATGTATGTATTCTTATTCTTATTATTATTAGTAGTAGTCATAGTAGTAGTAATGGCAGTTGTCATAGTAACGGTGCTGTAACTTCTCAAGGTTTTAATGAGCATTGGTTCGCATTTGAGGTATACATTTTGATCCATTATGAATTATTTACACAAGTATGAAGCTTGTGTAAATATACTGTAGCCTAAACATTTCGTAAACTGGTTCATTCAAGATATTTTTCCTGATATTATGCTCTTTTCAGTTTGATTAGTTGTTTAATGACTTGTCATAAATCCCATTGAACAATTACTTCCTTTGGTTAGTACGTCTGAGCACTGGTCTGCAGGACTTATCATTTTAGATGCTCAACCCATGCCTCATTCCATGCCTCATTCCACACAAGTATATTAAAGGAACATATCAATCTATCTATTAGTCCAAGCACTACAGGCACCCCCGTGGTGGATTTATAAAACAATTTCAAGGGGGGTGGTGGGGTCTGTGACATCACAGAGCACCATTAACGCAAAGGGGATGGAAAGGGGCAATGGCAGTTTTACAAAAGGGATGGTTTTTGTCCATTTTTCTTTTTTGAATGGGGGGATGTCATTCTCTTTCTTCCCACTCAAATCGACCCCTGGCTATCCTTATCTGCAGTTAGTTCTGTGATCCGTGTCAGTTAACAGTTTAAAACTAGTTAATAAAGAGTTAAACTGGAACAAAAGCAAGCTTGCTATACCTGGGCTACCCACAGGTCTAGTCTGGACAACACGTACGAGTCCCTTCTTGTGTGGTTGAGCTGTAGTTCAGCTGGTGTTTTGTCCTATATCTGCAGCCTTAGCTGTATTTGTGCAGGTGAAAATAACAGCCGTATGAAGCTTGAATTTTCTCGTTTGCTTCTGTAATTAAGTTATTTGTTCAAATGAATAATGCGTTTATCTTTTTACACAAACTTCAGGAAAGGGCTTTTCCCCCAAACAACTACCAGCAACCACATTCAATGAGATTCTGCCAGACAGCTGTTTTGTCTCTGATGCATTAAATATTCCTGGGATTTGAAGGTAAAATGTATGTATCGTTGTCCCCCACCCCCCGCAATTATCCCAACAAGAGTGTGTTGTTTGCCCTTGACCTCACCTTGTCTTCCTGTTACATCATTCTTATGGATGTGCTTATATATATATATATATATATATATATATATATATATATATACATACATACATATATATATATATATATACAGTATATATGCATAGACTGCACCATCTGTTCTTCACCAGTTAATGGGAGGGAGTTCAATTCTGGCTGTCATTAATGCTTTATCTATAGGCCTTTCTCCATGTGTCTTTTCAAACTTGCACAAAAACAACACACTCTCTCACACACAGAAATGCACACACACACACACACACACACACACACACTTCACTAAACTTGCTTCAATAAGCTCATGACTCCATTTGGCCATTTATTTAAGGGTCGAGAGTATACATTTTTTTCATTTGAGGTAGCTTCCTTTGTTACAAAGCCATATTATTGGAATGGTCCCTTATATCCTTTTGTATTCATGCCAGTTTTCTGTGCCCTGGGTACAAAGTCTGTTTTATTTCCAGTGTTACATTATAAAACTATAATTTATTCAGTGAAAGGTTGTTATTTTTTAGTATAACCATAATACTCTTTGAATGTTTGTGTATATTTATGTGTACATGTGCAGTGTTATAACTACCTAGAATCCCTGATACCACATAAAATGTGTAACTTGGCTACCGTTAGCTAAATACTTCCTAGTCAATATTTCATTGCTTCGGGTTGGTTCACGTAATCAAAAGGAGTGGGAAGTGGTTGTAGCTGGATTTTGCGTGTATATTTCTGGATTGAACTGGAAGACAGTGCCACTCTTGCAATCATTTTATATTAGGTGAGAAAATGAATCCTGCTGCTTTTGTGAACTCCGGCAAGACTTTCTGATCAGTGGTCTGGAAATGTGTTTCTCAAGTGCATCAGGTTTGTAGTTGAATTTCATTTTAATAAATCACAAGAGGTTCTAGTGGAGACGCAACGTTGATCCGCAGATATTGCTATCTGTGGTTGATCCTTGTTTATACAGCCAGTATGTTTGGGCGTGCTCAAATTTAACTTATTTTCAAAGGCAGAAGGATTTACTGTGCAGTACATAGTCTTATTTGACTTTTTCTGCTTTCACTGTTCAACATTGGCAACTCTTACTCTCACTTGAATTTTGTGTGTGTGTGTGTGTGGGTGCATGTGTAAAACTCCCCTCAGACACACAAAACAGCGGAAGTATCTGAGTCGTCAAGGAACGTGTGTAGTCTTACGTGGTGCTACCAGAAGAATTAATGTTCTTTCAATTTTACTCGGTTATCTGACTCCAAATTAATCTTTTAACCTTTCCTCTGTGCTAACAGCTGTACTAAAAATGCTAAGAGTGATGGACTGTAGCCTCTTACCAGCAGTATTGTGGCTCTATACGGATCGCTATCTATCTTTTCAAGATGTGGATGTGTCTCTGGCTTGTGTAGCCTAAAGGATACAATGTGTATCTTGCGACGGCACGAGTGTATAGGCGAGTGACTATGGGGTGCAGATATTCTTAATTCTATGTGTGTTAGGACCTTAAAATCTCTAAGTATGTGGTGGTTAGTGTCAAAGTCGAACCCCATAGTGATTGAAATTTATTGTCCAGTAATGACAGCATGCAATGGTGCAAAATGAGACTGTGGTGAGATGGCTATAAGTGAGTGGCATGCAGGAGTGTACCAGAACCAATCCACATTTCTCCCTATATACCCAAAGATCAAAGGATAACCCTGGACCTTCAAACAAAGACCCAATCTCTTTGTTTGGCAGTAACAGCAATAGCCCCTGTTAAAAAATCTGTACGTTTATCACATCACATTAACCATTTGTGGCACAGCTGGCTGCCGACTCATAGGTCATTTGCATTACCCACTATTCACTTTTGAATGGTGTTGCGAGATCTGTATTCAGAGCCCACTGTACTACACCACCAATGGCAGCACCTTGTTCCCCATGACGTAGACTTTCCAACAACACCGAACATGAATGCACTGATGACCTAAGGTTACATAACGCCGTTTCAGTAGTTCCGTGAGCATTCCAGCAGACGCAGCAGGAATGGTTGTAACTGTGAAATCGGGCAATAGCATTGTTCCTTTATCAGACCCTGCTGACTTCCTGCCAGCACGGTAAACAGTCAGGATAAGGAACACACTTCTGTGAACCACCCAACATGTGTGTTTCTGCTATGCATTAATGGAATAATTATAATTATTTTTGTTTATTGTTCCCAAGGCTCCAAACAGGATTAAACTGCCAGCTACCCATGACCTGCTAAATACAGGAATATTGTGATTGTATAATTTCATGTAAAAAAATGCAAATGTTTTGTTGTTACTTCAGCAATGAGTTAACTTTTACCATAACCCTTTTCTTGTTGTTATGGTTTCTATTATTCTTATTTCTCTATTATTGAATTGCTTAAATATTTATCATACAATTTCCCCTTATCTTCAAAAGCACATAGCGAGGTTTAAATGGCCTGACTCCTGTGCTGGGGAATACCCGTGCTCTGGAGCTCGACTGTGTCTCCCTCCTTTTCCATGAATGAGGGGCTCTGATGAAGTCTTGTCTAATTAGAACACTGAGTGCATAACAACTTTCTGCAATAATTATCTTCCACTTTATTAAAATTGTTGAGGAAGCGACTTTTTTCCGCCAGTGCATTTTTCCCCTGTGATCGTGGGAGAGATTGAAAGCGAGATGTAGCTATGGCAGGGCCACTTTTTAATATTTTAATTTAACTCCCACTGCACAGTGACATTAGGGAAAAGACTGATTCTAAAATGGGATTTGAGGCACAGAATCCATGTTCTGATTGCTAACTGTCAATCTGATGCTTATTGGAACACCTGCTGAAACGTATTAATGTACGCTGTGAAACTACTTATACGACTACTGCTGCTGTTACTGCTACTACTGCGCTGCTGCTCCTACTACTTATACGACCACTGCTGCTGTTACTGCTACTTCTACTACTTATACGACTACTGCTGCTGTTACTGCTACTACTGCTGCTGCTACTACTTATACGACTACTGCTGCTGTTACTGCTACTGCTGCTGCTACTTCTACTACTTATACGACTACTGTTGCTGTTACTGCTACTGCTGCTGCTACTTCTACTACTTATACGACTACTGTTGCTGTTACTGCTACTGCTGCTGCTACTGCTACTACTTATACGACTACTGCTGCTGTTACTGCTACTGCTGCTGCTACTTCTACTACTTATACGACTACTGTTGCTGTTACTGCTACTGCTGCTGCTACTGCTACTACTTATACGACTACTGCTGCTGTTACTGCTACTGCTGCTGCTACTGCTGCTACTTATACGACTACTGCTGCTGTTACTGCTACTGCTACTGCTACTACTTATACGACTACTGCTGCTGTTACTGCTACTGCTACTTCTACTACTTATACGACTACTGCTGCTGTTACTGCTACTGCTGCTGCTACTGCTACTACTTATACGGCTACTGCTGCTGTTACTGCTACTGCTGCTGCTACTGCTACTACTTATACGACTACTGCTGCTGTTACTGCTACTGCTACTTCTACTACTTATACGACTACTGCTGCTGCTACTTCTACTACTTATACGACTACTGCTGCTGTTACTGCTACTGCTGCTGCTACTGCTACTACTTATACGACTACTGCTGCTGTTACTGCTACTGCTGCTGCTACTTATATGACTACTGCTGCTGTTACTGCTACTGCTACTTCTACTACTTATACGACTACTGCTGCTGTTACTGCTACTGCTGCTATACTGCTACTACTTATACGACTACTGCTGCTGTTACTGCTACTGCTACTTCTACTACTTATACGACTACTGCTGCTGTTACTGCTACTGCTACTTCTACTACTTATACGACTACTGCTGCTGTTACTGCTACTGCTACTACTACTACTTATACGACTACTGCTGCTGTTACTGCTACTTCTACTACTTATACGACTACTGCTGCTGTTACTGCTACTGCTGCTGCTACTTATACGACTACTGCTGCTGTTACTGCTACTTCTACTACTTATACCACTACTGCTACTCTTACTGCTACTGCTATTGCAGCTGCTACTGCTACTGCTACTATGACTACGCTGCTGCTGTTACTGCTGATGCTACTACTACTACTGCTACTAGTACTACGACGAATACTAATGCTGCTGCTACTACTACTACTGCTACGAGTACTACTATACTGCTGCTGCTGTTACTGCTACCCCTACTGCTACTATAACTAGTACTGCTTCTAATACTATTACTGCTATTGATCCTGCTACTACTATTATTACTGCTGCTGCTGCTACTGCTACTACTAATAATAGGAATAATTATAATAATAATATTATAATGATTATTATTATTATTATTTTATTAATTACTCATTTACGTTACCTTACACTGAAAATATGAGAATAATCTAATCTTTAATTTAGGTTAAATTATTCAAAGAAAAAACAAAAGTCTTTATAAAAAATGTTTTTCTCAAAAAACATGTATCACAATTATTGGAAATGCTAGAAATAGTAAACCTAATTGAAGTATATTCCCATTCATATTTAATATCTCACTTTAAAAAGTCTCATTTTTAATATGGCAGCCTCTGCCAGAGGCTAAAAGTGGGTTGTGGTTGGACCTTCCAGCAGGAAACTGATCCAAAGCATACCTCAAAATCTACATAAAAATTGTTCACAGACCAAAGATTCAAGCTTTTGCAAAGGCCATCCTGGTCCCCTGACCTGAACCTCATTGAAAACCTGAGGGGTACGCTGAAGAGGAGAGTCCACAAGCGAGAGTCAGGGTCTCAAACCTCTTGCTATGTGTTCTTAAACCTCATAAAACATTCACAAAGTACTAAATACAGGGATAGCAATAGTTGTAACACGCATTTTGCATTAAAGATTTGTTTTTCCTCTGATCAATGGTATCACAATTAAACTATATAATCATCTTTAAAATCGTCTGAACATCGAAGACATTTGATAAACAATGGACTGAATTTAATCCTGCACTTTTTGCCCATATTAATTGAGGTTGCCAATAATTATGGTGGGCACTGTAACCATTATAATACTAATAATGATAGATACTAATACGAGTAATATTTAGCTTTTTGAGGTGTGATTCTTAAAGTCCTGAATCAGGACATTCCAGGAATATCCTTAAATCCTGCTGCGGATATTTCATTAACCAATTCTGTGTCAAAAAAACTGTTTTGCCACTTAGGATTTGAACTCGCAGCCCTTATGCTCGCTGAACTCAGATGTGTAGTCATCTGAGAAAAAAAATGCATGGCAGCATCGCAGAGGGCCTCAAACGGACCTGAGACATAAGGGCCCGGGGGAAGCCAACCACTGTCTGTTCTCTTCCCACAATGCACTTGTGCACTGTAGTTCCATTTGATTTCTGAGGGAGTAGGTGAGAAACACTGGTGTAATTGGCATTCTGCTGTGGGTGTTTATCAAATAAAAATTTAATTGCAATAATAAAACGTGACAAACACCTGTATTGCTGAGATGCATGATGTTAACTTCCTGACACAATGGCAGTTTTTCTTCCCAGTCATGGAGGAGAGTCGAGGCTTAACTAGCTACACAGTCTTTGAAATGAATTACCCATTTAGGCTGTAAAAATGGCCATTGACCCCGCTTCTGAAGAAGACCTGCACTAGAGCTGTCTGTCTACAGTCTGGATTATGTCCAATCTTCAGCCCTTATTGCGCTATAGCACGCTGCACACCGCAGATACTGAGGGGCGGCCCAACCTTTCTAGAGATGCTAAAAATATGTACCCAAAGATTGTTTGGTACCACGACGAATTCATCTCTCCGTTGTCCGTGTGTGCAGGAGAGATATTGACGGGCGGCGATGTGCGAATTGCTTGCTGCCAAGATCAGAGCACAACTGGTTATTGAGGCTAATCCACATTTGGAAACCATTTCTCGGTCTGAGTTTATTCATCAACCCTCCAACCAATCACATGCACACATGAACATGTGCACCCATACATGCGCACGCTCGCACGCACGCACACACACAAACTGCACCAGCTGTTTCTGATCAGGACTCAGGAAAACATTCCCAGAACTCTGACTTAAAAGGGGGGGGGGGGGGTTTCCTATAGTTTGATGAGATGCTCATCAAATTGAGTTTGTGAAAAAAGTACCACTTGCAGTTATATGTCAGGATAAATGTTGAATGAATTCAGGCTTAATGTACATGTCATGATTCTTCTCTGGGAGTTAACATAGATGGACAAATGGTATTCTTCAGGGGTTCTAGATGTATAAATTGGTTGCTAAATATCCGATTGCAATAAATGGATAGGGATCCCCTGTTGCCTGTCGCTAAATTCCCTCGCTGGCTCTCTCTATCTGACCCTCTTATTTATTATTAGCTAAATGAATCCCTACCTCTCCACATAATCCGAGGCACAGCATCCTGGTTCAAAATGGCTGCCATGCATCTCACAGATGGGGGCATGAGAGACACACTCTCTCTCTCTTCACAGTAAAAGCGCTTTGAGATGCATGAAAGGGATCCGTGATAATTATCATCAGGCATGTCTCACATTAAAGATTGGAAGAATGTGCGCACATGCTCATACGTGCCATTTAAACCTCACAGGGTTGTGATTTAAACTTAATTTTCCTCTTACCTTACATTCTCCTTGCTTTTTTATTTTTTTTTAATGATTGATTGCTCGGTTTCTGTTCATGAGCTATAGTTGAAAGCTGCCAGTGCATTTGTGTGCAGAAAAGTGTAGCTGCTGAGCGTGTTGGCAGTAAACATAATGCAGTCAAAGATCAGGACTCACCAAAATTGCCTATGTCACACATATTTGCCTCAAATGGTGCCGTAAAACAAAATATAATTTAACAAAATAACAATAAACTTTGGCATTCATTTGAACTAAATCCCAGAGAGGTACACTGGAAAGAACCTTATGAACCATTGATGCGGTTTTCACATCACTTGTGTCTAACACTACTGAACAGGCATAGTTATAATAAGATATATGTCCATAGATAGTTTTTTTTTTCTCTCCACATATACTATGATTATGATATATTAGTCTTATTGAGATGCATGGTTTCTTGATTGCAGCCAAATCCATCTTACCTTTGCCCGGCATGTACGGTGGACGCCAGAAGAGACGCGCGTCGCTGAAAATGACTGCCTCCGTTTCACATTCAATTAGGCTGAGCAGGGGAGAGCTTCGCTGCGGTTGCCTTCAGCGCACAGGACTCCGAAATTAAAGCGATCTTGTTGGCTAATGTGATCTAAAGGATAAGTTACTTAATTGGATGCAATTCCGCTCTGCAGCCCGAGGCTACGGTTGCTGGTAACGTTAGGCGCAACAGCGAGCAGCGGCTGGCTATCCGCCAACGCTACCACCACCCCAGTGGGGAACACATGGAAACACGCTGTCTCTAATCCAGGAAAGATATCTAAAATTGGAGCCTGTGTGGGGCGGGACGCTATTCAAAGAATACTGTTATGTACCTAGATACAACTTTAGCCGATTATTCGGCATACTAGTAAATGGAGTCCTACTTCTGCATTCAAGTCTTACAAAAACTAGAGTCATCTAGCTATCAGTCATAGCAGCGATAAAGGTGAATTAGCAAACTGGCTATCTTGCCTAGCATCTATTATCAGAGCTGTCGCTTTGCTTTTATTTTAAATTTTACATCTGTTGTATTGGAGGTAACGCTGATCATTTGATTTACATTAAAACTTTGACTTTCAGACTGCTAGTATTTAGCAAGTCGATTCGAGATCTTAGTCTTTGGGGTGAAGGGGGCCCGGCTAGATACAGCTCTCAGTATCTCTGTAGATGTTTTACCCTTACTTTCTTACTACCAAAGTTTCAATGTTTCCATGTGAGATATGTGGCATTACCATTTTATACCTACCAAATTAAATGTTGTTCACTTGGCTAATCTCTCGATTCTAAATTCTAAAAATCTTAGTCTTTCAGGAGGGAAATAGACAATGCTTCCGTTTTATAAATTAATAATTACAATTTTTACAATCACATAGTTTTTCATTTTAATTTTCATCTTCATGTGTTTTACATAATAGTCTCGAGGCGGATTATTCAGCCTTAGATTTCAAAATGTAGGAACTGTCTAATTGCAGTATTTCATGTTAAATACGAATCCTCTCCACCCTCCTTATGGAGCATGTAATCAGATAACCTTGCTGATTATCAGGCATAGGGAATAGCATCCTCAGATGATATGATTTTAATGGGATTTGTCCGAGTCGCCTGCATATCAGAGCAGCTTCGGATCACAGTCTGCGTTTCTTTCCCACACAGCAGCGGAGCGGCGGGAGCCGTATACCTGCCGTTACCTCTGGCAATCCCTACTGCATCGCCCTTTCAAATGGAACTACTTCCTGGCCTGTGGGACTTCCTGGCCTGTGTGGGGGGGGGGAGGAACGGTGGCCAGAGCAATCTGTCGCTCACTCGTTGAGAAACGCACGGTCACACACGCGTCTTCCCCACACTCGAAGCAGCAGGGTGAAATGCAAGAGGATTCCTGCAGGGTGCTGTCTCTCTCTCACTCACTCTCTGAAGGCCAGTCTGTGTTTACTGTGAGTTCAGAGATGCTGTGCTGTGCGCAAGAGACAGTGTGTCAGATCTCAGAGATGCTGCGCCAGGCGCAGAGAGACAGTGTGTCACATCTCAGAGATGCTGTGCTGTGCGTAAGAGACAGTGTGTCAGATCTCAGAGATGCTGCACCGGGCGCAGAGAGACAGCGCGTCACATCTCAGAGATGCTGTGCTGTGCGTAAGAGACAGTGTGTCACATCTCAGAGATGCTGCGCCGGGCGCAGAGAGACAGCGCGTCACATCTCAGAGATGCTGTGTTGTGCGCAAGAGAGACAGCACGTCACATCTCAGAGATGCTGTGTTGTGCGCAAGAGAGACAGTGTGTCAGATCTCAGAGATGCTGTGCTGTGCGCAAGAGGCAGTGTGTCACATCTCAGAGATGCTGCGCCGGGCGCAGAGAGACAGCGCGTCACATCTCAGAGATGCTGTGCTGTGCGTAAGAGACAGTGTGTCAGATCTCAGAGATGCTGCACCGGGCGCAGAGAGACAGCGCGTCACATCTCAGAGATGCTGTGTTGTGCGTAAGAGACAGTGTGTCACATCTCAGAGATGCTGTGTTGTGCGCAAGAGACAGTGTGTCAGATATCAGCGATGCTGTGCCGGGCGCAGAGAGACAGTGCGTCAGATCTCAGAGATGCTGTGTTGTGCGCAAGAGACAGTGTGTCAGATCTCAGAGATGCTGCGCCGGGCGCAAGAGGCCGTGTGTCAGATCTTAGAGATGCTGTGCTGTGCACAAGAGACAGTGTGTCACATCTCAGAGATGCTGCGGCGGGCGCAGAGAGACAGCGCGTCAGATCTCAGAGATGCTGTGCTGTGCGTAAGAGACAGTGCGTCAGATCTCAGAGATGCTGCACCGGGCGCAGAGAGACAGCGCGTCACATCTCAGAGATGCTGTGCCGTGCGCTTAGAGACAGTGTGTCAGATCTCAGAGATGCTGCGCCGTGCGCTTAGAGGCAGTGTGTGAGACAGTGTGTCAGATCTCGGAGATGCTGTGCCGGGCGCAAGAGACAGTGTGTCAGATCTCAGAGATGCTGCACTGGGTGCAGAGAGACAACGCGTCACATCTCAGAGATGCTGTGCTGTGCGTGAGAGACAGTGTGTCACATCTCAGAGATGCTGCGCCGGGCGCAGAGAGACAGCGCGTCAGATCTCAGAGATGCTGTGCTGTGCGTAAGAGACAGTGTGTCAGATCTCAGAGATGCTGCACCGGGCGCAGAGAGACAGCGCGTCACATCTCAGAGATGCTGTGTTGTGCGCAAGAGAGACAGCGCGTCACATCTCAGAGATGCTGTGCCGTGCGCTTAGAGGCAGTGTGTGAGACAGTGTGTCAGATCTCGGAGATGCTGTGCCGGGCGCAGAGAGACAGTGCGTCAGATCTCAGAGATGCTGTGCTGTGCGTAAGAGACAGTGTGTCAGATCTCAGAGATGCTGCACCGGGCGCAGAGAGACAGCGCGTCACATCTCAGAGATGCTGTGCCGTGCGCTTAGAGACAGTGTGTCAGATCTCAGAGATGCTGCGCCGTGCGCTTAGAGGCAGTGTGTGAGACAGTGTGTCAGATCTCAGAGATGCTGTGCCGGGCGCAGAGAGACAGTGCGTCAGATCTCAGAGATGCTGTTTTGTGCGCAAGAGACAGTGTGTCAGATCTCAGAGATGCTGTGCCGGGCGCAAGAGACAGTGTGTCAGATCTCAGAGATGCTGTGCCGGGCGCAAGAGACAGTGTGTCAGATCTCAGATATGCTGCGCCGTGCACAGAGCGACAGTGTGTCA
Source organism: Ilyophis sp. 1 JC-2022 (assembly GCA_022702515.1). Lineage (NCBI taxonomy): Eukaryota > Metazoa > Chordata > Actinopteri > Anguilliformes > Synaphobranchidae > Ilyophis > Ilyophis sp. 1 JC-2022. The sequence goes on along the minus strand of CM040396.1, from coordinate 91,660,979 downwards.
GATCTCAGAGATGCTGTGCCGTGCACAGAGAGACAGTATGTCAGATCTCAGAGATGCTGTGTTGTGCGCAAGAGACAGTGTGTCAGATCTCAGAGATGCTGTGCCGTGCACAGAGCGACAGTGTGTCAGATCTCAGAGATGCTGCACCGTGCGCTTAGAGGCAGTGTGTGAGACAGTGTGTCAGATCACAGAGATGCTGTGCCGGGCGCAGAGAGACAACGCGCTTCTCTGTGTGCACATCCCTCAGAGTGGGAGGGACACGAAAACCATCTAAAAAAATCCCCCTCGGATTCACCATCCCGGTGCGCTGCAGGATAAATAAAAGATTTATTTTCAATCTATGGTATAAATATTACATATGTTGCAGTCATGTCATAGTAAAACCATATTGCATTCCTCATAGGGTTTACTGCATTAGTTATTAATAGCAGTAATGCTTGTATCTGAACTGAGATTGTTCAATAAATTTTTCTGTTGTTCTTACTGTACTGTCAAAAACATCTGTGTGGCATATCCAAAGTCTTGTTTCATGCTTTGAATTGCTTGACCTTCATATACTGTATATATAAATAAATAAGCACAAAATGGGAACAACAATAATTCTTATTGTAAATGTCAGATTTTATTTAATTTATTTTGCTGTGCGTGAAGTCATGCTTTTCCTTTTGAGAAACATGGTCTCTCAATTATTCAGAGCTAAACTTGGGATAGAAGAGAAACAGGCCGAAGCTGAAATAAGCGGTTCTCAGACTCAGCCCTGGAGACACCCAGCCTATTTTGTGACTTTAAGCCCATTAAAAAATATAATTGGAACCTTCAATTTAGGCTAATAGTTGGTACACCAGGTAATTTGTTTGTACAGCCAAGCTTACCAGAGGCAATGCTGCAGAAACACACTCACACACAGATGCACACTCATCTTTCTCCAAGCATTTTTTGACAGAGGTGAGCGTAGGAGCTTGTCTATCAGTCCGTGCATATCAGGCTGTAGGGAACAAATATGCAGTTTGAGAATCCTTATCTGATCTGAGGCACCAACCCCCCCACACACACACCAAATGTCTATGAACATTATGAGAGTTCACAGAGATGCCCTGTGCTTAGTTCATTCGCCCAGAGATTCTGGTCCACTGAAACAAATCGGACAGGAAAAACTATGGCATACATTTTTTTAAATCAATGTGATTATGCTCATGTGTGATGAGCTAAGCTCAATGAGCTGAAGGCTTGGTGTAATTTCACCCAGAGCTGGTGGGCTCCCGTGCACACGGGGAGAGGAGGAGCGCAAAGGCGTGTCCTCTGGAGCGTCTCTGATGCCTTATGCTGGAATCTGCGGCGTTGTGTAATGGCGCACCTCCCAGCATGTCTGATCCTCCGCAGGCGAGACGCAGTGAAACGCCTCCGCGCCACAAAGGTGAGGGATGGCCCTTCCAACAATGCTCTCATTGGTTGATTGACAGGTTTATTGCGCAATGGAGATAAAAGCATAACAAAGGTGTGCATCCCGAGAAGGAGGGGAAAAAAATAGTTTTATGAGTGCCGCGCCTTAAAATTGAAATTCAGGGCAAAATAACTTTGAATGGAGGACTGCCTCATTACATTCTACTCCTGAATTGTGTTTGATGATAATTGATAATATCATCGAACACCATTAAATAGTGCAATGTGGTAAGCCAGTCGGAACCAATATGTTTTCTTTTAGTGGGGCGTTGCTTTTTCTTTCTCCTTTGAACGTCTTTTAATGTTGATGAAAGCATCTTAGTTTTATTTCAAATGAGGTGGAAAGTTCCCCCTTTGGCTGGCGCTGTCCACAGTGATGGTGCTGAAGTGGTTGTCTCAGACCTTTGCTGTCCGGTGCTGCTGGTTCTGAGTGGTCTGCACGAATGAGGCGCTGTCCACTGGGACCGGTGCTGAAATGTCTACCTGTCGGTATGTTATTGGACTGTCGGTACAGAGCTGTTGTACAAAGTTGGTTCTGGCTGGAAAGTAATTTTCTTTTCATGTATTTTCTCTCTCTCACTTTCTTTCTCTCTTTCTCGCATGCACACACAAGGTGTGTGTGTGTGTGTGTGTGTGACATACAGCTGGAAGCTTGAGGCATGAGATGTGTACAGGCACAGAGAAAGACAACATCCTTGAGAAGAGGAGAACTTGGCTGTGCAGTGTGATCTATCAGACTTCATGGAAAGAGCATATGAGAGGCTTGTGTGCTCCATAAACATAGTGGATCTTAAATAACAGGTGTGTTCTAGAAGGTTTGTCAGTCTACAGACAAACATAAACCCTCAAGAACACGAGTATGCAGTAGCTAGAGCATCACTTCAGCTTAAATAAATGAAGTTTTTTTCTTTTTTTTAAACTAAAGACTTAAAGGAGTGAAATATGGCCTTTGTCTCTGCAGTGTGTATTTTGTAACAGCATACTGCTGAAAGTGTGTCCTCCTATAATCTAGTAGCTTCTTGTATTCTGCATCGCAGCAACATTTACTCAGCGGTTTTGCCCATGAATACTGGATCATGTGTTCCTGCTTCCCTCCTGGGCTTACTCGCTCTGACCTCCCTCGCTCCCTCCCTCTCTCTCATCATGATCTGAGCAGTGGCGGGCCGTCAGGGCCAGCAAGGCCTTCTCTGCTGGCCTAAACATCATCAGAATATAAATGTAATTTTGATATATTTTTTCCACAAATATGTATAAAATTATTCCCCATAGTCTATTCTCTTCATTTCATAGCTTTCCTCTTGGTTGCGCTGCTTCCAGCCTCAGATCGAGATTTGGAGGGCTGGCCTTTATGTTAGAGCTTTTATCCAATCATATTTCAGCCATAATGTGTTGCCAGGGTCCAAGAAATCTGCCCTTAGGCCTTCAGAAACGACAGTGCGGGCGCCTGTAGCTTAAAGTGAACGGAAACAAACCTGTGGTGTTAACCAATCAGATTTCGAGTTGGTGACACCGGGGCCAGCTAGCAGGCGTACGATAACGTCAGCACGTGCACGTCTTTTGATTGGATACGCACTATTGAGAGGTAGAGCTATGTGTAGATTTCTACAAGCTGTTTTTTTTCAACCCACAATGGCTGAAGGAGGAGAAGAGATCGATTTGGTCGCAGATATAATTACAACGCCATTTTCAAGACAAACTTTTCAAGAAAAGCTAGACATCGTCAGAAGAGAACGGCCAACCCCGACGCTAGCGAGCCGACGCTAGCGAGTCAAAGTGGACATTCAAGGCTAGGAATACACTTTCACCACTGTCGCAAATATATCCTCATGAACAAATGCAAATTATTTGTTTGTTTTCTTTTATTTTCAGTGAATAGTTTATGTGTCTTTATCGTCACGTTTCTTAAATGAAACTGCTTTGGGTGCGACAATGCGCTGTTTAGTGAACAAACTTGTTAAAGCTCACATACTTTTGGTGGACTTAATACAACTTTGTAGACTAATCCCTTAAAAGCGCCTTTTATTTTAAAGTTTTGACAGTATCCAAGCGATCTTAAAGCTGGTAGTTTAACACTCTTAATTGTAAATGCGGATTTATTGATTATAAATGCTTTGGAAATATTAATATAACTCTGTTGTACTTGACTATGTTAAGGTGACGCAACGCCCGGTTATACTGCGTTTCTGTCTAAATGTATAGTTTCTAGAGCCATGGCGTCATAATGATGGTATTAAGAGGTGGAATAATTCAGGTAGGACTGTGTAGGACATCACTGAAGGCCTAGGTGTGAAATGCACGGCCCGCCACTGGATCTGAGCATGCTCTCAGGGTCCATTTCCCCACACAGACTATGGCCAAACCAAACTGGACAAGAAAACAAGAGTTGCATTTCAGAAAGGCTTCTTTTTCCGTGTGTGTGTGCGTGCATAATGCGCATGTATGTTTGTGCATGTATGAAAGACGAGGAGAGGAGTAGAGAGACATAGGGAGATCGTTGTCCCAAGCCACTGGTGGTGGGGTGGTTGGCAGGTGGCATTCAGTGCCTCTGGGAGCAGGTGCCTATGTGCTGAGCCTCTGCTGTAAAGAAATAGGAGAGGAATATCTCGGGGTGATGTGACCTTTTAGATCCCAGTGAAGTCTCTCTCCCTGTCTGCGGGAGCCGGAGAGAAGCGTAGCGCAGCGTAAAACAGGCTGGAGAGACTTCAGTTGCGATGCGCAACTCACCCATTAAATGAATTGATCCTGGTCTGTGAGCGGCGCGCTGAGCTATTTATGACTCTGAGTGTATCTGTGTGCGTAGCGCTGTCAGGAGAAGCTCCATTAATAACCCGACACCGCTCTCCTTTACGCATACGGGCACGGGTCCAGAACGTACCCCCCGCCAGACCGCCGCATAATCCCGCCGCACGCCGAGGAGCTGGGCTACCCGCTGCTCTCTGCCGAGGCGACGGCCGCGCCTTCCACACAAAACCGTGGTAACGAGATGAAAGGAGGCACTCGGGCGCTTTTGTTCCGGTGAAAAGCGGCACTTATGCTATTTTAATCCCTCAATTTTTTCAGATGAATAGCCTCTTTCAGGTAATTATCCAAAAGGTTGCTAACGTACAGTAATGGAGCTGGTCCTTTGTTGATTAGAATGGAGAGAGGTGAACACGGCAATACTCCTCGCCGTAGATGAGTATACATTACAGACTGCATCCAGTTCTGCTCTGTCCTCCACTTGCTGTGGCATTTTATTTATATATATAATATATATATATATAAATAACCAAAGCCAAACTGCGACTGTTACTCTGGTAACAGTACAGCAGCCTGAAAGCTGGAATGAAGCCGACGATGAGAAACGTAATGAGAATAAATTAAAGTGTAGGGATGACGGAGAGATGCAGGAACACAGCCGGGGGGGTGGGGGAGTCAGCGTAGGAAAAACACGGGCGACAGTTGATTTGTTTTATGTTGCATTCTGATTGGATAAAAGAGAAAGTTGTTTTTCTTCTTTCTCTTGCCTCAACCTAGCGTGAAATTGAACATGACGGCGTACAGGCTCGGTGATCTTACCAGGTAAATGATGTAGCTTGTTAAACCTGAGTCTTGTGTATGAGATTGAGACGTTAATAAAGTAGTAGTAGTAGTATTAACAATAATAGTGTATTGCCATAATAACAATAGGCATTTATGAAACATTGTGGATTTGCGAAGCAGATGTGTCCTTGGGGTGGAGACATTAGCACCCAGCTGTGTGAGGTGTATTGAGGCTCCATGGCTGACTGAAGAGCAGAGGGACGGGTTAGGTCTAAGGCTCCCTGAATTTTATCACTCTCTTCAAAGGCACGGCTCGGCTCCCTCTGATAAGAGAGAGACAAAAGGCTCCTTGTGCGTGCCTGTCTGTGTGGCAGGCTGGTGTTAAAACTTTTTTTATTTCATACTTTTATGTTTTTCTCATTAGCGAATGAATGTGGCAGTGTTTTTAAAAAAAAAAAAATTATAAGTCACATGCATAAGGGAGCCAGAAATTAATATGTTTGGAGGTGACAGACTGCTTATTCGCAAGCACTGACTGCACATCCATCTGTCTCTGCCACTAAATTTATGAAAACGCAGAACACTGTGTTACCGAACCAAACGTACCCATTGTTAAAGTGAAAAAAAGTCAATCGCAATTAATAGATTTTAAAAACTCTCTCTGATTTATCTCTCAGAATCCCACACTTTCAATATCCTTCTTGAAGGTTGCCAAATCTTCCACCCTGAAGTAGATTTTTGGATAAATCTGTGAATTTATTAGCAGCTGTACTGCCAGGGGGTATAGACCTGTAAAATGAGGAATTGTAAGAAGTGAGAAATGTGATGCTAAACACAGTTTCTAACTGCCTCTGTGACCGTCTGCATACAAAACACATTTAACAATAGAGAATTTTATACAAGTCCTTTTTAAATCAATGACTGTAATCGTTAGGCGTCATTTATTTCCTCTTATTTTTTCGCTTGAAGTCGGCTGTTTTTGACCCTCCGGAAAAAGCAGGATTTCAATAATGTATGTATTTCGGTTGCTGTCAGAACAGGTCCTGCTGGTGATCTGGGATGGGTATTCCATTTCATAGTGTAACCTCCCCCCCAAATAAACCCTCTGCCCCCGCCCCCCAAGGGTCCTGTAGTGAAGTGCTCATAAATCATTCAGATCCACAATGATGAAAACACAAATGCGGGTCCCAGGCAATTCGCTCCAGTGCCCCCCCACCTTGAAAGTGCCAAGCATCGGAAAGAATATTAAACAGTACCTGCCCCGCCCGCTCCAAGTCCCCAGGCCCCTTCCACTCTTCTCAGTGGTGTGGTGAGGTTTGATTTGTGCTAGCGAGGGACCCTGAGCTAATGACGATCTCATAAGAGCCCGTTTTCCATCGCCACCCTGATTTTGATTGGCTGAGCCTAGAATAATTCAGGCCTCATTCTGATATGATCGTAAACCCATGGTTGATTCATCGTTAAAAGTAAGCATATTGTTTACCGTATGAAAAATCAAGAGGAAATTAACGTCAAGGAGACAATATTCTGTACAACTTTCACTTAAGGGCGCAGTTATATGCTATTGAATTGAATGTTCTACCCCAGCTTCTAACTGAATAGACTCTGAAACAGCCCAAAGCATGTGTGTATTATAGAAGTGCAAACACATAATACAAATCTATAACCATGAACTATTGAGCAGACTTTTCACTCCAAATACTTTGAACTGTATTTGAACTCAATTGTAGGTATTTCTGGAATCATCAAACTACATTTCTGTTAACACAATCAAACGCATCTTCTACGGTTACTTCAGGATTTCAGGATCCCCTGAGAATGTATACATACTTTTATATTTGCATGTACTATATTAACAATTCATTTATACAGTTGTATACTTTACTGAAGTAAATCAGTACAGTATCCAGCGAAGTAGCTTGCTCAAGGCAACGGGAGTCCCCTTACCTGGGAATCGATCCCGCAACCTTTAGATACATGTTGGATGTAAGAACAGCCAGCGCATGAAAAATAAATCCCTCTTGTTTTGAAGCCCGGTTAATTGCTTGCCCAGCAGTTAGCAGCCCAGCTGATTGGCCTACTTTCTCATGTAAAGCACAGCTTATTGGACGTTGGGCGTGACTGAAGCTGAAGTGCGTGGACTGTGGATTTCTCGGTTTGACAGACTGCACACTGACGGTTCCACTTGATCTTGAAAAGCCAGGTTTTCTGCAGACTTCAGGCCCCTAAAGGGCAGAAGGCTCAGCCCTGGCTCCCTAGCATATTTTTCACGGTTGACATTAGCTTCTGTTGAAGTCTGCTGTACTGGATGTTTAGCCTTGGAGACTTGTAGTAGCATCTGAGGGTTTTTTTGCCGCTATTTTCCAAGGCCACTTTGGAATCCTTCCAATGTAATGACAATGAAGAGAGGAGCCAGGAACATTATGGCGTAGTCATGATTTGTACTCTGGAGTTCAGAGGCAACGTTCCTAATCTTTAGCCTAATGTTTAGCTTCTAGATATTTATTTATCTTTCTTGATTGTGGTTTCAATATTTTTCAAGGTATTTATTGTATGTGCATGTGATGACTCTATGAATGTATTGTTCTCAGTAATTGAATCGCCGTCCTGTTTTTCAAATATCTCGCTTGGAAGAAGATGAGCGAAAGCGATTATTTGTCTGTAATACCCAGAGTATTGTGCAATCCACAAAGACGTATCATTGAGATGAGTGAACATGCCTGTGGAGAGCGTCAGGCCCGATCTCTGAAACAAGTTATAATGGGACTTTTTAATGGCCTTTTTGAATAAATTACCAACCGCTGGGCTGAATCTTTCTGAGGGGAGAATAGTGACAGTAACAGGGCTAATTCTCTTGGGTAGGGGGAGGGGGGGGGGGGGGGGGGCTTTTTCGCTGCATCTTCCCTGCTGCTGTGCTGGAATTCGTTTATCAACCCTGGGGAGGGCAGTTGGGTTGGGGCGTTTGGCTGGGAGGACTATTTGGCTTCTTTCACGGTGAACAGCTCCTCATAAGGTGAGCAGTCTCTGAGAGTGAAGATGTTCACTCGGGATGGACGGCTTGAAGGAGCGTTAGCACATTTTTACACGGTGAACAGAGTGAAAAGCGAACGGCATCTCTTTCAGGGTAATGATCTAAAAATAAAGCATCCGCCCGCTAAGAGCTGGAGCCGCACGCATCCCTCCCACACGCCGTCACTTCATAAGGGCGTGTCACACAAGGTAGAACATGTCATTATTTTCTATAATTGTTTCCGAACGTCAAAGTAGATTTGTCAGCATCTCCTTGCAGGTGTGTAATCTCGCACCTGTCACAATAGCAAGGTTGGCTTTAAAGCCACCTGCCACTCAGTGGGAGCAGAGCGTGGTATTTCCCTCTGAACCTGAGAATTGTAGCTGTGCTCAAATCCCACTCACTGTCTCCTACACGATCTACTGTCTCAAACAGGAACTTTACCTCCGTATGTGTCATTGTGCAGAATTTATCATTTGCCAGGAAACTCATTGGGGGGGGTGGTGTGGTTGGGGGGCTTCTTTTTCTTACTTCAAACAGCCTGAGGGCAGCGATGCCTCTTTCGAAAGCTAAGGAACGGCACAGGTTTAACAGTTCTTCCAAAGACCAGAATAAACTTGTACACAAAGAGGAACTAAGCCCTTCAATGCAAACATCAGGAAATGGAGGCACTTTATCAGCTGAAAGGGACCCACTGAATGTGTTCTTACTCTACTCTTTAGCTTTGCTGACAGGGTGCACAGCGCACTCACACTAACAGTGTTTATTTGTCATCGGCCTCTGTTGCGCAGTCTGATGCTGTTTGCTGTCCGACCAAGCGGGAATCTTGCATGCGGACGCAGCTCGATGCGCTCTGGAATCTTGCATGCGGACGCAGCTCGATGCGCTCGATGCAAGAGGAGGAGTCTGGAATCTGCCGAGCTCCTACTGGAGCTTATTTTTAATGTTTTTTTTAAAAGGAGAGCGGGACAGTCTTCTTTAATTTTGTGTGGTTTGCTTTATTCAGACGGGTAGAAAGCTGAAAGGGTAACGGAAGGTGCCATGGCGGGGGATCCCCCCCCCCCCCCCCCGGATGGGGGTTGGCCACCCTATAGACTGCTTTTATGTTAAAATACTTATTTTTTTGGACTTGTCATTATTTCTGTAGCTGTGCTTCTGCTTGTTAGATTGCTCATGGTCGTCACAGGAAAGCAGTAACAGTGAATTTCAGGATGTTCTAAAAGAGAGATTAGAGAGGGATAGAGAGCTCATAAATGCACTTGCACAACGGTAGATGCATTTGTGCATGAGTGCGCATGAAGATTTGCATGTGCGTGCGTGCGTGCAGTCCTGCATTTCTTCAGTCTGGTGTCCAGACACTTTCATTTTGCTCCGCTGCCATTTTGGGGGCATGATGCTGAGCCCAGTGGCTCTCTTATGTATGTCAGTGGGTCCTCACTCACACACCCATTTAATGCCATCTGTTTACACAGCTGCCAGGGAACTCTTACCCAAAATCTGCAGTCTGTTTTCCTGATGCGGCCTGAGCAAATAACTAATGTGCACCCAAATCAATCTCTGACCCTCAGCCAGCAGCGCACCTCTGATCCATATCCCACTTCTGACAAGAGGAATCTGTCTTTCCTAAATGGTGACTGATTCACCTCCCGGCTCTTGGGTCAGTCTGTCTGCGAGGGAGACACTGCTCCCCACAATCCATATGTATCTCTCCCCCTCTGCTCTATTACCGCACACTAATCACTCACACTGGTCCCTCACACTAATCACTCACACTGTTCCCTCACACAAATCACTCACACTGTTCCCTCACACTATTCACTTGTATTATTCTCTTACACTGTTCCCTTCACACTATTCACTTGTATTATTACCTCACACTGTTTCCTCACACTATTCACTTGTATTATTCCCTTACACTGTTTCCTCATACTATTCACTCACAATATTCCCTCAAGCTATTCACTCACGCTATTCCCTCAAGCTATTCACTCACACTATTCCCTCAAGCTATTCACTCACACTATTCCCTCAAGCTATTCACTCACACTATTCACTTGTATTATTACCTCACACTGTTTCCTCACACTATTCACTTGTATTATTCCCTTACACTGTTTCCTCATACTATTCACTCACAATATTCCCTCAAGCTATTCACTCACGCTATTCCCTCAAGCTATTCACTCAAGCTATTCACTCACACTATTCCCTCAAGCTATTCAATCACACTATTCCCTCAAGCTATTCAATCACACTATTCCCTCAAGCTATTCACTCACACTATTCCCTCAAGCTATTCACTCACACTATTCCCTCAAGCTATTCACTCACACTATTCCCTCAAGCTATTCACTCACACTATTCCCTCATGCTATTCCATTACGCTGTTCCCTCATAATATTCTCTCAAGCTATTCACTCACACTATTCCCTCAAGCTATTCACTCACACTATTCCCTCAAGCTATTCACTCACACTATTCCCTCATGCTATTCCATTATGCTGTTCCCTCATAATATTCCCTCAAGCTATTCACTCACACTATTCCCTCAAGCTATTCACTCACACTATTCCCTCAAGCTATTCACTCACACTATTCCCTCAAGCTATTCACTCACACTATTCCCTCAAGCTATTCACTCACACTATTCCCTCAAGCTATTCACTCACACTATTCCCTCAAGCTATTCACTCACACTATTCCCTCAAGCTATTCACTCAAGCTATTCTCTCAAGCTATTCACTCACACTATTCCCTCAAGCTATTCACTCAAACTATTCTCTCAAGCTATTCACTCACACTATTCCCTCAAGCTATTCACTCACACTATTCCCTCAAGCTATTCACTCACACTATTCCCTCAAGCTATTCTCTCAAACTATTCTCTCAAGCTATTCACTCACACTATTCCCTCAAGCTATTCACTCACACTATTCCATTACACTATTCCCTCAAGCTATTCACTCACACTATTCCCTCAAGCTATTCACTCACACTATTCCCTCAAGCTATTCACTCACACTATTCCCTCAAGCTATTCACTCAAGCTATTCTCTCAAGCTATTCACTCACACTATTCCCTCAAGCTATTCACTCAAACTATTCTCTCAAGCTATTCACTCACACTATTCCCTCAAGCTATTCACTCACACTATTCCCTCAAGCTATTCTCTCAAACTATTCTCTCAAGCTATTCACTCACACTATTCCCTCAAGCTATTCACTCACACTATTCCATTACACTATTCCCTCAAGCTATTCACTCACACTATTCCCTCAAGCTATTCACTCACACTATTCCATTACACTATTCCCTCAAGCTATTCACTCACGCTATTCACTCATGCTATTCCATTACGCTATTCCCTCAAGCTATTCACTCACACTATTCTCTCAAGCTATTCACTCACACTATTCCCTCAAGCTATTCACTCACACTATTCCCTCATGCTATTCCATTACGCTATTCCCTCAAGCTATTCACTCACACTATTCCCTCAAGCTATTCACTCACACTATCCGCTCAAGCTATTCACTCACACTATTCCCTCAAGCTATTCACTCACACTATTCCCTCAAGCTATTCACTCACACTATTCCCTCAAGCTATTCACTCACACTATTCCCTCAAGCTATTCACTCACACTATTCCCTCATGCTATTCCATTACGCTATTCCCTCAAGCTATTCCCTCGCGCTATTCCGTCACCTTATTCCCTCACATTATTCCCTCACACTATTCCGTCACCTTATTCCCTCACACTATTCCATTACGCTGTTCCCTCATGATATTCTCTCAAGCTATTCAGTCACACAATTCAGTCACACTATTCCCTCATGATATTCTCTCAAGCTATTCACTCACACTATTCAGTAACACTATTCCCTCATGATATTCTCTCAAGCTATTCACTCACACTATTCAGTCACACTATTCCCTCATGATATTCTCTCAAGCTATTCACTCACACTATTCAATCACACTATTCCCTCAAGCTATTCACTCACACTATTCCCTCAAGCTATTCACTCGCACTATTCTCTCAAGCTATTCACTCACACTATTCCATCAAGCTATTCAATCACACTATTCCCTCAAGCTATTCAATCACACTATTCCCTCAAGCTATTCACTCACACTATTCCCTCAAGCTATTCACTCACACTATTCCCTCAAGCTATTCACTCACGCTATTCCCTCAAGCTATTCACTCACACTATTCCCTCAAGCTATTCCCTCACGCTATTCCGTCACCTTATTCCCTATTTTCTCACACTATTTCTTCACACTATTCCCAGTCTGTTTCTGTCTAATTCCGCCCCTCTCATTTTATTTTTTTATCCACCTCTTATTGTATGTAATCTGGCTGCGTCTCCAGAGGTCAGGAACCCTGCAGGAGGGATAGTTTTTCCTGGAAGGCGGAGAGACTCATCTGCGAGAACCAGCTTAATGAAGAGGGAGATCATCTTCTGTCTCCTTATTTAAAATGGCAGCAGTTACGGCTGTGCTTTAGCATTTGGACGAAACATGGAAGAAAGGCAAAAAAAAACAATAATGGAGAACAAGGAATTTTCCATGACAGGAGTTCTTATGTTAGAATAAGATAACATAGGAGACTCTCAACCCATATCAAATCCCCCCCCCCCATATACGAATCCCCCCCCAGGGTCAATTCCATGCATGCCAATTTCTGTACTATGATTCCATCTCTATCTGCAAAACTCTTTTCTGCATCCCTCCTGTCTGAATCAAGTGAAATACAAAAGGTTTTTAAAAAAATTTTTTTTTTTTTAAAGGATTAACATGTATTTGAAAGAACATTGATTTTTTTTCACAGATTCATGGCTCAGCTGTCGGTAATATTTTTTCTGGCTTTATTCCTTTATAGTTTTTGTAGCTGTCAGAACAGCAGAAATGCATTTGCCTGATTCCCATCCACACAGCCGTGATCCCATTTGAAGCGGTAAAATTCCCCACCTGATTGACTGCTCCGGGGCACAGTCTGTAAGTTGTATGAACATTTTCATCTTGCTGAAGGTGAAGATGCACATTTCGGGTGGACAGGGGTTGCAGCGTGCTGCTCGCTGTCTGCGTGAACCACTACAAAAGCGCTACCCTTTGGGTTATTTAACTGCATTTTATTTTTCCAACTCTGCACAGAATGTGTTTGCAGAATTGGTTCGTTCTGTGGGCTGACGGTGGGGTTGCGCACCTCGACACCAAAGAGCCGTTTGTTCAGTTCACAGCCTCTGACCTCTAAAAGGATAGCTTGGCCTCTCGACGTGTGTTATTACAGTGATGGATCGGGAGAGTCGCCCTTGGATGGAAAGTAATTATACAACAGGTTGTTTCTCAAACACAGACGGTGGGATGATCTGCAAGTCTTTGAGCGGTCCAGTTTAAGACATTTTTTTTCTGAATAGAAGGCTCTGACCTTGTGACCACAAATCCAGAGTGAACTCTGACCCTTTAATAACCCCACGTGTTTGCTGTCATGGGCTCGCACGCGTGTGCCTTATCCTAACCGTCCGGCATTTATTCACTGTGCTTACCACCTGCCCTTTGGGAAGAAGTAGCCTCAGATCTTATCTTACATCAAACACAAATGTAGTTTTCCCACAAGGCCTGATCTCTTCTGACAAATCAGTCTTGAAGGGCTGTGTGAAGTACATCTCTAATATCAAATGAGTTTGGCTGTCTTATTTTCTGGACGGCTTTAATTTTGGAGAAGTGAACAGGGAATTCGCCGAGCTTGGATTCACATGGCATGGCTGTGGGCATGAGCTGGTCTTCGTCATAACATGGTGAGCCATTCAGTTGTTCTGGAAAGGGAGAGAGTGAAGTGCAATAGAATACGTCTCATAGGAAGGGAACAGTATCTGCTTTGTCGTTTTTCAAACCCTATGTATCCACATACTGTGGCATTCTTACTTTGATTTGATTTCTATGGATTAGTCCGTCAGACCAAAACATAAAAACATACCATACCCAACATTTTAAAAACTTGAGTTTTATGGAGGTATTCATAGATACAAACATAACTTGGTGCTGCAGGATAAAACTGAAGTAAATCTCACCATTTGTAGTATTTACCGAGACGAGCACGACAATCAAGTTCATGTTAATGAACTCATCCTTCATCCAACAACTGAATTAATTAGTGTAACGAGATTCACCTCATCTTATTTAAAATGGGTAGGCCTCATGAGTGGAGAAGCCTGCTATATCAATCGTCTCTCTCCTATATGAGGCTGAATGTCAGTCTATATAGTCTTGAATGTTATAGTCTTTGCTAAAGTTTGCGCCTATCATCCTACACATGACGTTCACTAATTAATTTGTAATTGTAACAGTAGTGCAAAAGATTGATAATTCATGAATTATGATGCAGTGGCATGGAGCTAAGCTGAAAATGTAACACAGAAACCGAGTTGTAAAACAGCAACAATTGTATTATTTGCATTTGACTATTATTTGTTTTACAAGTTGTATGCTCAGCAGCAGAACACACACACACACACACACACACACACACACACACACACACACACACAAACATCCAAACATCCACTCACAAAATAATTTTTGACTAATGTTTGTACTGAAACCAACCGACAGAGTGCTGATAAAAGTCCAGATAAATGTTTCATTGAGGGTTCGTTTTAGCTCTCAGAGATCCTTCCGGATTCATAGAGGCAGATTGACAGGTTGTGATGGCGGACTTTGGGGGTGGACGTTAAGAGACGGCAGTTAGAGGAGCCTCAGTGTGGTCTCTGTGTCCTCTGGCTTTTTGTGTACGTTCAGGCCGCCATATTATTGACAAACCTGATACTTTACCCAGCTGTACTGATCCCCCTGCAAATTCAGAAAAATAATACTATAAAACCTCTCACAATGTGTGTGTATGTGTGCGTGCACACATTGCAGTTTTGTATTTTATACAAAAATGCACAATGAAACTACATAGTAATGCAGAACAATTGCCTGCCACCAAATATTAACTGAATCTTTCCATAATAGGAATTATAAAAAATAAGTATTTTCTAAGGGTATCCGTTAATACTGAATATAATTAACACTGTGAATATATGTATATATTGGCACCCAATGTAAAGATGAGTAAAAAGGGTTATAAAAATAAAGCTATTTAAATGTAAATTAGCTTAACCTCACACTGAAAAAATGAGAAAAATCCAACCTTTATTTGAAGTAATTATGAGCAAAAAAAAATTCCTCATCAAGAAATAATTATTTTTAACAAAACCACGTGCCACAATTATTGGCACCCTTGCATTTATATATAGAATAAAGTCATCATTTTTAATATTTGTTCTCATATCCTTTGCATGCCATGACTTTCTGATGTCTGTGACCCAACAATATCAAAAGACTCTTGATACCTTCTTTTCTGGTAGTCCTACAAGCGATACTATAACCTCTCTGCATTTTATTGGATATCTATGGGAATTGGGGGGTGAGACTAGATTTAGCTGTATATTACACTGGAACAGTATGGAACACATGATTGGTGAAATGGCTGTAAGTTATCAAGGGTCTGAGGTATCAAACGAGCCTCAAACCATCACTCTGCTGCCAGATATACAGTATGCCCAAAAATGGGGGGGAGGGGGACTATGTACAAAAGGTTCGATAATTTCTAAACGGTTCATCCGATATGGATGAAAATACCTTCAAATTAAAGCTGACAGTTCAACCTCATTGTCATTGTGACTTTTCAAACTCAAAGTGCTAGAGTACAGAACCAAAATAACAACGAGATAATCAATGTTATTCACTTCACCTGTCAGTGGTTTTAATGTTGTGGCTGATCGGTTTATATACGTACATGTATTACCATAACTATTTATACATGGAAAGCTGTGAGTGTCAGGGCATGTGTTATATGTGCTGGAAGCATTTGTAGAGTCTACTTTATACGCAAGACAAGAAAACTGCAGATAAGGGTCAGAGAACTGAATGACAACCAAGAATGCTATTGTGAGGATGAAAGAAAAATGACGGCAAAAATGTTTGTGTATTCCAAATTCAACAGTATGGAAGGCTCTAAAAAAGAAAACTAAAACGAAACAAACTGCTGGAGGACTCAGGAATCACCAGCAATCAGGCAGTCTAGAAGACATCAGACATTGTCAGCTTGAGTAATTGCTAATGATCGCCATAAATTAGAGGTGAGAGTTTTGCGGAACACTGTGAGCAGAAGACAAGGGAGGCAAATTAGAGAGGCTACACTTCCAGCCTGTAATCCTCCTCAGCACCAAGACCTGAAAGGCAAGATTGGAATTAGCAAAAACATACAAAATGAGTTTTGTCAAGAAGTCTTATGGACAGAAGAGATGCAGATAAACATTTAGTAGAGTGATAGAAATGTGGAAGTGTGGAGAAAGAGAGGGATCGTTCTGGACCTTCGGCATACTACTTCATCTGTGAAGCATGGTGGGGGCAGTGTGAGGGCTTGGGCCTGTATGGCTGCATCTGGAACCATTTTAAATGTCTTTACTGATGATGTAACCAGTGACGGCAGCAACAGAATGACAGCTGAAGTGTACAGAAACATATTTTTCATCAATTGTTTCATTGTTTCACTCGCCAAGACAACGACCCAAAACATACAGCAAACGGAACCAAGAAGTTGTCTGGAAGAAAAGGTGGAAGTGTGACCAGATGTAAACACCAGTGTACATGCTTTTCACTTGCTCAAAACTGAAGTCCAAAACTCCAGCAGACGCACGACTGAAAGAGGCACTGGTGAAAGCTTGGTACAGCACAGGATCAAATCATGAACCTTGTGATGTATCTGAGTCACAGACTGGATTTAGTCATTACATGTAGGGGCATCAAAATATTAACCTCGCAAGTCATTCAATTTGTCAAAACTTACTTTGCCCTCATACTTTTTCTGACTTGAAATGGGGGGACTTGACTCAGTGAATGTCAGTTGGAAAAAAAACACATGAAATAAATGCAGATGCATTGATTTTTTTTGCCCTATATTCATTTGTTTTTTTTTGAAATGTAAATTAGTATTAGTACAAAAAAAAAACCAATTTGACACAACTGTCCCCTTTTTTTTTTATCTGTATATCTGTATATATACTGTATATTATACTATATACACATAAGTCACAAGTGAAAACACCCCTCCCACCTTCCACACTTTTTTACATTACACAACACATTTATACAATAACAATAGTTTATTTTTTTTGTCTTTTTTTTCTACACAAAATATACACATAAATAAAGTGAAAGTGAAAAATTTAAAAATTTTTTTTTTTTTGCAAAAAAATAAAAAAAAAAAAAAAAAACTATAATTTACATAATTATTCATACCCTTTATATTTTTTAACATTTTTATTTTTAAATTTTGGTATTATTTATTTATTGTTGCATGCTGTTACTTTGTATTTGTTCTCCATCAATCAAAAAGACTCAAAAGACTTTGATATTCTTAATATTTCCAGGTGTACACTACTATCTCTGCATTTGAATGGATCTCTATGGGAATTGGGGGGTGAGACTAGATTCAGCTGTAAATGACACTGGTACAGTATGGAACACATGACTGGCTAAATGGTTGTAAGTCATCAAGGGTCTGAGCTATCGAACGGATGGATCACTGCAAGGGTTTTTTCTCCTGACTCATTTTCCTATAGAACTCTATGGGGAAAAAAGTCAGGAGAAACAACCCTTAAAGGGATCCATCCACATCTACTCCATATCTGGCCACAGAGTGATGGTTTGGGGCTCGTTCGATAGCTCAGACCATTTCGCCAGTCATGTGCCCCATACTGTATCTAGTCTCATGTCTGTATGTACATTTATACATATTTTTTTGTTCCAAGACTAAAGCTTTTTTGAAAATGTCATGGCCCGAGGAAATATAGCACAACAAATATACTAAAATGAAGAAAATGCAGATATATTAAGAAATGACTGGTTGAGATCTGGGGTTTAATGGGTTGTGTGTGAGAGCTGTAGTGTTCCCGTGTGTCACACGCTAATACGGATTCATTACATATTAATCACCTTGTTCTATCATCATATTTATCATGTTTCATGTATACTTTATGGACATGACACATGCTCTTTATTTACTGATGTAAGATTTCTCTATCGGCCTTATAAATGTAGTTTCAGTTACAGCTTCTCTGGAGCGCATGTATTTTATTTATATTCTTGCCTTTTAAATTTTTTTACTTCCCTTTTTACTTTAAATATTAACTTATGATCCTGAACAGCCAATACCAAAAATAAAAAAGTATAAAAATAAAAATCCCAAACTCAAATAAAAAATAAACACATGAATTTAGAAGGCACTTTATATGTGTTCTATGGTTTGAAGTGGTTTATGCACTGAAGTGACTGGAGCCCTTCTGACGTATCTCTGTGTGGAGAGGTTAAGGGGTGTCATGGCTGAAAAGATAACAGCATATGGCATGTGGCCCTTTTATTGATTTTACCATCGGAGGAGGTTGTGGATGTTGCCTTGCATGGAGTCAAGTGGCCTGTCTTTCAGAGGTTGATGTTGAAAAGCTCACTGATCCAAAAGAGATGTGTCAATGACCTTGCTCTCTAACCCGGAGACTCCTGGTCTAAAAGCTTTACATAATGGCAGTGGGAGCTGCTGGCTTACTGTGGGAAGGATGAATGCCGGTTCGTATTCGGCGGAAAGGACGGAAGGCAAACGGCTTGTCTGAAACTGCCGTCTTCAGCCCTCCTTCAGGATGGAAATAGTTTCTCTTTTATCGAGATGCTTCTCAGTGCCGTCTTGGCTCAAGTAGAATTGCATTTGAGACAGCTAGGCTGCAAGCAATTTGAACCAAGACAAAACTGTACCTCAAATGAGTGCTGTGGTAATACAATGGGTATTGATTTTCCGATAGAATAAACAGCAAAAAAAATGAGAGGATTGCTTTCTCTCATTGTCTCATTGGCTGTCTTGCTCATTCTCGCTCTCTCGGCTATACCTGCAGCAGACCCAATCAATCTATCCACAGACCTGCTCATTCGATCTGCAGACCCGACCAATCTATTCACAGACCTGCTCAATCGATCTGCAGACATACTCAATCGATCTGTGCTGAAGGTGAGCTCAGAAGCCCTGTCAGCCTATCCTCCGATTAATCACCATCTTTGACCTCAAACCACAAGGCCTGGCTGTGAACAACGGCCCAGCACGCTAATTACTGCAATGTCTATCCTTCGCACTAAGTATTCAGCAGTTAAAAAAAGCAAAGGCTTTGAACAATAGTTCTTGGGCTGACTGCATTCAGATCTATGGTTTTTTTTTCTTGTGGTGCGCACTTTTATTCTCCTCACTCACGGACAGAGAAGAAGGGGGGGTCAAATCTCGGACCCCCTACAGTACCGTCCTAGACTCCCAGCCTATGTTCACAATGAAGCACAGATAATCACACCAGCACCAGCACCAATGCTTAAAAAAATAAAAAGAGCAAATCCGGGTAAAACACGGTAAAAGAACGTAATTGTACGTTTTGGTCATCGTTTAATTTTTCACGACTCAAATTCAGAATTCTTTACCGTTGTAGCAAGAGTAAAGATAAAAATAAAAAACTGTGGTCGACTTCACTCGCCCTCGGCACTTTAGACCGTTCACATGTTCGTCAACTAAATTTGCCCGCGGCATGGAATGAGTTAAACCTCTCTAAGCCCAAGACCAAGGAGATAAGGCTTGCAACCCGATGCAGTGTTGGACCTCCTGGGCACAAGCCCACTGTGCCGCCATAGTTTATCAGGCTCCGTGCAGGTCTCTCCGGGCCATGGAGCTGCACCACACTGCAGAGGGGGAGAGTAGGTTGCACAGTGAAGGCAATGCTCAGCCTCCTCCTAGAGCCACACACAGCTCTTTCTGCCAGAGTTATTATCAACTGAACTGCAGATTCCTCTTTTTTTGGCATACTTTGACACTAATTAGCACCCCCCCCCTCGCTCTTCAAAATGATCATGTGACTGCATCTTCTTGAACACAAGAGATATAAAAACATCTGTTGTTCAGACGTGACAAACACGACGCAGTTACCGAGCTCAGCAGACTCTGGGACTTTAGAGGCGCTGCCAAACTGTCTCTTTCCCCTGTACCATCTGATTAGCCTCCACAGGGCCTCAAGGTGTGCCCTGAGACACATCACTGCTGTGCTGTTGCGAGGACATGTCCAAGTGCGTATGTGTGGGTGTGTGTATGTGTGTGTCTGTGCGTCACTTTGTGCGCAAACAGATGTTAACAGTCCTTTGATTCGTTATTTAGCCTCATGAACAAATCTGCCCTGGGAGTGAAAAACCACAATGACTTCATTTCTGCCTTAATAAGTCCCATCAGCCACCTCAGTTCAGCGCCCTGCTACTGGATGACCCCTGACGCATGCCATAAACCGGCCACTTCATACGGCGACTCACTCGGGTCCCACCCCACACTCTCCTTCTCTCACAGCGGGACACTTCTGCGCAACCATATCATCACTGCAGCTTTGTGTCTGACAATGGCGGTTTCATCCACGGTGGGGTTCATACAACCTTACCAACCTCTGCGTTGTGCAAGTGGCTCTGGGTAAAACGGTCCGCAAAATAAATGGCTGCAAACGTTAGCTTGAATGTACAGCCAGAAACAGGCTAGCAGGTGTGAGCTAACGTCTTGAGCCAGGTTAATGTGCGTGAGGACTTTTCTGTCATATGAAACATTGGGAATAAAACATTATTAATAATAATAATTATAATAATAATAATATCCTGATATTCAGATGTGCTTAAAAGCCAGTATATAAATGTACACATTGTGGGTTCACTTTTTCTATGCAGAAAAATTTATCTGTGTCTGCTGTCAGTCAGGCAGTATATGGCTGCATGTTAGTTTATGATCTGGTAAATGTGGTGAAAGCTCTACTACTACTACTGTACTACTGTGAAACTCACTGCTCCCTCTTGGCATTTGATTGTACTGTCACTCTCACACATATTTCTGTTTACCAAATGCACACGGACAAGTGTTCTCTTGAAAACCAGCCAGCTCAAACAGCGAGCCCGTGCAGATTGGTCGCTCGTATCGATTGTGTTTCAAAAGGTCCCCTTTAGTTTCAAGAAAGGGCTCAACTACTGATGGTTTAGTGCTGCAGGATTTGTGTTTTATTACAGACAGAAGTATGGACAAGACACGGCGCTAACTGCCACACACATCGATCGAGACTCCTCTGTGCTGGAAGCATTTCCCGCCAAAAAAAAGCTTTCTCTCCTCTCAGGTTTTCAAAACAATACCCCCCCCACACACACAACCGTAACAAGTTTTGTGTAATCATAGCACCAGAGGTAATGGTAGGATTATTGTAAGAAACAAAAACGCAGATCTTTTTTTTCTTCTTCTCCGCAAAACAGTCATAACTGCTTTAGGAGGGGCACTGACGGATCTTCAGAGACAATGTGATGAGCAGCTGCCGCTGATCGATTGGACTTAAATGCATAAAGCAGTTGTTTTAGGCATGCTACTTATTCACAGTATCGCACTGTCAGGCGTTTCAGTTTGTCTCCCTAATCTCCGGTTCAGTGTCTGTCCATCAGGTCGTTGTCTCAGCCTGCTGGCAGCCAGGCAGCTTTATCAGTAAACATTTTATTAGATTTGCTAGCTGTGTGTGTGTGTGTGTGTGTGTGTGTGTGTGTGTATGTGTGTGTGTGTGTGTGTGTGTGTACAATGCTACAGTATTTGTTTCCTGTCAGGTAGAGGCATGGATCTCTTTGAATCTCATTTTAATTACAGGTCTCAGCAGGGGAAGCACAATGCTTTAGCTTACGTCAGAGGGAGGGAGAGAGGGAGGGAGAGAGAGAGGGAGGGTGAAAGAGAGAGTGCGTTGAAATCTGAAGGTTGAATCTGAACATAATCAAGCCAATGCATGAAGTACCTACAGTAATATGCTGTATTTAAGCAATTATGCGCAGAGCTAGCTGAATACCCATCGATGTAAGGCTGGATGCACATCTCTTTGATGAGGGCATATCAATAATCACACATTATTTATTTATGGTGCAGTTCTGCACATAGCCATGTGGCACTCATGAACTTACCCAGGGTGTGGAGTTAGAGGAATGAAATACTTGGAACACAAGCAAGAGAGAGAGATGGCCCTTACTGAGGGAGGGTGGGAGGGAGAGAGAGAGATGGCCCTTACTGAGGGAGGAAGAGAAGGAGAGGGAGATGGCCCTTACTCAGGGAGGGTGGGAGGGAGAGAGAGAGATGGCCCTTACTGAGGGAGGGAGAGAAGGAGAGGGAGATGGCCCTTACTCAGGGAGGAAGAGAAGGAGAGGGAGATGGCCCTTACTGAGGGAGAGAGAGAAGGAGAGGGAGATGGCCCTTACTGAGGGAGGGAGAGAAGGAGAGGGAGATGGCCCTTACTGAGGGAGGGAGAGAAGAAGAGAGAGATGGCCCTAACTGAGGGAGGGAGGGAGAGAAGGAGAGGGAGAGATAGCCCTTACTGAGGGAGGGAGAGAAGGAGAGGGAGAGATGGCCCTTACTGAGGGAGGGAGAGAAGGAGAGGGAGATGGCCCTTACTCAGGGAGGAAGAGAAGGAGAGGGAGATGGCCCTTACTGAGGGAGAGAGAGAAGAAGAGAGAGATGGCCCTAACTGAGGGAGGGAGGGAGAGAAGGAGAGGGAGAGATAGCCCTTACTGAGGGAGGGAGAGAAGGAGAGGGAGATGGCCCTTACTGAGGGAGGGAGAGAAGGAGAGGGAGAGATGGCCCTTACTGAGGGAGGGAGAGAAAGAGAGGGAGATGGCCCTAACTGAGGGAGGGAAAGAAGGAGAGGGAGATGGCCCTAACTGAGGGAGGGAGAGAAGGTGAGGGAGAGATGGCCCTTACTGAGGGAGGGAGAGAAGGAGAGGGAGATGGCCCTAACTGAGCATTATTTGTGGGAAAGACAGTCGTCAGCAGAAAACCACAGTGCATATGTGCATTTTATTATTTAAATTTTTTTTGCTAAGTGGACTCAGCTCCTGGCTTGCACTGGTGCTGCGACTCCCTCACGTTGTGCAGACCTTTCAGTGCGGGAACTCCACACACACCCCTCTCACCCTCCCCCCCCCCCTATCTCTTGCCTCCTCTGGCCTTTTGAGTTCAACACCCTTTGCTGTGTTCTCCATCACAAAAGTGCTTGATTTTGATTTAAGGCAGGCTTCATCCAAATCCAAAATGCACCCTGGCAGTTATGAGTGGTGGGTCTGATTAGATTTTTATGACTTCTGCTTTCTAAACAGTCTGGTTTCATTCCATACAAACTGTCTGGAGCATTTTTTTAATTCATTTTTTTACAAGCTGAAATTAGGTTGTAGAAAAAATTTAAACTTGCAGCATTAATCTGCAACTAACCATTACATTACAATTATTTAGCCAGCTCTCTTATATCCAGTGGGAATTACACAATGAAGTATAAGTATAAGGAAGATGAGACATACTTTGTTACTGTGTAGTAAGAAGCACTCACCATTTTTTTTTTGTTACAAAAATAGTATATGCTAAAAAATTTCAATAAAGTTGGGACAGTTTGTAAAATGCACATCAAAGCAGATTTATGTTCCCAAAAAGTTTGGACAAGGGCAAAAAGAAATTACTGGGAGGTTAAAAAAACACCTGTTTGGAACATTACACAAGTAAACAGGTGATTCTATCATGACTGGGTATAAAAGGATATCAAAAGACTCTTAATATCTTATTTTCAGTTACTCTTACAGATTATACTATAACCTCTCTGCATTTGAATGGATCTCTATGGGAATTGGGGAGATGGGACTAGATTAAGCTGTAAATTACACGGGGAATAGCATGTTTGACTAAATGCCTGTGAGTCAGACCAGACCATCACTCTGCCACCAGATATGCAGTAGATATGGATAGATCACTTCAAGGGTTGTTTCTCCTGACTTATTTTTCCATAGAGTTCAATAGGAAAATGAGTCAGGAGAAACAACCCTCCAAGTGATCCATCCATATCTATTGCATATCTGGCGGCAGAGTGATGGTCCGAGGCTTGTTTGATGCCTCAGACCCTTGATGACTAACAGCCATTTAGCCAAACATGGGTTCCATACTGTTCCGGTGTAATCTACAGCTTAATCCAGTCCCACCCCCCAATTTCAACAGGTGTCTTTTTGAACTTCCCATTTTTAAAAAATGTTATTCCTCTCCCTGTCCCAACTTTTTCTGGAACATGTTGCAGGCATCAAATTCGGAATTAGCGTATATTTACAAAAATCAATAAAGTTGATAAGGTAAAACATTAAATATATTTTATTTGTACTGGTTTCAATTTAATATAAGTAAAAGATAATTTACAAATCACTGCTTTATGCTTTTATGTGCATTTTACATACTGTCCCAGCCTTTTTGGAATTGGGGTTTGTCACTGTTCACATCTGTTCAGCTAAGAGCTAAGGTCACATGGATCCCATGCCAAAAATAGAACAAGAAGGCCACAAAGTTTTTATTTCATGGCCAAGAACAAATATATCTTTCATTTAGTGTCCTAAAGAGTAACTCTGTTCTCTTAAGAGTAGCGCTGTGCTCTTAAAAAGTAGCTCTGTGATCTTAAAGAGTAGCTCTGTGCTCTTAAAGTCTAGCTTTGTGCTCCTATAGCGTAGCTCTGCGCTCTTAAAGCGTAGCTCTGTGATCTTAAAGAGTAGCTCTTTGATCTTAAAGAGTAGCACTGTGCTCTTAAAGAGTAGCTCTGTGCACCTATGGCGTAGCTCTGTGCTCTTAAAGAGTAGCTCTGTGCTCTTAAAGTCTAGCTTTGTGCTCCTATAGCGTAGCTCTGCGCTCTTAAAGCGTAGCTCTGTGATCTTAAAGAGTAGCTCTTTGATCTTAAAGAGTAGCACTGTGCTCTTAAAGAGTAGCTCTGTGCACCTATAGCGTAGCTCTGTGCTCTTAAAGAGTAGCTCTGTGCACCTATGGCGTAGCTCTGTGCTCTTAAAGAGTAGCTCTGTGCTCTTAAAGTCTAGCTTTGTGCTCCTATAGCGTAGCTCTGCGCTCTTAAAGCGTAGCTCTGTGATCTTAAAGAGTAGCTCTTTGATCTTAAAGAGTAGCACTGTGCTCTTAAAGAGTAGCTCTGTGCACCTATAGCGTAGCTCTGTGCTCTTAAAGAGTAGCTCTGTGCACCTATGGCGTAGCTCTGTGCTCTTAAAGAGTAGCTCTGTGCTCTTAAAGAGTAACGCTGTGCTCTTAAAGAGTAGCTCTGTGAGCTGCTGAAGTAATACTGACAGTTGTACTGTGCCCTCCGTCATCGACCTGATCCTGTAGAGATTTCTTCTCATAAATGTGTCAGGATGCTCCCCATTGGATGGTATTAGGAGAAATAAACTCCTAAGCTTACGGAAGATATGACGGCACATACTCTCTCTCTATCTTCTCAGCTCAACGCTGCTTATATAACCCTTTTTCTTCTTCATTTGAACTTGTTCTCTTTGTTTGTAGCATGTGCTATGTATAATTTCACACAGTAAGCTTTCATAGTGAAAGGATTAATTTGCTTGGGTCAAATCGTTATTTTCTACTGTGCATTGTCAGAGGACATAAAGCCCTGCTGGCATTTTGACAGACAAGAATGGCTATATGATTAGTTAAATTGGTCCTAATTCCTCCTCTGATTTACTGTAACAGATGTGATTGGAATGATTTTTGAACCTTGCTTCATTCGTAGCACAATGCCACAGTCTGTGCCAGGAGTTCCAGCAGGACCCGTATTCAGTGAAAGTGGAGCTGGTGTTAAGATTTGGGCCCAGACTTGTTAGCGCTCTTCATTCCAATAACTTTAGGTCTTGATCTTGGCTTCCATCCAACAAAACTTTCCAATTAATTTGGAATGAATTTGAGCCTCTCTATTAGAGGGTATCGGTGGTCATGGCCTGTGATATGTGTGTGTTTTTTGTACGCTGTGTTATATACACAAATGGGGGTGTTAATGGTGTCTGTTCTGGAGTTCATTCTTCATCCTTTAAGAGAGCAAACAGGCCTGCCCTCCTTTTGTGTCGTTGCCTTTACTCCGACTGGGAGGAAGCAGAGAGAGAAGGAATAAACAGCTCAGAAGGTGCCATGGCAAGGATTGAACCCAAACTCACACACGCAGCACAGAGGGAATTGTGTATGGCTCAAGAGCCGGAATGCACTGCACGTCTCTTTTTCTCCCCCCCCCCATTGTGATCTTGGCCCTGGACTCTATGCTTTCCATTGAATAATTGACTAGTTCCCATGTTGACCTCCTCAGAAAGTGTCTTGTGTGACCAGGATCTTCTGCCCTTCCGGTGCACTGAGCTTTCAGGAGACTTCATCAAATATGTGACCCATTTATTCTCAGGTCTGATAAAAACATAGTCACAAGCACTTCAGTGCACATCTAAACCATGCAGTGCACATCTAAACCATGCAGTGCACATCTAAACCATGCAGTGCACATCTAAACCGTGCAGTACACATCTAAACTGTGCAGTGCACATCTAAACCGTGCAGTACACATCTAAACTGTGCAGTGCACATCTAAACCGTGCAGTACACATCTAAACCGTGCAGTGCACATCTAAACCGTGCAGTACACATCTAAACTGTGCAGTGCACATCTAAACCGTGCAGTACACATCTAAACTGTGCAGTGCACATCTAAACCGTGCAGTACACATCTAAACTGTGCAGTGCACATCTAAACCGTGCAGTACACATCTAAACCGTGCAGTGCACATCTAAACCGTGCAGTGCACATCTAAACCGTGCAGTACACATCTAAACTGTGCAGTACACATCTAAACTGTGCAGTGCACATCTAAACCGTGCAGTACACATCTAAACCGTGCAGTGCACATCTAAACCGTGCAGTGCACATCTAAACCATGAAGTACACATCTAAACCATGCAGTACACATCTAAACTATGCAGTGCACATCTAAACCATGCAGTACACATCTAAACCATGCAGTGCACATCTAAACCATGCAGTGCACATCTAAACCATGCAGTGCACATTAAACCTGGGGAAGAAGGCTGCAGACAGTCAGATTTTTTATGCTTCTGTTTGCCCTGAGAGCTTGACTACATTTTATCAAGTCTTTATTAACGATAACAAAAGTGCTAATATAATAGATCCCACGTCAGAATTCCCCTGATTGTTACGATGAACTCTTGACAGACACGCATAATATCACTCACATGAATCCACATGCACACATTCACGGTCAAGTACTCGCTTACAAATACACTCGCTGGCGCACGCTACTGATGTGTACACATAGGCTTGCCATCACGTGTGCACACCCTGACATGCCCACACACGTTCATGGCCAAGTACTCTCTCACATGAACATGGTCACATGCTACATGCATGTGCAAACATGCACAGTTAGCTACTATATGTAAAGCAGAAAGGTTTACTGTATAATGAAAAATGTGTGACTGAGAATATATAACAGTAATGATAACTGTGGATGTGACCCTTTCACTGTTAATCTTGGTAATTATTTGTGTTTCTTGTAACAAACTATATATTTTTATATAATTAGTCATTTTTTTATACTGTGTAATTGTATGTTTTGTGGGGTTGTGGGAAGCTGAACAGGAGCTGAATTTGGGTCATCCAGACCACATTGATGGTTAATTAAAACAGACATGGCTTTCCAAAGATTATTGGGTCACCGTCCAGGGCCATTCCCATTCCACCTCTGTGGACATCCTCAGCCCTCGGCCACTTTAAGGGCCCATAGTTTCTCCTGCATGGCTGACCACTTCTCAGCCAGGGGCTGACCACTCCTCAGCCAGGATGTAGGGCAGAGGCCGAGGAGGGGAAGTTTGCTTTGGGGGAATGTGATTTACTTTAAAGTAGCAGGAAAAAACAAGGCTAAAATTAGGGTGATTAACATATTCATGTAATAAGTGGTCATTTTCTCTTGCAAAATGTATTATCTCTTTCTTCCCATTTTCCCTTCTCTTTTTCTCCATTCCTCTCACACTTTCTTTTCCTACCTTCTCTTTCTTTCTTTCCCCCCCTCTCTCGCTCTCCCTTCCTCATTCCCTCTCACTCCCACTCTCCCTCTCTCCCTCCCTCCCCATATTAACTGCGTCGAAACCACTGGGCCCTCAGTGCGAAGACGATTGAACTCGTCCCACATGTAATGGCTTTCTCAGCTGAGCTTAATTAAGGAAGTTGCTGTGGTCTGGGCGGGCGTAAGAGTGTGGGGGGGAGGGGCTGAGCGGGGGAGGGGCGGAGCGGAGGGGCGGGGGGGGGGGGATCGATTGGAGAACAGACGAGAAAGAACAAGGGAAACCACCTGCATGGCTTCCTCTGATGCGGGGCGTGGGGGTCCTTCCACTCTGTATGATGTTGGGTCCCTAGCATGTAACGAGCTCATCAACTGGACACCATGCTCAGTGAGGTCGCTCGTAAAGATGGCCCTAATTGGAATCCAGCACGAGGAAAGCCTGTCAATCTAACAGTGGATACATTTATTTATTTATTTATTTTTGTGATTAATTAGTCTAATGATGCATGTGCCGATAATGACACACTTCGTTACCAGATCTTGTCCAGTGGTATGACAGCAGTGTAGGACGAAGGTGTGCATGAACAGGCATTTTATAACTGATGTGCCAATGCCAATAAAATTCCCCAAAGCCCTTGTTATTGATCTTTGGTTAATTATTTGAGGATGTTTTTTCTCTGTATGACCACATGGCCATAGCTTTATTATAGGGGCAACAGTAAGTCAATTAAGTCACAGTTTAGAGTGCTGAATATCACAGCTTCATGTCAGAACTTAATCGGGACAGGGGTTTATAAATGTTGCTGGAGGATGTGAGCTCAGGGAGTCAAAGCGTGTTAAATGTGTGTTAAAATGAACAAACCATTCCTCTCCGAAACAACGAGCAAACAGCTTTGTTGGATATTTAAAATTGCCAGGTTTTTAATTGGTCTCATGGCGTGCGCTTTAGGAAATCCAGCCAAGTACTTTTGGATAATTTAGACTGGGATCTACACAGGTATGTTATCCTAGATAAAAGCAACATGAACAAGATCTTTATTTGTATCATAACACAATAACCCTGAAAGGAATAATATTGCTGTGAAGCCCTTCAGGATTATTTGTTTTTTTGATCAGAAGATGAGAGCCTTTTGGAGACAAAACTGTGTTTGTAGACTGTGAGGCCAGTCATTGAGTTTATTTTGTACCTGCATTAAAGGAACCTCGCAAAGCCAGCAGGTATGGATCACAGGCCTTGGCCAAATGGTTCAGGGATTATACAAATATTTTTTTTATAAAGGTACACGCCGCCAGAAGGGTACTTTGTGGGAATTAATACGTGACATTTAAGCCGATAAATTTTTATCCAAGATTAGGCTTAAAATAAGGTAATGAAAATAATGAGAAACTGCATGAAAAAAGCCGAAATGGTCGAGCTTTAGAGGGGTGAGGTGAGGACAAGGCCCACAGAAATGAGGACTCCGCTCGCTCACTCCTTTACGTTGAGCCTGTAATTGTGCTGATCTGCGGAGATGGTGAAAGCTTAATGCTTTTATCTCTGCGGGGCGTGCGATGTGATTTAATGGGGCCTGTTACTCCGTGTTCGGGGGGCGGTAGGGGTGGGGCGGTGTATAGGGATGTGGGGGTGTAGATACAGTGAGCACCATCATTTATTGTACGGTGACACATTTTTTTGTTATTTTGATTCTGTACTCTAGCATCTTGAGTTTGAAAGGATACAATGGCAATGAGGTTGAAGTGCAGACTGTCAGCTTTAATTTGAGGGTATTTTCATGCATATCGAATGAGCCGTTTAGAAATGATAGAACATTTTGTTTTTCCCCCCCCCCCCCCCCCCCCCCCCCCCCCCCCATCAAAAAAAAAAAAAATATTTAACACAATAAAAATAATGTAATATAATTTTAATATTCGGTCTCATATTATTTGCATGCCATGACATGACTTCCTGGTTGGTGACCAAATATAAAAAAAAAAAAAAAAAATTTTGTTGTACTACTCACTACAATTACTATAACTACTAAAATAAAATCTCTCATTGGATCTCTAGGGATGGGGGGGGGGGGGGGGGATTTAGCTGTTAGCTGTAAATTACACTCTGCTGCCAAATATGCATAGATATGGATGGGTTAACTTTTTTTTTTTTTTTTTTTTTTTTTTTTCAATAGGATTTTTTTGTCAGGAGAAACAACCCTTAAAGTGATCCATCCATATCTACAGCATATCTGACAGCAGTGATGGTTTGAGGCTCGTTTGATACCTCAGACCCTTGATAATTTACAGCCATTTCACCAACCATGTGTTCTATACTGTTCCAGCATAATATACAGCTAAATCTAGTCCCACCTCCTAATTCCCATAGAGATCCATTCAAATGCAGATAAGTATCGCTTGTAAGAGTAACAGAAAATAAGATATAATTTTTGATATTGATGGGTCACAGACATCAGGAAGGATATGTGACCAAATATTTTAAATTATTACTTTATTCTACATTATGTTAAACTGTCCAATATTTTTTGATTCTCGAAAATGGGAGGGGGACTATGTACAAAAGTTTCTATAATTTCTAAACGGTTCATCTGATATGGATGGAAATACCCTCAAATTAAAGCTGACAGCCTCATTGTCATTGTATGCTTTCAAACTCAAAGTGTGTCACTGTCCAATAAATGATGGTGTTGACTGTATGCGGTGGTGTAGTGGTGTTGGGATGTTGGGGTGTAGGTTTGTAGGGGTGTGAGTGTTTAGGCCTGTAGAGGTATGTATGGGGCGTTTCAACAAAATCACACCTCCAGGACTAAAAAAACTGAATTCATTTCAGCGGTTGTTGGAGAAACATTTAGCTTAATCTGTGGGCTGGCATGTCAGAGGGCTATAGAATTGTACTTGCAAAAATAACAATGATAAAACAATCTTATTTCAAAATGGCTCCCCAAAGACAAAATTATTGATGGTTGAGTTCTTTAATTTGTTAAGCATTTTCTCTTTCATTTCTCCGCTGGTCATATTGTTATTGCAGAGAGTAAGAGACGTTCATGTCGGGCAGTTCAGTTCAGAGGGAGGGGACACTGCAGCCCCAGGATGAGGGAGAATCAGAATGTGTTTATACTGCACTGCTTTAGCAATGCTGCTGGAGGAAGAGAGCTGATTTAGTTCCTGTTCTTCGGTTCACCTTTGCGCTTAACAGTTCAGGGATGTAGCAAAGAAATGAATCAGCAGCAGAAGGATACTGGGTTTGATGTTCATGGCATGCAATGCCACCGGTAAACAAGAATTCACAATTATGCAAGGCTCAATAGCACGGGAAGGGAGCGTCTCAAAATGACATTTAGTTTTTTTTTAAAGTAATGCGAAGACGTAAATATTGTCGTTCTTTCATGTCCTCTCAAATGGCCCCTGAGCATCAGCGCGTAGGAACAGCCCCTGTTCTTTCAGCTGGTTTCCGATACGTCGACGGCGAGGCGTGATCCCTGGCAAGGTTGTGACAGGAACTGTAGAGAACTGAAGGGTGGTGGTTGGAGGTTTGAGAGACACTGAAATTACATTAGATTCAGACTGTGGCAGCTGCAGAGTTTAGTGAGCGCCATAATGGGGATTACCGTGTCTCTATGCATTCTTTTGTTTATTTTTTTAATGTTTATATTCGAGTACCAACAGTGTGAGAGATCTCCGGTCATTGCACTGGCAAACTAAGGCGTATCCACTTGCAAACATGTGCAATGTGAGAGAGATCAGCTCACAGCACTGGCACTCATAGAGAGAGCCGACAATGGTTCACAGGAGCGCTAAAATCCACATTCAATCCGTGCTCAGAGCTGTGGTTTCTCAGCACAGACAGTGTTGACCTGTCATTAACACTGTAACCAGCATAACCAAGCAGGGCTGTACAGGGGGTACCTGAATTAAACCGCAAGTCAGACTGAGTGACTGAGTGATGGAGAGACTGAGACTGAGCGTGAGACTGAGCGTGAGACTGAGCGTGAGACTGAGAGTGAGACTGAGAGTGAGACTGAGCGTGAGACTGAGCGTGAGACTGAGCGTGAGACTGAGAGTGAGACTGAGCGTGAGACTGAGCATGAGACTGAGAGTGAGACTGAGCGTGAGACTGAGCGTGAGACTGAGAGTGAGACTGAGAGTGAGACTGAGCGTGAGACTGAGCGTGAGACTGAGAGTGAGACTGAGCGTGAGACTGAGCGTGAGACTGAGAATGAGACAGAGTGAGACTGAGCGTGAGACTGAGCGTGAGACTGAGAGTGAGACTGAGCGTGAGACTGAGAGTGAGACTGAGAGTGAGACTGAGCGTGAGACTGAGAGTGAGACTGAGAGTGAGACTGAGCGTGAGACTGAGCGTGAGACTGAGAGTGAGACTGAGTGTGAGACTGAGCGTGAGACTGAGACTGAGACTGTGAGTGTGAGTGTGTCCCATAAAGGCCTACCTCTCGGTCCCAGTGCGGTAGTGCCACACCGCACAGCAGCAGTGCACTGGCACAGTGAGGGAGGCTTATTCAGCTGAGCTTCGTTAACCCCCCCCCCCGCCAGGCCCAACACTCAATTACACAGTCTGACAAAACAGTGATGCAAAACAGTCTCCGCAGGAATCACAAAACAGTTGTTTGGAGGTTTGCCGCTCGTGGAAAGATTGAACGCTAATCCGGTCAGTCAGACTGTGTGTGGATGTGCACCACTGCTAATCCCTGTGTGATGGTATGGGTTGGGTGTAACTAAGCTGGTTGATGGCAAAGAAAAACACAGATCTGTATTTTGCTAGTATATAGAGAATGGAGAAATTATGCCATTATATGCCATATTTCAGTTTGCAGTGGCTAATGCACTATTGAAACGTGAAAAAGGAGGGCCATGGAGGTATTGATACAGATGGTGAATCGGGAGGATCAGGGTTTAATTTGTGCCAGCCAGGCGTGGAGAGTTGGTGCGCAGTGAATCATGATGGGGTTTTAAACGCAGAGGGGTGCTGGAGGATTTAATGTTCTGTCTGGACTAGAGAAACGGGGACAGACAGAGTGTCCGTATAAACAATATCCACATATCTCACGTTTGCAGATGCTTCAGCTGTAGCGGTATCAGCTAAATGTGCATGTACGTGTGTGTATCTGTGAATGTGTGTGTATCTGTGAATGTGTGTGTATCTGTGAATGTGTGTGTATCTGTGAATGTGTGCGTATCTGTGAATGTGTGCGTATCTGTGAATGTGTGCGTATCTGTGAATGTGTGTGTATCTGTGAATGTGTGTGTATCTGTGAATGTGTGTGTATCTGTGAATGTGTGTGTATCTGTGAATGTGTGTGTATCTGTGAATGTGTGTGTATCTGTGAATGTGTGTGTATCTGTGAATGTGTGTGTATCTGTGAATGTGTGTGTGTATCTGTGAATGTGTGTGTGTATCTGTGAATGTGTGCGTATCTGTGAATGTGTGCGTATCTGTGAATGTGTGCGTATCTGTGAATGTGTGCGTATCTGTGAATGTGTGCGTATCTGTGAATGTGTGCGTATCTGTGAATGTGTGCGTATCTGTGAATGTGTGCGTATCTGTGAATGTGTGCGTATCTGTGAATGTGTGCGTATCTGTGAATGTGTGTGTATCTGTGAATGTGTGTGTATCTGTGAATGTGTGTGTATCTGTGAATGTGTGCGTATCTGTGAATGTGTGTGTATCTGTGAATGTGTGTGTATCTGTGAATGTGTGTGTATATCTGTTTGAATGCGTGTGTGTGAGAGAGAAAAAAAGGGAGGTGTATGAGAGAGAGAGAGAGAGTGTGTGTTAGTGCGTGCGTGCGTGCGTACATGTATGTATGTGTCTATTTGTTTAGTTGGACGGACACATGAGCTCCTGCCATATCAGACCCTCTGCAGTAGAGACCAGAGGCCTGCAGCACTGCGCAGTGGTAGCCAGTGCTTACAGCGCCGCTGTATGTGCTTTATCAAGCTGTGGACACCAGGCTGGGTTTACTGCAGCCACTCCCCTCCCTGTCAGATGGCCATAGAACCAGGTCTTTCAGTCATTACCCAGCAGGCCATTCAGGGCTAACTCTCTGTGACATCACCGCCTGCTCTCCCCTGCTCTGCTTACTGTATTCAAACGCCCCCATCGATCGTTTCGGGGTGCTGGCCGCCTTTCATCGATTGTACAGGTGTTTCTTTTGCTGGGTGCTTTTTGCTGAAAGATGCTGAATTGAGGCGTCTGGTGGTCACGCATCTCTGAGCCGGATCCACAGCTCATTGTCCACATACAGTACATAGACTTCTTAGGAGCAGGAGATACCTTTATCGAATTGGCTGGAAGCCCAGTAAGGTTCCGTCTTCACGGGTATCACTGCCAATTCCAGCAGCGCGTGTGGGAAATCTCCCTCATGCATGTGATTGGCTGCTAAGCGGGCCGGCCCTCATCCGCACGGCCAAGCGTGACCAGTTTCCACCCAGACCCCTGGCCACAGAGAAATTTTAGAGAGAGAGAGAGAGAGAGAGAGCTTGGAAGATGGAAGGGAGAAGAGAGAGAGAAAAGGGGGAAGAGAGAGAAAGGTAGTTAGTTGGACAAATGGCTGTTAGTTGGACAAAGATTTTTTTATTTGAATATTGCATTTAAAAAAAACAAGATTTTCTAATAAATTTGAATTTTTATTGCAAAATCTACATGAAAACTTGTATGAACAATTGCATCATTAATGCATTGCCATGCAATATTATTGGGCGGTTCCTTTGATGTGTTTTTACATCCACAAGGGGGTGCAAGAATGCAGGCACAAAAGAAGTAAAAGAAGGTATTATATATATTTTTTTAAATAAAGTTTTGGCAAAAATAGATTATACCACTAATTGTGGAAGTAAATATGGAATTTTGGTAAAGTTAAACAATCAGCCTGTTAACACCATTGAACTGAGAGGATACCAAGCATTGAGAGTAGCATTACACAGCGATGAGCAATGAACTGAGCAACTTGTTGGTCTATTTGGAAGTAGGGAATGATAGAACGAGTGAGCCAAATGAACAAATCTTTTGAACGAACGTAGCCACCAAAAAGGCTCACCAAAAGGAACAAAGGTTTCCATCACTACTTCCAAGCTTTCGGCCATGTTGTTACCGAGTGTGTGAGCATGAGCGAGCTCTTCTGTGGTTGGCTAGCTTAAATAACTGCATGAGTGAAAAAACGGGGGATAATTCAGAAGGTAGAGGTAACGTTTTGGAACAAGTAAGATTTTCAGTGCACACATAGAGTATGCTTACATTTTCAAATGTTTTTTTTTCTTCCCGCTAATCAAAATATATTTTAAAGGAGAAGTTTGGTATTATAAGCCTGTTACAAGGTTATTTACGATCATATACAATGGTCCATATCAACATTTTGACAAACTTTGCAGTCTTGAGATATATTGTTTATTGCACATGTCACAGCTAACTTATATAGTGGATCTGGACGGGCATATAGAAAATCCTTCAAAAAACACCATAAACTCGACAGGAAACTCACCGAGTGGTCACTGGTGTCCGTTGATGACACAAAAATCGTCACAAAGCATGCTTCGTATCGGGTTTTATTCACTATTGACTTGTATAGACACCAACGGAGGTTTAGATATACATCCGCAGCTCTTCTTCTTCTACGGTAGAATTCAAACTCAGCCAAGACCTCTCAAAAGATCAAGCGGAAGTTTACAAATGTATGGCTGTACGGCGACTGAAAATAGTTCTATACATTTTTAAATGGTAAATATATCTCAAGACTGCAAAGTTTGTCAAAATGTTTATATGGACTGTTGTATATGATCATAAATAACCTTT
This sequence comes from Ilyophis sp. 1 JC-2022, assembly GCA_022702515.1. NCBI lineage: Eukaryota > Metazoa > Chordata > Actinopteri > Anguilliformes > Synaphobranchidae > Ilyophis > Ilyophis sp. 1 JC-2022. Next base: position 91,625,180 of record CM040396.1, on the reverse strand, counting down.
TAACAGGGCTTATAATGCTAAATACCAAACTTCTTCTTTAAAATCAGATCTAAATTTGACAGCCGTATGACTCATCAGAGGCATGCCGACTTACCATCCCTAGGCCTGCTTCACACCATTAACTCCAGAATTAACAAGTAAATCATACACAGACACACGCGCCCGCATACAGTATCTACAAACACCTACATGTACACACACTCCTAGACGCATTCACACAAATACTTGCACACCCACCCACACACACACACACACTCGCGTACACCTACCATTGCACCCACACATGGGCACACACATGTACATGCACACACTTACCCAATGGTCCCATTGTTAATGTGTGATAATAAAAATAACAGCTCAGATATTTAAATACACACAGAGCCCTGCTGTGGATTGGTCCTCCCCTGTCGTCCTCTCTGGCATATCTGCCCGGCTCACTGCCCCCGCCTCTGTACTGGCAAAAACAGATTATTGGCTGGTACAAATGAGCCCTATCATTTCAGTGAGGCCATTTGCCTAATGGAGTCAGTGCCGAGGTGAAGCACTTCCATACACTTCTGCTCACAGGCCATGAAGGATGTTCTCATTTCCAGCTCTGCAAATTAAGCTAAAGCACTGGAGTGATATTAAGAGAAAAAGGGAAAAAACAAATGTGCCACATTTCCATTGAGCTGACCAGGGCACGGGCAGCACCGCGAGACACCTCTTCAGTAATCCTCTAAATGCCGGGGACCGTTTGGTTTGTGCAGTCAGATGCGGGGAACTATATACCTGGAGTCATTTCCTGTGACCGCTTGGTGAGCTAGTCATTAGAGCAGTCGGTAGAGCAGTAGATGTTTCTGAGCATGTCCAATTCCCATCGTAATTTGGAACGGCCAACCGTCTGCAACCGCGGCCGCGATCATTACCGAATCCCACTGCCGATTCAGGAGAGTCTCGAGAACTGCGGTTCTCCTCCGAAACCTGTTGTGTCTGACGTCCACTGCTCTTCACGCCGCAGACTACAGCTACGCTTGCATAGAGTGGAGTCAGAGGGAGACCTTTCATGTACTGCTTCAATATGCAGTCCACAGTCAGAATTTGATCCGATGCCGTTCGGCTCATTCATGCACAGTGTGGTGCTGAACCAAAAGAGCCCAGTAAACGTTTTCAAAGAAAAAGGGAAATGGAGGTACCCCTGAGAAAACGAGAGGCTTTTTTGAGATTTCTTTCGGCTCGCCTCGAAAACAGGCGAGAGTAGCCGATTTCAGTCGGGGGAGGAGTCAAAAAGTCAGACACTTCTTAGTTGACTTGCCTGCTCGCCTCGTTTCGCAATGGCAGATATCGCGTTCGCGTTCAGACCGCATTTATGAGGAATGTGTAAAGCAATTGTGTTTAATTGTGAATGTCAGTACTCTGACGTGATTTTGTTTCAGATTTGGTGTCTGTCTGACTGTTCATGAAGTTTATCTTGGAATAATGATCGATAAGATAGAAGTTTCATAACTTCCTTGTGGGTGTTGACAGCCTTTCTGAGCCAATAGGCGCTTTGCTCAAACCAGAGCAAGTCGTTTCCCATCATGCATGAAGTTGTGCAGTTGATGGAGAGCAACTGCGTTGCCTACTCGCCTAGCCCTGAAAACTGCGAGCGCCTCGCTCCCGTGAGATTTCCGCGGCTCGCGCAGTCGGATTTCCAGAGCAAGCCGGACAACATTCTAACCGTCATGCAATGTGCTTGGCAAGGCGGTGGTCAAAACTGCTCAGGTCTAGCTCATCTCAAACAAGCCTAACGTTTCTCTCCCTGCTCAGCAGCCACGCCATGTTGACTTTGCCCCCCCCGCCCCTTTTCCCCTCTATTCTTGCAATCGATACACGACAATCTCCGCTATCAGCTCTACTGCAGGGATCTCTGGGGGAATGTCACTTTTGAAGGACGCCGTTGCCATATCTTCCCTTAACCTACCCTAAACCAACTCTGTCCACACAGTAGAAAGGAACACAGATAGTGAATACGCATCTCTCTCCCAGCATACCGGTGTCAGAGCAAGAATCGCCACCATGACCCTCATACGTTAAGCACAAGAGCAATCGCACCCCCCACCCCTATTTGGGCGGTTGCAGAGTCAAAATGTTTTTATTTACACAGACGGAGTGTCATTCATTAGGGATCAAGTCCACAGTTATCAGGTTATCAGAGACATGGAGCACGAGGATCGTTCACACAAGTTTCATGGTTTCCACGTAATAGGGAAACGCTCAACAGGAACAGACAGTGGTAACGGCACAGTCTAGTGGACGTACATCAGGGTTGTCAATCCCCCAGAGGGCTACGGTGCCTAAGTATGTGGTCTCCTTTCCATCACCTTCCAATTAAGGTCTTGAGAACGGGGTGCGGTGGAATTTGTTAGCCAATCAGCGACTTAAATGAATCATCACTGGTGCTGTAACACGCCGAAAACCTGCAGACATTGCACCCCTCCAGGAGGCCTGTCATGAACGCAGAAAATTAGGTGTAAGATGGAGGCACCAGTGACAGAGAGAAATTCACACTCCAAAAAATCTTAGTATGAACAGTGGAAGTTTGAGTTGACACATTAATTATCTTTATTTTAGTTAATGAATAAGTCATCTGAATTTTAATTAATAATTCCCTTTAATTAATAATCGTATGCCAGCAAATGATGTGGAAACACAGAAAAGTAGAGTGGCTTCCGCTCTTTTTTCTTCAGTTGTCATGTGGTGTGCCTGGGTTGTTTATCAGTCTCCAGTAGGATCTATTGCAGATGGCAATGTGCTATCCCATCCACAACAATATCTGAGGCTTTTTAAAAAATGATTATTTTGAATGCCCCCCAACGGTAAGCCTATGGGGGCATGGTGGGGATGTGTGCCGGGCTGTGGGGGGGGTTGTGTGTTCGGCGGCAGGAGACTGTATCATTCATTCAAACCTGATGAATTATTGACTTTGATCTGATGCGTTATTCAGAAGGCCATGTTTGCTTTTGTGCTGCCATGGTTTCCCCTTTTGAATGAACAAACCCTAATTTGTCATGCGCAAACAAACCTTCTCTTTGCGGCTTTTGCATGCTGTTCCTTTGAAGGCTGTCCTCCCTCTGCAAGGATGTGCCCTGCAGTCTGACCAGCTGCTAACCTCCACATGTGACATTTTTTTCTTTCTCCATTAAAAAAAATCCATATTACGGAAACACGAAACACATTTTACATGACTTGTGGTTGTGGTTGTGCTAAATTCACACGTGCCAGTGCCTTAAAGTACTGTTGCAGTCAGTGTTTGGTTGAAGTTTGAAGCGTCGGTGAATGTAGTACAGTAGTAATGACGCAAAGCCTGGAACCCAAATAGAATGTGGAGTATTTGCATTGAATAATAGACTACAATCTGTAAGTACAATCTGTGGGAGATAGATCTTCAAAATGTTCCTTTGTGGCTGGAGTGTGAAATGTCCACTGCGGTTTCCGCAGGTCCCCTTTTATAATGGCTGGTCCAGAAAAGAAGAAGTCCAGCCTGTATCCTGTGTTAACATGATTAGGGAAGGGCTCTCCCTCTCTTTATTCAATCTCTGTATGTGGATTCTCCCACAAACACATTGGATTTCCCCATAAACACATTTAAAAAATATATATTATATCTTCTGTTTTTACACTGAACAAAGCTCCTGGAAACACATGAAGCTGATATAATATTGCTTTGATGTTGTAGCTGTGTACCATTATCGCTTAAACGTTAATGCAACATGGTGAGGACGTTAAGTGTAGGCCCGGGGACAGCATTGTGCTGAATCTATTGCAGGGCTCTCTCCTGGTTTCGTAATTGCAACGTCTATCAGAAGACCGGGCTACATGGTTTCTGTTTCTCTGTTCAGTGCAGAGATAATGCACTGATCTCTGAAACAATACAGCTCCCCGATGTTGAGTTAATGGGGTAAAGTACTGACAGAGAGAGGAAGTTATACCCGCGTGAGGTGATTTGTGATGACAGCGTTGTTATTTCCGCCGCAGAAACGCGGCAGGAAGGAGAGGTCCACCTGTGGACCAATGATAGCTACTTTCAAAAATAGCTCATGTGGGAAAACAGGTTCCGGTGTACATAACATCTCTGACTGACGTAAATGCCTAAATACGTTTTTTCTGTCCTGAGGCGTGATTGTGTTAGCGCGCATTTTGAAACGAGTGGGTGTGTCCGCTTTTGCATTGTTTTCCAGGCTTTCCAAGTATTTTACTTTATCTGATGCTCTCTTCCGAAAAAGGGTTCTAGGCTGGTTGGTGATTAGTCCATCCGTGAGCATTATGAAAGCTTGATGTTGAGCAGTTTTAAATCATCCAGGTTGTTGTTGTTTTTTTTCCCTTTTTTTCTTTCCTTTTTTCCCTCAATAAAAGGTTTCAACCCCTGAGGCCCCTTATATTTAGGCATTTGTGTTTCTTTGTGTGCACTTGTGTCATGGTCCGTGGCTATTTTTTCCTGTTTCGCTACGGTCCTCTCTCTCCGGTAAGCAGTCTATCGGATTTTTTTCACTTTCCGGTTCGGGGTTTTGCTTCTCCCCGCTTAACATTCGTTTCACCTGTCTGATTACCTGCTAAGTATTTGAGCCTCTCACTTCCGCTTCCTGGCGCTTCTTTGTCACTTCGTGCCTTCACGTAGTCAGGGTTGGTTAGAAAATAGCTGCTCTATATTTTCACTATGAAATTGGCTTTAGCTGCCCTTGAAGCTCTTTAGGGATTCGTCCCTTTTGTTTTTTTCTACTCTCTGCTATATTGAGGGTGAGAGGTTTATTTTTATTTATTTTATTTTTCACCTCTTATCGGGCGTTATAGTCTAAGTTCTGAAGGTGATTCTTTGTTTTCTCTTTTTCGAGCTTATGCTCATGTAGTTCTGTTTAGGAGTCTCTGTTCTCTTACTTTTCTGCTTGTGTCTACGAGCCACACCCGTGTTAGTGGGTTTTTTATTATTTTGCTACTGAGACTCTTTTAGTGGTCCTCACGTTCGTGAGTGACTTGTTCTGTAATCGTGTTTTGTTTTGTCGTGTTTGGCTCATTGTTACAAACCCAAACCCTTACAACAGGGATTATCCACATGAACCCAAGATGCTTTCGGAACAGATTCGAATCCGATCGCGTTAACCACTTCAGGAGGTGATCTGAGACGCATTCGAGACCGATGTTATACCGATGGGAATGCATGCGTCTCTCCACGACGCGTATGTCAATCACACCTCCTCCCAAACTATAACGTCACGCGATGTGGCCATCCCCCAAAAGCGTAAACACGATCTTCATAGCTTCACAATCACAACAAGTTGTAATACAAGCTGTGTTTTACAATCTCATCAGCCATCTTTTGCAATAAAAATGGTGTGCATATATAATTACTATCCCAATGTATATCCTGTTTTATTATTGGTAAACATACTAATATTAATAATGATAATCTCTCTCTATTCCCCACAGTGATGCCTACATCCCCGCCCCTTCGCTCAGAGCACTTCAAGCCGTGCAGGGACAAAGACCTGGCCTACTGTCTGAACGGGGGCGAGTGTTTCGTCATCGAGACGCTGACGGGATCGCACAAGAACTGCAGGTAAGGCTGGTCCAGCCAGCGACCTCCATCAGCCACTGGGTCACACTGGAGCTGGGGATCCCTGGTCCCTTTCACTGCCAGACTGCTTCTGTCATTCTCCAACCTGTCAGCTGCCCTGCATCCTCCCCCCCCCCCCACCCCCCACCCCCTCTCTCCTCCTCTTTTCCCCTCTCTCTCCTCTCCTCTCACTCTCCACCTTCTCTCTCCTCGCTCTCTCCCCCTCCCTACCTTTCTCTCTCTCTTTTTCTCACTCTCTCTCTCTCTCTCTCTCTCACTCTGCATACAGTCAAGCCGGAAAGTCTGCACACCCCTTTCACCTTCTCCACGTTTTATTACATTACAGACATATTCTAAAATAGATTGAGTTAATTTTTTGTCTCAAAATTCTACATAAAATAACCCATAATGACAAAGTGAAAACAGGTTTTTAGACATTTGTGCTAATTTATTAAAAATCAAAATGTAAAATATCATATGTACACAAGTGTGCACACCCAAAAGTGAGCTTATGTGCATTTTGTTTCCACTGATACTGCTTGAGATGTTTTTACAATTTAATTGGAGTCCACCTGTGATAAATCCAATTGATTGGACATGATTGGGGATTGCCAACACCTGCCTATATAAGGTCCCACAGTTGACAGTGCATGTCAGAGCAAACTCCAAGCCATGGGGTCAAAGGAATTATCTGCAGACCTCAGAAACAGGATTGTGTCAAGGCATAGATCTGGAGAATGGTACGGAAAAATTTCTGCAGCTTTACAGGTCCCAAAGAGCACAGTGGCCACCATCATTCGTAAATGGCAGAAGTTTGGAACCACCAAGAATCTTCCTAGACCTGGCCACCCGGCCAAACTGAGCAATCGAGGAAGACGAGCTTTGGCCAGGGAGGTGAGCAGGAACCCGAGGGTCACTCTGAAAGAGCTCCAGTGTATCCTTGTGGAGATGGGAGAACCTTTCAGAAGATCAACCATTCAGGCAGCACTCCACCAATCAGGCCTTTATGGTAGAGTGGCCAGACGGAAGCCCCTGCTTCGTAAAAGGCACATCACAGCCCGCTTGGAGTTTGCCAAAAGGCACCTAGAGGACTCTCAAACCATGAGAATCAAGATTTTCTGGTTTAATGAAACCAAAATTTAACTTGTTAGCCTGAATACCAAGCGTCACGTCTGGAGGAAACCTGGCACCGCTCATCACCTGGCTAATACCATCCCTACAGTGAAGCATGGCGGTGGCAGCATCATGATGTGGGGATGTTTTTCAGCAGCGGGAACGGGGTGACTAGTCCTGATAGAAGGAAAGATGAATGCAGCTAAGTACACCGAGATCCTTGAAGAAAACCTGCTCCAGAGTGCTCTGGACCTCAGATTGGGGCGAAGGTTTACCTTCCAACATGACAATGACCCGAAGCACACAGCCAAGAGAACAAAGGAGTGGCTTCGGTGAAAGTCTGTGCATGTCCTTGAGTGGCCCAGCCAGAGCCCAGACCTGAATCAAATTGATCTGTGGAAAGAGCTGAAAATGGCTGTGTACCGACGCTCCCCATCCAACCTGACGGAGCTTGCAAGGATATGCCAAGAGGAATGGGCAAAAATGTCCAGAAACAAGTGTGCCAAGCTCGTAGCTTATTTCCCAAGACGCCTTGAAGCTGTAATCGCTGCCAAAGGTGCAGCAACCAAGTATTAGGCTAAGGGTGTGTAAAGATATGTAACCCCTAAATAACCAATTTTTGTCAGTAAAATAAAATTGCATATTTTCTAAAAACCTGTTTTGACTTCTTCATTATTGGCTATTATGTGTAAATGTTTGAGGCAAAAAATTAACTCAATCTATTGTAGTATAAGTTTGTAACATAATAAAATGTGGAGAAGGTGAAAGGGGTGTGCAGACTTTCCGGCTTGACTGTATCTCCCTGTCCCCTCGACTCCCCCTCTCACTCTCCTCCCCCCCTCTCTCTTTTCCCCTTCCCCCCTCTCTCTCCTCCTCTAACTCTCCTCCTCTTTTCCGCTCTGTCTCCTCCTCCCCACTCACTCTCCACCTTCTCTCTCCTCCCCTCGCTCTCTTCCCTTCCCTACCTCTCTCTGTCTCTCTCTCACTCTCTCTCTCTCTGTCTCTCTCTCGATCTCTGCATCTCTCCCTGTCCCCTTTGCTCCTCTCTCTCTCTGTCTCCTGACCTCTACATCTGGGGGAGATCTGAGGGCAGCGCACTCTTCTGCATCGCAGTCACCTACACATGGAAACCTGTTCTCTCAGCTTTGGGTTCCACGTCGATAGTCTCCCTTGCGACCGAGTGAAAGGAACCATCATGGCATCTGGAGTGGTGTGCGATAATTGACGGAGATGTTCCATCATCCTCCTGCCATTGCTGCAGCTCGTGCTCACATTCAGAAATCACATGACACTCTGCTGTACACCCAGCATCACCTCTGCTCATTTAAGTGCACAATGGCCAAGGGTCATCTCAGAATGTTTCAATCCCATAATTACATTACATTACATTACATTATAGGCATTTAGCAGACGCTCTTATCCAGAGCGACTTACACAGCATTTATTTTGCGTTTATACATAGTATCCATTGATACAGCTGGATATATACTGAAGCAATGCAGGTGAAGTACCTTGCTCAAGGGTACAACGGCAGTGTCCGACCTGGGAATCGAACCTGCAACCTTTCGGTTACAAACCCAGTTCCTTAACCATTATACCACACCACATTATACCACAATTACCTCAGTGAAGGACATCAGTGGTTCAGGAACTAGAGAAACTGTGTACAGTATGTATGGAAAACATGCTATGAATAATAATTATTATTATTTTTATTATTACATCAAAGTTGGCCTTGTTTTATGCATCTCCCCACTTCAGCTGAACTCATTGATAATTTTATAAAGGAGTCTCCACGTTTATTTTTTGTTATGGATCAGATACTCAGCTTCCATATCATCAGGACATATTGAGAGCAGGAGAGGAAGGCCATGTTTAAATTACGGCTCATTTAAACATTCTCTATCAGTCATTTCATTGGAGCAGGGGCCAGAATAAAATAAGTAATGGGATTTAACCAGGGACCGTGAGTTATGTGATTGGACCAGGGGTTAAAGTAATATGATTGGCTCGTGGCCAGAGTATTGCATGCAATACGAGGAAAGTGATTGGGCTATGAGCCAGAGTAAAATGTAAATGCAATATGTGATTGGGCGAGGGCTAAAGGTAATGTGATTGGCCAAGGGTCAGAGTAATGCCTGTGATATGAGAAATGTGATTGGCCAGGGGCCAGAGTAATGCTTGTGATATGAGAAATGTGATTGGCCAGGGGCCAGAGTAATTCTTGTAATATGAAGTATGTGACTGGGCCAGGGGCAGTGTGCAATATGAAGAATGTGATTGGACCACAGGTTAAAGTACTGTGATTGGACAAGGCCCCAGAGTAAGGTGTGTATATGAGGCATGTGGTTGAGCCAGTTGTATTAAATGTATTACTTAGACACTCGGAATGAAGAAATCTATGGCTAGATTGAATTTGAACAGTTTTTCTGGCTCCAAATATTAAATATAAATAATAAACTATTTACCACTCCAGAATGTCCTTGAGAGCTGTTTTGCTTTTTGTCTGCTCTTTGTAGTGCAGTCTCTTCTACAGAATGTGTGTCAGTCCTGGCTGAGGAGAGACAGAACAATAAGGGAAAAGGGCTATTACCTGCGGCTGTAAATTCCCAGCTCTCCTGTTTAACTAAAGGGAGCTTTTATCATCCCGTCATGGCGGCCGTTTTCCTGAGTGCTGGCTTTGGTCCGAGTTTAGCTCCGTGTCTATAGGCACTGAAATGAGCCAGTGGAGTGCAGTGGGGAGAGAAAGATTTGCCGTGGCACTGTGCGAGCTTCTCTGCATTTCTGAGCTTGTACTGAGAGACCAGACCCAAAACGGGGATGTCGTGCTAATGGCGACAGACCGGATTGAACGGACCCGCGGTAGTTAATGCCATCCTGTTGTTCGGTTCACTCGGGTGAATAGACAATTAAATAAAAACATTGTCAGTTTCCTGGAAATTTCCAAGAGGGCATTAACTGGATGTGGCATGACAGCAGGAATCGCATAAATGGAGATGACATTCTCTTCAGGGGCTTTTTGTTTCTTGTTGGATTCTACGCTGTATCCCTTCCTGAATAAAGTAACCATTAACAACTGCTTCCATTGCTGATCAAAATCAGTGATGTATTGATTCTACTTGTGACATCACTGAGCTCAACAGCTTTGAGGGGTTCTGACATATTCATCTGACAGGGTTCTGTCATTTTTGTGAGTGACATTAGTTCTATGAAGAGTGAAGGATTATTATATTCAGACAGGGAGTGGACGGAAAAGAGGCATTTTGTATTCGTCTGTGAAGAAACGCACTGCATAAATGAGGATGTTTTTACAGACAGAAACAAAGAACAGCAACAATAAAACATAAAAAGCATTCAATATTTCAACAGGCGATGAATCTGAACTGCCTGGATATGAATTTTAAAGGGACTTTTGGAATTTGTGCTCTTCAAAATGGTATTAAATTGCAGCAAAATATTGTGCTTGTCTTGCTTATTAAACCAAAGCTGTATTTCCTCGTAAAAGCCATTTTGGGTTATGATTGTGTCTTACCATCCTGAGCTGAGATTGTGGTCCTCTGTGGCCCGTAGCTCATGATACATAGCTCTGTTTCACTCTTGAAGGCCTTGTGTCTTACCATCCTGAGCTGAGATTGTGGTCCTCTGTAGCCCGTAGCTCATGATACATAGCTCTGTTTCACTCTTGAAGGCCTTGTGTCTTACCATGCTGAGCTGAGATTGTGGTCCTGTGTGGCCCGTAGCTCATGTTACATACATTACATTACATTACATTACAGTCATTTAGCAGACGCTTTTATCCAAAGCGACGTACAGTAAGTGCATATAGAAAGGTCATCAAAATAACTACACAACAGATAAGAAAGCACATTCTTCCCATACAGTATCAGCTATCCCTAGTAACGAACACAGAGCAGTTCACAGTGAACTGGGTAAATCATCTCTACTACAATGCTATTCTAAATAGTAAAAACTTGGGTACACAGTTCAACAAGAAGACATACCATGAGGTCCTAGATAAGTATTAGTCCAGGTGGAGCCTGAAAAGGTGTGTTTTCAGGCCACGACGGAAAGCAGGCAGGGTTGGTATTGAGCGTAGGGGAATGGGAAGTTCGTTCCACCACTGGGGAGCTAGGGTGGAAAAGCTCCGCAGTCGGGAGGAGCGGGCGCCATTGACACGGAGGGGGGGAAGTGCGAGGCGCCCTGCTGTAGAAGAGCGAAGTGGTCGAGCAGGAACATAGGTCTGGATCAGGTCCTGCAGGTAGACGGGGCCTGTCCTATTAGCTGCAGTGTGGGCCAGGGTCAGAACTTTGAACCTGATCCTAGCTGCAACTGGCAGCCAGTGGAGTGACCTCAACAGGGGGGTGACATGTGAATATTTCGGGAGGTTGAACACAAGCCGGGCAGCTGCGTTCTGGATCAGTTGAAGGGGGAGTATGGCGCAGGCTGGTGAGCTTGCGAGCAGGGAGTTGCAGTAGTCCAGGCGTGAGGTGACCATAGTCTGGACCAGAAGCTGGGTGGAGTAGGTGGTCAGGTACTGTCGAATCCTCCTGATGTTGTACAGGAGGAACCTGCAGGACCGTGCCGTCGCCCTGATGTGGTCTTTGAAGTCCAGCTGGTCGTCTAGGACCACCCCCAGGTTCTTTGCAGAGCGGGAGGCAGCCACCACGGTCCCGTCAACGGTGATGGAGAGGTCGAGTAGCGGGGAGGTTTTGTACGGCATGAAGAGGAGCTCTGTCTTGTCGAGGTTGAGCTTCAGGTGATGGGTAGTCATCCACTCAGAGATGTCGGCCAGACAAGCAGATATCCTCTCCTTCACCTGTTGGGTAGAGGGAGGGAAAGAAAGGAAGAGTTGAGTATCGTCAGCATAACTATGGTATGAGAAGCCATGTGAATTGATTACTGAACCAAGAGACTTTGTATAAATGGAGAACAGCAGAGGACCAAGTACAGATCCCTGCGGGACTCCTGTAGACAGGGGATGGGGTGCAGAAACAGAACCCTTCCAAGAGACTTGGTAGGATCTATCAGTGAGGTACGATACAAACCAGGAGAGGGCAGTCCCAGAAATGCCCATCTCAGAGAGTGTAGAGATCAGGAGTTTGTGGTTGACCATGTCAAATGCTGCTGACAGGTCAAGTAGAATCAGGACAGAGGAGAGGGATGAGGCTCTAGCATTGGAGAGTGCCTCGGTCACGGCCAGGAGAGCAGTTTCAGTGGAATGTCCGGTTCTGAAGCCGGACTGATGGGGGTCAAGCAGGTTATTCTGGTGGAGGAAAACAGACAGTTGGTTATGTACAGCTCGTTCAAGGGTTTTGGACAGGAAGGGCAAGAGGGATACAGGACGGTAGTTCCTGACATCAGAGGGGTCCAGGCTAGGTTTTTTTAAGAGTGGGGTTACACGGGCAGTCTTAAAAACAGCAGGGACATGGCCACAGGTTAGGGAGGTGTTGATAATAGAAGACAGGTATGGAACAAGCTCAGCGGATATTGACTGGAGGACTGCCGACGGGATGGGGTCCAGCGCACAGGTGGTTGCGCGCTGGTGCGTCATGAGTTGGAGCACGTCTGCCTCCTCCAGAGCCTTGAAGGACGACAGCGTGGCGATGGGTTCGGTATGGGGGATGTGGGGTGTCACCTGAGGTGTGAAGGAGTTGCGGATCATGGCCACCTTCCCCTCGAAGTGGGTTAGGAAGTCATCTGCAGAGAGGGAGGAGGGTGAAGGGGGCGGAGGGGGGTTAAGCAGGGAGGAGAAGGTGGAAAAGAGTTTCTGTACATAGCTCTGTACATAGCTCTGTTCCACTCTTGAAGGCCTTGTGTCTTACCATTCTGAGCTGAGATTGTGGTCCTCTGTGGTCCGTAGCTCATGTTACATAGCTCTGTTCCACTCTTGAAGGCCTTGTGTCTTACCATGCTGAGCTGAGATTGTGGTCCTGTGTGGCCCGTAGCTCATGTTACATAGCTCTGTTCCACTCTTGAAGGCCTTGTGTCTTACCATTCTGAGCTGAGATTGTGGTCCTGTGTGGCCCGTAGCTCATGATACATAGCTCTGTTCCACTCTTGAAGGCCTTGTGTCTTACCATCCTGAGCTGAGATTGTGGTCCTGTGTGTCCCGTAGCTCATGTTACATAGCTCTGTTCCACTCTTGAAGGCCTTGTGTCTTACCATTCTGAGCTGAGATTGTGGTCCTCTGTGGCCCGTAGCTCATGATACATAGCTCTGTTCCACTCTTGAAGGCCTTGTGTCTTACCATCCTGAGCTGAGATTGTGGTCCTGTGTGTCCCGTAGCTCCTGTTACATAGCTCTGTTCCACTCTTGAAGGCCTTGTGTCTTACCATCCTGAGCTGAGATTGCGGTCCTGTGTGTCCCGTAGCTCATGTTACATAGCTCTGTTCCACTCTTGAAGGCCTTGTGTCTTACCATCCTGAGCTGAGATTGTGGTCCTCTGTGGCCCGTAGCTCATGTTACATAGCTCTGTTCCACTCTTGAAGGCCTTGTGTCTTACCATGCTGAGCTGAGATTGTGGTCCTCTGTGGCCCGTAGCTCATGTTACATAGCTCTGTTCCACTCTTGAAGGCCTTGTGTCTTACCATCCTGAGCTGAGATCGTGGTCCTGTGTGGCCCGTAGCTCATGTTACATAGCTCTGTTCCACTCTTGAAGGCCTTGTGTCTTACCATCCTGAGCCGAGATTGTGGTCCTGTGTGGCCCGTAGCTCATGTTACATAGCTCTGTTTCACTCTGAAAGGCCTGTAAATCTGCTTAGCCCTAAGCAACATTATGGACAATCGCTTATTTATGATGTTCTTTCTGACAGTTTGTGCTTTTCAGCCAATGATGCTGTACACAGCCAGTTCGCGCCTTTAGAATATGCACCAGCCGTTTCCTCATTACGTGGGGAAAATGAGATAGCATCACCGCCATTTCCACCACGCAAATGAATACGTCTTAATATTGCCACCCCAGTCGTGCATAAACGAGAATGCTTAATAATTTAACAACAAAGCCTTTTCAGCGTTGTTTACCTTAAATTTTCTTTTCTTTTACTCCAGAAGGAATGTAAATGTAATGAAATGCACAGTATTTTGAATACATTTCCACCCACAAGTATAAAGCACAACATTTACACCGACTGGTTTGCTCCTGCTATTTTTCTGTGTGATTAATTTGTACCTTTGATGACAGTGGGTCTCCGAAAGAGTGGCATTATCGAGACGCAGGTTTTTTTATTTCTTACAAATGACTTGCTATTGTTCAGCATATTTGCTTGTGGTTTCTGAGTCGCCCTGCCTCTGCGTGATTGAAGAAGCATATTTATATGAATGTAATTTAGTTTTTTGAATGCGCATAGGAAGTGGTCCTTTGTGGCTCAGTTGTGGGAGAGCTGTTTACTGCATTCACGGATATGACTGTATTTATCCACTCTGAAAATGTAAAAGGGCTCTGACAGCCTGTAATGCCACCGCTTTCAAAATCCTTTCAAATCCTCATATCCGCCTGGCGAGATGTGAACTCCCACATTCCTCTTAGTAATGACTTGGCAATTAGTGCCCAGCGCATAAGGAGTCTGCTGTATAGATGGCATATTTAATCTTGTGACCTCAGGTGTTTTGTGTTTTTGAAATGCTAATGAGGCCCAGGTCCTTTCAGAAAACCGTGTGTCCTTGAAGGGGAGGAAGAATGTGTGCTCTCTACCGAGATGTGTACTCTCTACCGAGATGTGTGCTCTCTCCCGAGATGTGTCCTCTCTCCCGAGATGTGTGCTCTCTCGCGAGATGTGTGCTCTCTCCCGAGATGTGTGCTCTCTCCCGAGATGTGTGCTCTCTACCGAGATGTGTGCTCTCTACCGAGATGTGTGCTCTCTCCCGAGATGTGTGCTCTCTCCCGAGATGTGTGCTCTCTCGCGAGATGTGTGCTCTCTCCCGAGATGTGTGCTCTCTCCCGAGATGTGTGCTCTCTACCGAGATGTGTGCTCTCTACTGAGATGGGCGGCTTCATTCTGGCACTGGTGTTAAAACGTTAGAAGTCAATTTGGGGAGGAGCATGGGTGAGTTTGGCCCAAGATGGTGGGATAAGAAGCAGCCATTGTGATTTGTATGTGAAAGGCAAATTGCTTCTGATTGGTTGAAACCAGTCTGTGATTGACAACTCAGTGTAGCTCCGCCCATTATGACGTGCGTGAATCCTCGCTCTCCCATTGCTAACATTTTCTGCGGAAGCCTATATGCTAGGGTGCTGATTTAGAGGTGCAGTCTGATCAAAGCCTTCCTAACTGTGTTGGCTTCCTCAGGACTGCAGGCCCAATGCGCCACCTGGCTAATTTATGTCTTCTTTGAGGCCAGAATTCGATTAGTTTGCACGGAAGCCTCCAGGTGCTAACAAGGGGGAAGCTAAGCCTTTTTCTCCTCGCTGCTGTAGTCCGGCCTGGCCTGGCTGTTCCATCTGTCACTCAGCAGCTGTGCAGGTTGGAGCCCAGCGCTGAGATCAAACCCCTGCGCCTCCCAAGAACTGTTCTGGAGAAGCCAGCTCAGTCTCTCCTGTGAATAAAGCGCCCACTTGCTCTCGTGGAAACGCATTCATAAAACACATGAGTAATGGGCTCCGGCGCAGTGATGAGGTTATAAGGACACAGGCTTGGAACTGCTGGTTCCAGTCCCTGGTGGGGCCACAGCCCGAGCGCCTGTGAGCACGGAAATGAGCTGAACTGCATCAGTAAGATATCCAGCCACATTAAACATAAAATGTCAGATGTGTAAGTGACTCTGGATAAGGGCGTCTGTTAAAAAAATCTCATGAAAAATGTCATGAATTATGTAATGATCTGACCACAGATACCGAGGGTTCACTCTTTAATATCCGAAATAAACAGTAGATCTTTTATGACAGAAGTGCTCGAATCGTAGACATCATTACTCACATAGAGAGATGGATCCAGCCTCGCACACACACACACACACACACACACACACATGCGCACACACACATACACACACAAACGTGCACGCACACGCACACACACACACACACACACACACACGCATGCACACGGACACACAAACGCATTCGCACACACACATACACACACACACAGACACACACAAACGTGCACGCGCACACACACACACACGCACACACACACACACGCAGTTAGATGGAGCATCTGTACAAAGAGGAAATCCCTGGTCTCATGCATACATAATACATTTTTTTACATAAACGCTACATGCTTAATGAAAGAACTAAAGAGCCGAAAGGGAGGCTGTATGTTATGCATACAGAAAAGCGCATGTCTGCTGCATTCATGCCTTCTTATTTGAAATGTGTCAGTTGGGTAGTCCTCAGGCAGACGGCCAGCTGATGGCAAGGGTTCGATATGGGCCGTACAGGCACACGGAGGAGGCACACAGAGGGGGCACTGTAAACGATGAATACACTGACCAATGACAACAGAGGAAAAGAGAGGAGGATGGAGGGAAGGATAGAGTGAGTGAGTGCACAGGGCATGATCAGTCATCGTCTTCTTACATTGACTCCAGGACAGAGTCCAGTTTCACTCCTGCTGCAGTACCTTCACGTTAGTCATCCCTTCTGCTCTCGGACATATCCCACAATGCCACATTCCGGCCTTCCTCTGCACCTCACCTGAGCCAGCCCACAGGGGGTGGAGTTCTAGCCTTTCACCACCACTGCCGGACTCATAATGCTGGTGGGCTGTTGCTTCTGGAGCAATTGCCGTTGGCATTTGAATTGTAGCGATTCATACGTCTGCTGCCATTACATGAGTCATCAAAGATGGGGAGGCGGTAGTTGAGGAAGAGGAGGAGAATGAAAAGAAGATGCAACTTTATATGGCCTGGATGCCAATTCTGGCACACCAAGCCTTCAGCCGTTTGTAGAGACCCGTGCATTCAGGGAGTGCCATTAGATGTTAGTGGGGTTTTTTTTTTCTTTAGAGATATTATTATTTGACAGGCACGTATTTCATTATGTATTGCGTTGTCAGTTTTGTTCTGCATTAAGTCGAGGTAATAGATTTGGAATAACTGCCACAGCACTGGCTGTAAATGAAATGGCACGCTGGCCCTTGAAGCTCTCAGAAAGGTGTGTTCAGGCTCCTGAAGGTGGTCGGCGTAGCGTGCTGAATCCAAAATGCCCCCGTTTCCCCGCGTTCACCATGTAAATTGATTGCGTGTCAGAGATGATGGAAGAAGCTGCCCGTAAGTGACGGATGCTTTGGGTCCCGACGCCTCTGTGTCGGGGGGAATGAGTGGGATGAGGGGGGGAAATGTTGTACTAATGGAGGTGTAGAGGCATTCAGCGATGGTCACGGGCGCGGTTAAGCACACACGGTTTGCAGGGGAATGTAAACCGTGGGTTGGGGTTGAAGGGGGAGCGAGATGTGCACCGAAAATCAAACTTGTCTTTTTACGCGAGGGGAATGTTAACGTTTGCCACGGCATTCGTGTGCTCTGGTGTTTCTGCCACACTGATTAAAATCAGTGCAATTATGGCTAATTAAAGGCCTATTTTCACTTGCCATTCGAATCAGTCCTGTACGAGGTTGTAACAGCAAGCTTGACTGTGATTAGTCATTTTACAGTTGATATTTTGTCAGATGCTTATTTCTGAGTTTGGTAGTTAACCCTGCTTATCTGGAGCATGGGAGGTTGAACAAGCTCTATCCCTTCAGACTTAGATTAGCATATTATTAAACTCTCAAATAAAGGTAGTTCATTTGCATGTGCCTAACATCATGTACAGGCCGACACTCTCCAAGTCTTCTTTGTTGACATTACGAATCTCAACGGGATATGAAATAAAAGATGTAATTAAGTGTAAGCTGTTTGTTTATTGCATGAGAACAGCGAATGTTGTGTATCGAACTTCAATAAAATCATGGAGATTTTGCCATAGAAGGCTGAATCACTGATTTTTCCATAGAAAGCTGAATCACTTTTTTCCCCCCCTGAATCACTGATTTTGCCATAGAAAGCTGAATCACTGATTTTTCTATAGAAAGCTGAATCACTTATATTTTCCCTCAGCTTTGCCATTACCTATTCTGTGCAGGTAAAATATCCATGGACTAATTAGATATGATCGTCTGGAGGATTATGGGATTGATCAGGGAATGTTAATATCTGGGATGGGAAATGTGATTGTCTATATAATTACTATGGAAATGCATTCAGATGTCTGGTCTACTGCCTTTTCTGTTGGAAAATGTAGGAGAGAATGAGAGCTGGAGGAAGAAGGGTTGGACAGGAATCTCCAGTTCTCCTCTGAATGCTGTTGTCAGGGGAAATGTTATTTCACAGTTAAACATGGTTGCTGTGCCAAAACTGACTAGAAAAGTGAGATGGAGGTTAGAAGTGGGATCAGAGCGCTGTCATCCTTCAGTTGAGGGGTAATCCAGTGTGCGGGGGGCAGGGGCACAAACTGGCCTTATGACCTGTGGGCAGATGAGTTGATTCTACATGGCTTCAGCAAAAACACACACACACACACACACACACACACACACAAACACATGTAACACACATGCACACACACGCACGCACACACACACATGCGCACGCACGCACGTATGTACGCACACAGACACACGCACGCATGCACGAACACGCATGCATAAACACATACACACACATACACGCACACACGCACACACGCACACACTGAGCTTAGGCTGTTTCTCTCTCTCCAATCACAAAGGCAACAGAGCCCAGCACATAACAGCACTGTTGGGTTCTCAGAGGAGCAGGTGCAGGGATTAGCACAGCGTGTTCTTTCACCGGCCCATGGCATAAGCATCCAGAGGCACAGGGACCAGCTGATTTAAGTGTGGAGACAAAGGGGCGTGGCTCTCTTACTCTCACTCAGTCTCTGGCCTGCCTGCTTTATGCTGAATCATTATCATGAGCTTTTGATTCCCAATTTTGAATCGTCAGTCATAATTTTAGGCCCCATAGCATTGCTGCAACGTCCTCCATAAATATATAGTGAGCAATCATGTTCTAGGTCTCTAAAAGCGTAAAAACTTCGGGGGAAGCGGCACTCTTCTGCGGTCGTGTGTAAGGAGTACTCGCGTGTTAGAGCGTGAACGTGTGTGGGGCGGAATGCTCAAGGTAAAAAAACATATAAATCGTGCGATTTCCTCACATGTGACCTGCCTGGCATGCAATCCCTCTGCTGAATAAGGCCTCTGATCTGATGTTGATTAATAGGGCCGGCTCATTTCAGTTCCGTCTCTGCCGCAAGGTAGGCCCTTCTCATTCTCAGGTTCCAGCTGATTAGTCGACTCCCTTGTTATTTCTAATTAATGTGATTCAATGAGATAACGGCGCCATTGTTTTCTCTCACTGCATTTGATAAATAACATGGACTTTCTAATTAACACATAGAGAGGAGTCACATCAATTTATTAGCTACCATTCACCATTTCAGAAGGGCAGTTTTAAAGTAATACAAAGGGGATCTTGAATGTTGAATGAATTAATCTACCATGTGTGATCATGCAGAGGAGGTGGATGACACACACACACACACACACAAACACAAACACAACCCGTTCAGATTAATCTTGTACAGGTGAACCTGTCCTTGATACCCAGCATTCACGCCTTCAT
Source organism: Ilyophis sp. 1 JC-2022 (assembly GCA_022702515.1). Lineage (NCBI taxonomy): Eukaryota > Metazoa > Chordata > Actinopteri > Anguilliformes > Synaphobranchidae > Ilyophis > Ilyophis sp. 1 JC-2022. The sequence goes on along the minus strand of CM040396.1, from coordinate 91,605,874 downwards.
TGCTGTTCTAATGCCTCAGCATTGAAAGGCTACCTTCAACAGAGCAGAAAAGCAAGAGAAATGAAAAATAGGCGCACTGGGCAAACGGCACGTGAGCTGTTTTAGAGGTGCAGGCCGTTTGGTGGGCAGATAGAGGCACTTGAAGGGGAACGCTGAAAACATTTTTACATCGTGAAACCTTTCTCATTCTGAGAAAACCCATTTTACACTTTATGGTTTATATACAGAGCCCTCAACAAGGCCGCAAATGGAATTCTACCAGGAGCACGCACGCACATGGCTATACACCTACTGGAACACACAAAATATGCATACACCACACACACACACACACACACACACACACACACACATAAACATGCAGACGTTGACTGAAGTGTGAGTGTTTGCTAAGCTTAAGTTGTTTTAATTGTTCATTATAAAGAGAAAGAGACATTCTGTGGCGTTTCTAATTAAGGCATCTTTTTAGTTAGCAAGTTTGATGTGCTAATGACATGCAAATATATGCAAATGAACTGTCCTATTGCCAAAAGTTTTATTGAGTTTGAGGCCAAATTGCTGTAGATAAATAAAGATTTATTTAGCGGCATATGCAGTATATATATTTTTTATATATATTTGGGCAAAATCTTGCCAACATCCCAGACGTATGAGAAATTGGAAGAGAGAAATTATGAAAAGGAAAAGAAGTAGAGAGCTACAGAGAAAGAAAAAGAAAAAGATAAAAACAGAGGGAAAGCTGGTGATCTGGGCTGAAAGTCAGACAGAAAGATAGACATGGGGACAAAGAGAAGAGCGATGGATTGAAATATTAAAGCGTTCAGAAGAGCATCGGGCCAGCTCTCAGCTGATTTATGTAGTCACTTGAATGCGATTTCTGTGCTGAACATACCTTTCCAAAAGGTTAAACGAGTCTGTCTGTCAGCACATCTATCGATCAGCACCTCTATTTATAGAGATGTCAAGGAAGAAGAGAATTGATTTTTATTTATTTTTATTTATTTACTTATTATCTCTGCCTTTATCTGCTGCGGTATTTCTATCTCGTGTTGTCCTGGAGTATGTCTGTAAGGATGATGTAATCCTTTTTTGCCCCGCCCCTCTTTCTCTCTTGGGCCTGTTTTCTGGATGGCCAAGCGCAGCTATGCTCACGCAGGGCTTTCACACAGAACCGTGGTGCTGCGATACAGCACTGAGACAATGTCACAGGGAAGAAATTATTTTGGCTTCGAAATGAGGAACGAGTCCTTATTCTAAAGCAACGGTGGCAGCCATAATAAAGGAAAAGACTCCATTAAAAAATTCTGACTCGGAAGACGCGTTAATGGCAGCCATTTTAATGACACCATGTGCTGACTACTACAAAAGGGTGTTTGTTATATAATGTTTAATGAGATCTGAGATAAGACCTTGGGAGTACACAGAGGCTGTCATTTGTGTCAAGTTTAAAAAAAGTATTTGCATGTTTTATTACATCCTTTCCAATTTATTAGCCTTTTCTCTTAACCCGCAGAACTGTGAATTGAAGTACAAAAAAAAAAATAAAAAAAATAAAAAAAATAATTAAAAATAAATAAATAAATAAATAAATAAAATAAGGATTTTAAAAGAACAAGGTGACCGCCATGTTTTATCCCGGATTAGCCCTTTATAACGTAATTGGGCTTCATTGGAACAGTAGATGTTTAATTGGAGTATGCAGTGGTGATGTGCGCACATTGGAGATGTTCCCTCTTAATGACAATGGCTACTTTGATGCTCAAGCAATGGATTAAAAAAAAAACTAAATTTTTTGTGACAGGAGCCATGGAACTGTTCAGAGATTAAACTGATATAAATGAAAGCAACACATTTGGATTTAGAACCAAATGTCAAATCCTTTTTGTGCACATGGAATGGGCAACAGAAAAATACAATTCATGTGAGTGTCTGGTACAAAATAATATAAACTAGTTAGAACTATGTACTGTACTTTGGGCAATTGGATTTTTGTATTTCTGTTACAAACTCTGCAGTTGTTTATGGTTAATAATGGTTTGTTATAATAATGAGTCACATAACTTGTGGTTTGCTGATTGTCCACATCATAATTACATTAGGGTTCTCAGTATGAATCTTAAGCTAAGCTAAAGCTGCGCATGTCTCTGTAATGGAAGAGCGTGAAGGTCATTTTAGTTCATCTTAAAATTTACAAAAAGGAAAAATGCAAATGCTCATTTTAATTGAATTCATCCTCACAACCTTCATTGTGAAGTGAAATAATTAAATTATAAATAATAAACCAATAAGATTCACCTCTGTCCTATGGACATTAACATGGGTATAAATCTGTAACTAACTGAAAGGTCAACGTAGGACAGAGGACTCAAAGGAGAGATGAGGTCACCCTTCCCCAATAAAAACAAAAGCTTTCATGACAAGCTTTTCATACAAAAGCTGTCCCTGCTCGCAAGCCTACCAGCCTGCGCTTTCCTGCCTCTTCAACTGATCCAGAACGCAGCTGCCCGGCTTGTGTTCAATCTCCCGAAATTTTCACGTCACCCCCCTGCTGAAGTCACTCCACTGGCTGCCAGTTCTGACCCTGGCCTACACTGCAGCCAATAGGACAGGCCCCGCCTACCTGCAGGACTTGATCCAGAACTATGTTCCTGCTTGACCATTTTGCTCGTCTACAGCAGGGTGACTCGCACTTCCCCCCCTCCGTGTCAACGGCTCTCGCTCATCCTGACTGCGGAGCTTTTCCACCCTAGCTCCCCAGTGGTGGAACGAACTTCCCATTCCCCTACGTTCTATGCCAACCCTGCCTGCGTTCCGTCGTGGCCTGAAAACACACCTTTTCAGACTCCACCTGGACTGATACTTATCTAGGACCTCTCATGGTACTTGTTTCTTGTTTAACTGTGTTGAAGCTTATCATAGTATTGTAGTAGAGCTGATTTACCCAGTTTACTGTGAACTGCATTCAATGTTCATTACCAGGGATAGCTGCTACTTTATGGGAAGGATGTGCTTTGTCTTATCTGTTCTGTAGTTACTTCGATGACGTTTCTGTATGCACTTACTGTATGTCGCTTTGGATAAAAGCGTCTGCTAAATGACTAATGTAATGTAATGCCAGGCAGTGGCACATACATTACCCTCATAGCCTTGTAAAGATGAACACAAAACTATATGCAATATTGAGTTACACTTAAGTACTGAGTTATATCTTAGTGAGCAAATGTGGAAAATATTCTACTTCAGTTATGATTCAATATAATGAACCAAACTAACATTTTCATCCAATTACTTTTACCCCCCATTAAAAAATAGATAAAATAAAATAAAATGAAAAGTAAATAATGTCACAAATATTTACAGCCCTGTTTTCAGTACTATGTGCATCCTTGCTCTACAATAATAATGCTTAATAAAAAATATTTCACTCAAAGCGAGGCTTGAAGATGCAGATACAGAAGGTGAGGCTTCGATGAAGTCTGGTAACGGGGATTGACTGATAGCTGTCTGTCACCCACTTAATCTCACCTCTTCTGATCGTGACACACAGACTTGACATCAACATAAGCTTTGAGTGTTTTCTCGCTGCTTATTAATTTATAATGTACGTATATTCTGTGTAAGGTTCCACTCTATTAAAATTCAAAGGATCAGTGGCAACCGTGCATTACTCTTGGAAAGCTGTGGCCCTGGTACGGCCGAAGCGCCACACGCTTGAAATAAATCTGACACGAGCGACAAAGGCCAACAATAACCTCCCGTTTAGCACAGCTTTGAGTCGGCTTCCTCCTAGGGTTGTTTACGGCTTTGTTTTCTTCCATATGGGCTCGGGTTCGCACCGTACAAACGTGTCGGCGGAGAGAACGCTCCGGTCTTCAGTCTGTTCCTTTGCTTTCTAATTCAGAGCGACAACAAATGACGACGGCGTCGGTTTCGTAAATTCTGTCCAAGGAAAGCAGTGTTCCCGTCCCCTAAAGAGCAGCTTTTTTTTCAGGCTGGTTTAAAATTCAGCACGTACTTATTGTGCCTTTTCAGAGCAGTATGATGCGGGTCTGGGTTGCTTTTTTTGTGTATTTATTTATTTATGCATTTTTATTTTTATTTATTTATTTTTTGTGAGCATGCATGAAAACTAAAAAGGAAATTAATGAATAAATAAACAGCTTTGCAATTTAAGCTCAACCTTCAAATTATTTCATTGGTATCTTAACAACCCTGTTGATTTTAAGTACTTTTTTAAGAATTGAAGCCCAAGACTCCATTTTCTCTTTGCAAGGCCAACCCATTCAGCTTGCGGTTTACAGCATGACAGCTCTCTCTTATAACATAATATAGACAAAATTGGCTCTCATTTGCCGTCCACTGCATTTAGCGATTCTACAAAGTGGGGTGGGGGGGGGAGTTGATAACCGTCTTATAGTATAAACAAGAACCTGTTGTGTGAGGGTCCCGTTTTCCTCACAGCTTGTGCGTCACATCTCCACATGTTAGAGACGCGTTACCTGTCACTCTGCTGAACCTATTAATGGCACCAATACTGGCCTCCATACGCCGATATACTGAAACACACTGCCCAATGGATGTGCTTGTAACCGGCTCGTTTACAGCATCACCATAGCAGATACCACTCAGCTGTTCAGTTATTTATTTATTTGCTGATCAATTTGACAAGCACGCTTCACACAGACTTTGTTTTTGGGTATTTCGTTCAAGCTAGCTGTTTTTTCTGCCAGTCTAGGAGCTAGCTAACTATAGTTGCTAATTTCCTAATTAGATATTGGACCATACAGCTGAATACAAACTATGTACACCCTGTAACTATCATAATTAAATATTATCTTTGTATGGAATGGAGGGGTGGGGCAGAAGTTATATGTTGTATTGGTGTGTGTAAAGTCTCGTTAGATCAGATGATATTTAATGTATTGTGGGATGAAATAATTCCCTCACGCTTGAGAGCCATTGTTTTGAAACATTTGAACATCGCCCCAGTCATTGTCTATGATTATTGTAATTTACATATTTACTGACTGATCAAAGACTGAAAGTGAGCTTGGCCTGTGATCAAACTTGAATCTATGACTTGATACAAAGCGGGTAATTATCTTTATTGCATCATGCTTTTAATTCAGCTTTCAGGGGTTCCAAGATTACTCCAAGTCGAGGATTTCGGTGTTATTATAGGCTTTTGTTTTGACACTTTCGGTATCACTGGGCAAATGTAATTGCCTGTGAATAATGACAAATGGGTCACCATGGAAACAGGCATCTTCTGGAGATTGAAGCACAACCCCTCTTCCTCTCTAGTCCTTTGCACTATGTATGTATAACCAGTAGTAGTAATAGTAGTAGTAATAGTAGTAGTAGTAGTAGCAGTAGCAGCAGCAGTAGTTAAAGAGAGAGAGAGAGAGAGAAATTGAGTTTTTTTTTACACTATTATTTTGAGCATCTCAGCTGAGGAAGGGTGAGAGACAGAGGGATAGAGAGACAGAAACAGAGATAGAGAAACAGACAGAGAGAGAGATAGATAGAGAAAGAGAGAGGGATAGTGACCTGAGCAGAGCCAGTCTGTCATGTGTGCATATCTGATTCTCACTCTGTGGGGATCCAGACTGCTGTCCCCGAGACAGACTCAATCATTACCTCTCTCCCAAGTCGCCAAGGCCGTCCCACACTTCAGGAGTGATTCATCACCACAACCAACCAAACAACAAAAAAAGGACATCCAGTGATGGGTTTCATCACCATAACCCGCCCCTGCCTCCCGCCCGCTGGAGATTCCTGTCCGAAATGCGCCATTTTCAAGGCCAAAGCCTTACATCGCGCCGTCGTCCCTGACGTCAGGAGCTGTGTGGTGCTAGCTTCTTTGGGAGATGGCTTACATTCTGGGGCTTTGATGAGACTGTCTCTTGAGATGCCTTAGGGTCCTTTGTGCAGTGCGAGTCTGCAGCTTGTAATGGGGGGTGGGGGGGGGGTTGTTGGGGGGGGGGAGTTTGTGAGAATCAAAGGCGATTATTAAAAATAAAAAAAAAACAGTGAAGCAATATCCTTTGGCATAAATCATGTATCATACAGAAGCACAGCATTTATTTCAAAGGAACTATGATACCAAAGTACAATAAATAAATAAACATTTTTAAATGTAAAATCGGTTAATTGCATTTTCTTCCTATTTCTCAACAATACCCCTGAGATAAACTGAACAACATGGTGCTTTCATCAACCCTGCCTAAATGTCTGTGTTACGTCGGACCCCTGCCTAAATGTCTGTGTTACGTCGGACCCCTGCCTAAATGTCTGTGTTACGTAGGACCCCTGCCTAAATGCCCATGTTACTTAGGACCCCTGCCTAAATGTCTGTGTTACGTAGGACCCCTGCCTAAATGTCTGTGTTACGTAGGACCCCTGCCTAAATGTCTGTGTTACGTAGGACCCCTGCCTAAATGTCTGTGTTACGTAGGACCCCTGCCTAAATGTCTGTGTCATATAGGACCCCTGCCTAAATGTCTGTGTTGATTGATTGAGTGAGTGATGCGCTAGTGCGTGTGTGTGTGTGTGTGTGTGTGTGTGTGTGTGTGTGAGAGAGGGATGTGTGCTTATGCGTGTGTGTGTGTGTGTGTGTGTGTGTGTGTGAGTGAGTGAGTGAATGAGTGACAGTGAGAGAGTGATGTGTGCACGTGCATGTGTGAGTGAAACAGTGAGAGTGATTTGAGTGAGAGAGTGAGAGTGATTTGTGTGTGTGATCACTTGCCTGTCCATGCGTTTGTATGGCCTTTTGGCCTTTTCCTCCCCGTGCTTGGCAGACCTGTACCTGCAGGTTCTCTGTTAATGGAACAGTAAAGCAGCGTACATGCTTTCTGATCAGGCCACAGTAAAGCAGCGTACATGCTTTCTGATCAGGCCACAGTAAAGCAGCGTACATGCTTTCTGATCAGGCCACAGTAAAGCAGCGTACATGCTTTCTGATCAGGCCGCAGTAAAGCAGCGTACATGCTTTCTGACCAGGCCACAGTAAAGCAGCGTACATGCTTTCTGATCAGGCCACAGTAAAGCAGCGTACATGCTTTCTGACCAGGCCACAGTAAAGCAGCGTACATGCTTTCTGATCAGGCCACAGTAAAGCAGCGTACATGCTTTCTGATCAGGCCACAGTAATTGCTGCTATGGTGCTGAAAGAGGTAGTAATTGCATAGCTTTAGCCTGGATGTACAGTAACTACTATTTTGCGGTTATGCTGATGTGATTACTCAGATGGTGATTTTCTTGAAGCTGTGTAGCCTGTCCTAACATACGCTGAATACGCCATCCTCCTGCCTCATTCCCAAGCTCGAACCCTGGCCACCAGGACTGCCTGGCCCCATTTACACTCCATCTCTACGGTCATCAATATATTTTATGCTTTTCTTTGACTTTCCATTGTATTCCATTTATTATTATTGCAGTTAAATTATTTATTATTTGCTATTTATCACTTCAGCGTGTATTTTGGCAATGTGAGTGTATTCTTGTCATCGCCGATAAAACGGACTGACCTTAACTGACAAAAGAGAGAGCGAGAGAGAGACAGGGAGGGGACAGAAAATTGGAACATTTGTTCATGCTTAAAAATGACAAACTACTTTTTAGCAGGTTTCTATTTCAGTGGATTTCTGGATTCCTAGAGGTTAGACAATGCTTTATTTCAACCGCAACTTTATTTTACCCAGTGCGGAGATTGCGGGAGTCGCCATTTAACTGGACGGTCGATTTAAAACATAAAATAAGACGATTCTTTTGAATTTATGATAGTCAGTAAAGACAGAGAAGCTTGTTTTCCTATGGCTGGATAAGCCAATATGGGCAAGATTAAGATATCCAGGGTCTTTGGAGAGATACAGGCCAGGATGTGCTGCTTTTATTAGCGACACAAAGCTACTTTATAACACCCTATTAGCACAGGCGTCTTTGGCTATGAAGATATAAGGAAGAGATCAATATTCTGTGGAAGAACTGTGGAAGTGAACAGAATTACTTTTTACACAGGGAGTAAATCAGCTCAGACCAGTGTCCGTAGGTAGTTGAGCGAGTTCAATAATGCATCATCAAGCTAGTAATCATTTTTATTTTGTGCATTTTCTTGTAGGGTGGACATATTCTGCGAGCACAAAGAAAATCCTCTTGCATGCACACACACAAGCACACACACACACACATTTGACAACAGGGTTGTGTATGGCGGTGTTCAGAACCATGCTCTCTGCACTGGGTTGTCACTGGCTCAAACCCCAGGCTCCACAGTGCCTTTGTTCCAAGGGTTCCAGCAGCCCAGTCAGGTGTGTAAATTGATGATGGCCACGGTTGTGTTTGCTTCAGTTTTACTCTCTTACATCACCGTTGCAGTGCGTTTCTCAGGTTAGGGTGTAGGGGAAAAACGCACTTATTGGATTATCTCCGTCACTCCTAATGTCTGCAAGTGCTTTTCAAACAGACGTGCACCGACGCACACCTTCTGAAAGTCACGCGTTAGCCATCTCTTTTTTAATAAAAAGCTATTTGCATAAATATAATTATTGGGAATGTTGCAGGCTTAAATAAAGGGATGATTTCAGAGAAATAAAAGCCTGCAGATCACAGCTCTGATTTGAGTCTCGAGAGATTTGGTGACTGTAGAAACAATTGCCTCGCACTCACACAAGCATTAATGCCCGCACGGGCACACGCAAACACACACACACACACAGTTCACACTCGTGCACACACGCATGCATACACACACATGCAATGCCAAATGCATACATGCATATACACGCGCACACACACACACACACACAGTTCACACTCGTGCACACACGCATGCATACACACACACACGCAATGCCAAATGCATACATGCATATACACGTGCATGTATGCAGTCCACTTCCACAAGCATAGCCTGCTTCAAATGAAAATGTACCTGTTCGTTTAGGTACAGTGTGTTGCTTGCACATTTCTCTGCAAAACCGTTAGCGTGGTAGCCAGCTTCTCAAACACAACAGATGGACACTCCTAGCTCTCCAGCAGAAAACAGCTTGTGGACATGCAAACTTGTGGCTTAAAAAATGCAGTTGGGTTTACATCTCCCACCTCCCACCCCCCACCCCAATGCAAAAAAAAACGGTGCTTGGCATAGTGTCCACTTGAGGGCACTCTGCTGCATAGTTAGACAGTGCCTTCTACATTAGGGTTACAACATAATTCCCCGCATCGCTTCTAAATCTGCGTGTTTTTCATAGAATGGTTGCCTAAACATTGCTGTAGTCGATGTTCTTAGTGCCCCTTCATGCTTCAGTGATTGCCACGTGACGCGGCCTCTTCCGAGTGCGTTTTTGGAATTGGCCCCAGCTACTGTGGTGCAGTTGGGCTTGGGGCTTAGAGTGATGTGGTTTATCAAATATAATAATATTATAAAGATTTAACAACAGAGGATGAGACCTTACTGCCACTGTTCACCCCGTTCTTCCACCCTCCCTTTATCTAATTTCTATTTCGCTAATAGGAAATGTTGCTAGCCAAACTGCTTTAGGCCTATCTGAAGGGACCGTGCTTTCTCTCCCTTTTGCTCTAGAGACCTGACTCTGACTATGGTGCTGTGCAGAAGGGCGCATTTAGAGGGAAACCGGGAACAAAAAGATTTTCTTAACATAGGACCGGGGCACACTTTCTCGCTTACATTTCTCAGTCACAGTACATCGCAGGTACTTGTTTTTCATAACAAAGCAAGTATTCAATTCTGAAGCAAAGATGTTTATTTCTTAGATTTGTAATCCTCACTTTAATATAGAAATATCAATGATCAAATAAAAGTGTGCACTTGTGACAACTTGCCGGGGTAAGTTGTCACATTATGTGGTGTAAATTGTCGCATTGTATTTTTCAACAAATAAGAACACAAACAATTAAGTTTGAACATTGATTTTTTTATTGGGAATGTAAAACCAAAAGCAAAATGTTCATGAACAAGCCTACTTAATTCATAAAACTGATAAAAACAGAACAGGCTTTAATCGTTTACATAAAAAATTAATGTAAACATTTTTTTTAAATTATTGACTGAGCAATATATACTACTCAAAAGAAGTTAAGGGTCAAAAATATTTGTGCATATAATTATAAGCTAACGAGCTAAAATGGTGATGACTAATGACAAAATAATTATTTGATGGCTCAAGAACATAAAACACAAAACTAAAAACTTTTGATTAGACACTAGTTTATTACCCTGATGAAAAAAAGTCATGCACCCCCCAAAATGTTGATGTGATGATGAATAGAAAATGCTCAGCAATTTTATTGCTTAAATTGGCATGCATAGAATGGCACTCATGCAAAACACGTGCAAATGTTTAGTCTGACTAAGTTCGTGCTTCAAATCTATGAAAAGGAAATCTGGGTCAACTTAAAAAGTTTCTAAAGATAAGTGCAATGAATGCATGTCCCATAGTGATGTCTATAGTCCAAATGACAACCCAAAGGGGGATATTCTAACCCTATCTGGCTTAAAAAGACATACTTACAAAAATTATATAGATATACATATACATTTGTAATTATTTTACACACATAAACTGGGAGGCCTGGGCTGCAAGCCTCATGTGCCCACTTGCAGCATTGAAAATGTCATTTAAATAAATAATTAGATAACACTTCTGGGCCGAAACAATCATTGTTTCACAAAATGCTACCGATAATGAATGCTATAATCACAAAAAAAAATTGACCAATTAGGTCAATCAGCTTGGTTTTCTCCATTGATTTCAATGGGCAGAAAGTGCTTTTGCGCTCAGCAAGCATACGTCCGGGTGCTTCACTGCCTGGCCCCTCCCACTCTCTCCAGTTTTTATAGGCTACACTCTGGATACAGCATATCAACACACATTGATTTGTTTACATGTTGCTGAGCAACCCCCAACTGTAGCTGGAAGCAACTCTGCCGATTAGTTTATATTTATATTGAGGCAAGTTGTCACATGTGACGGCTTCCCTCGACAGCATTGAGACAAGTTGCCTCGAACTGACTTTGGTGCTAAATCTAGCTAGAGCGCTGGCTAACATAAGTGCAGGACTGCAGCTAAGATATCAAAAGACACCTTACTCTCTTCTCTGTTCTGTGTAAAAATAATACAATTGAACATTCATACTTCTCAGTTTTCTAACATAAAATGTACATTCTCATATATTTCTGTTTAAGGGTGAAAAATGAGAACATAGTTCTCACCTCAGATTACTGTGACCTTGATCTCTTCTCAAAAGGAAATTGCCCTCAGGACAAGAGGGCACATATAGTACTGTCACATTTTTGAGGTAGCGCCCTCTGGTGTTGGAATTATGAGCAGTGTGACAAGTTACCCGTGTGACGAGATGCCCCGGTCTCTCCTATAGGCTGCATGTTCGTGTTCACATTGCGTTGATGCAGCATTTGTTGAAGTTATATCCCAATTATTATTATGTTTTAAAGGAAAGGTGGTAACACTTTACATTAAGTTGCACCTATACATAGTTAAATGTAATTTGGTAACAAGAGGTTATTACTGAGTAACTCCAACGTAGGTAACATGGAAAAATAGTTTGCGGTAATCTTTATTACACGTGAATATTTAAAAATATTTTATTTATACTCATAGGCCACATTTTTATGATACACAACAAATAAACCTTGCCTGTTAATTTCACAACCTGTCTTCGGATGGTTCTTTGCCTCAATGTAGTCCACACCTCGTTGTGGATTATTGCTTACATATCGGAACAAACATTTTTGTAGTGTGTAGAAACGGTAAATTTTATGTTATTGTCTGACTGTGGCAAGATGGTTGTAAATGGTTTTGTATGTACAAGCAGTGACATTAGCAATCCTGCATTGGAATTTTGAGGGGTTAAAGTTGTTTATCATTTCTGAGAAATATGAATAGGCTACTATGATTGGGACATTGACAACTAGGCTCGCACCGTAGAGGGGAATAGCCTGCGTGTTCATGGCGAAAGAGCACATTGCGCTTGATGCAGCATTTGTTGTAGTTATAGTCCAATAATTATTATTTATTGAAAGTGGTTGTAATTCAAAATGAGAAACCGTGATATTAAAGTGAGTAGGATCATTTCAGTTGCAACCGTTGTTTGTTGCGTTATTTAAAACATGGTTCGGTTGGTGGTCGTTGGGGGAGGGGCCTCCAATTGTTTTTTGAAACGGCCTCCATATGGCAAAGGCAGCCACTGGGAGGTTAAAGAGAAGAACTGCCCTAAACACATGGCTGCTCTGGGAGGCTCTTATCCCCCCTCACCCCGCCCTTTTACCTTGGGAAGGGGCGGCCGGGGCGGGGTTCTCGGGCACGGTTTTGTGCCGTATTCTCTTCCTGTCACAGCCTGCTTAAGTAATGAACCAGAAAAAAGCTATTGGGAAGGTCCCAACTGGACATCATTTGGGGAAGATGGAGGGTGTTTATTTATAGCTGGCTTTGTGGTTTCAGTTCTACTTGTATATAGTAAGTTCAAAAGGTTTCAGATGGATTTTGGCCTTCTTATCTTTGGGTCGTACTCATCTGCTAAATGGAGGTGTCCCAACCAGACGTCAGTCATGGTGATCGAGTTACTCCAGGTGCATGTTTGGATGTGAAAAGAGCAAACCGTGCTCCATCTCTCACTTCTTATTGGGTTCTTTACTGGTCTGTTCCTTTGCTGTACCCATAATGCAGTGCGGAGAGAGCAATTGATTGGCTCGAGGTGGAGCGAGTGAGGTCATCGAGACATTGGTTACGTACAGTGTGGATCTTCCAGAATCACATGCAGCCTGTACATCTTTTTAAAAAGTCTCTGTAGGTGTGGGGCCCAGTGACATACCAGATCCATCTCAGATCCAGGGTCCATCTGGAGCTCAACATTACTTTTATTTACGAGCTCTGAAGACCCTGAGGGAGGGCGGGCGGGCGGGCGGGCGGGCTTAGGGCATCTTCCTTGTGTGTTGTTCACGTACATAAATGTCCCTTTATAAAACACAGGGCTATCCAATCTGCACCGTGTTTTTAAAGCTACTGACCAACGGGAATAGAGCATTGCTGCAGTGGTGACATAAAGTGATCTTCAGTTTTTACAGTCTACGTGCGTCGCCAGCCATGAGGAAGCGATGGGGATATTCGCCAGCTGGGGCCAATAAGCGAGAGAGGGCACCAGTGAATCGACCAATCACAAAAAGGCAGAAACGTTCACATTCCATGATTTGACTTATGTGCAGCCTCACTTGTTTGGGCTGCAGCTGTCAGATTCTTCCGGAATCATTGCTTATCAGAGCTACATCCTCCGCAAGCACAAGAAATCACTCGAGCAATCATGCAGACGGTTGACGTGAGTTTGTATGCGTTTAATTCACAGCTACTATTATGTATTACTATAACACCCTCTAACTAACTTGTGTCATTATTGCCAGTCCTAAGTGCAAAACTGAAATTGAACTGCCATTAGCTGAGGAAACATACAATTACCTCTGAGCAAGCCGGACGTGTGATGGTCTCCACAATAGATGGGAGAGCAGAATGGAATTATAGCCCTGATCTGCAGTCTACAAGGCATGAATTGCAGGTACAACACACACACCCACACACACACACACACACACACACACACACACACACACACACACACACACCCACACACACACACACACGCCAGGTTTCCATTTCCTTTTCTTTCTTTTTTTAAATCTGTTGTGGATGTGAGGGTCATGGGTTTCGCGATGGTGGAGGGTGGACGACCAGTCCTATTGTCACTGTAACCGTCAGTTACGTTTTTTACATTGTACCTCGCTGTAATTACACCGCGGGACAATGTGTGCAGTGTTCAAGGAAGAACAAGTTGTCTCGTTATTTTCAGGTTTCTAATATACATAATAGTCTGGTTGACAGTACTGCGTAAATAACCACTAAACCTCTGCTGGAGGATATGTAATTGGAAACGAGACAATGTAGATATTGAAAGTCTGTGTTGTACAAGGATACTTCTTCCTTTAGCTTCCTGAAAAACCACAGAGGTCATTTGATGTTCATTTGAAAAAAGTCAATTTCCATGCATGGATGTGTGCACATGTGTTTGTGGGTGTGGGTGCATGTGTGTGTGTGTGTGTGTGTTTGAGATAGAAAGGGACAGAGCGAGAGAGAGACAAGGTCAGAGAGTAATTAGACTTTTTTCTTTTCAGACCAGAGGATACATCAAGCCTTGGGAATGAAAAGCGATTATCTAGCGGTAATTGAATCCCGGTGCAGCACTCTGAAATAAGAATGAAGGAGAAGGGCTGAGAAAGGAGGAACAGGAAGATGAGGTGTTAATACCAGACCAGGTAGACGAGCTTTAGATACAGGCATGGAAAGGGTTACAGGATCATGGAGAGTCACCTGGATTAGAATGGATTCCCTTTCTCTGGTGTGTGGGTGGTTGGATGTTGTGTGCTCTCTCTCTCTCTCTCTTATTTTCCATCTCCCTCTTCCTCTCCCTCTCTCTCTCTTTCCCTCTCGTTCTCCTTCTTCTTCTCCCTCACCTTCTCTCTCCCTTTCCTTCTCCCTCTCTCCCTCTGCCTCTCTTATTTTTCCTCTCCCTCTCGCCCTATATCTCTCTCTCTCTCTTTCCCTTCTCTTCCCCTCCCTCTCTCCCTCTCCTTCTCCGTCCCCCCCTCCCTCTCCTTTTCCCTCTTCCTCTCTCTCTCTTTTTCCCTCTCGTCTCTCTCTCTCTCCTTCTCCCTCTCTCTCTCTCCCTCTCATGTTCTCTCTCTCTTTCTCTCAAACACTCATACTCACACTCATACATTTTCTCACAGTCTCTATGCCTCAGCAGACAACAAATGGCTTCTATCCTTGATCCATTAGGTTATTGGTTAAGGTTTAAAGCTTAGTTAATCGAGCTGGTAGACCTGTTGTTTGTAATTAAGCGTGCGCTGATGCTTCTGAGTAAATAAGGCATCCGTCGGAATGGTGGTGATAGGGGAAAAAAGCATTCAGGTTAAATAAATATAGCTCATGAATAAGTAATGAATGGGAATTGGATTGGAGCAGGCAGGAAACAAGGGATAGGGTGTTGGAAAAGGGAAGGAAGTCGGAAGGCCTCGTCTGCTGGTGTTGCATCTGTTGGATGAGACAGTTATTTTTGAAAGCAATTCAAATTTTTAGTTGTCGTTTTGTTGTCAGAAACTGAAAATATGCAAATATCTTGCTCTGAAAATGACAATAATTTGTATATTTGTTCATGCATTGTATAGTGAAGCTGCAACATCTTATTTTAATCTTGATAATTCAGTGCGCATTTCCCTATTTTCTTAAATTCATGTACGGCTTATTCTTTCCTGCGGTTGCAATGTTGAGCGAAGACAGCGGTGGTTTGAGATTATTTTTGCCGTGCTTCGCTGAAATGTCTCATTTCTCTCCGGCCACACCACCATTTTGATCTCAGCTGACTGTACTCGTATTGTGCACTGGCTGGAAGGAGCTCTTGATCTTCCAGAAAAGGGTTTTCACAAACACAAACCGTTATAGCCAGAGAAACCTGTCATACAGGTAGAAAGAAATGCTCACAAATAAAAAAAACCTGTGTTTATTGACTTGTTTAGATGGGCCCGGTGTGATGCATTTGTTTGAGAGCAAATGCTTCTTTCATGATTTGTGTTTGGTGCCACAGAAGTCTCGACCTCCCTCCTCCCCGCAGGTAGGTTGCTTATTTTTGCGTGGCAGGAGGAGGAGGAGGAGGTGGAGAGAAAAAGAGGGAGTGGGGATGCGAGGAGATGAGGGGAAAGAAAGAGCTGGAGAAGAGGAGAGAGGGATGAGGAGTGGGAAAGATGACGGCAGGCTGTGGGCGAGGTGTGGTCTTCGTCTCGAGCGCTGGGAATTAGAGGCCATGATCTGCCTGTAATTGAATCTCTTTGATATGCGACGCATTTATTTCTGCGGCAGTGGCGCGATCGATAGGCGGAGCTAATCTAATATTCACCTAATCTGCTCCCTGTGAAACCCTCCATCTCCATCCACAGTTACTCTTTCTCGCTCTCTCTCTCTTTCTCTCTCTCTCTCTCTCTCTCTCTCTCTTTCATCTTTATGAGATCAGACTGCATATTTGGAGTAAGGAGTATATTTGGAGTAAGGGTCTAAAACACACCTGCCATATATCAAGATCCCATAAGTGGTGCAGAAATCCTGTCTGGAGGCAGACTGGGACAGATTAACACCACAGCTGTGGAGCTGATCTGCTCAGAATAACTGTGGAAAGAAAAATCTGGTATGTAGGTGGTCTGATATTACACACATTATTACACTCTTGATGTCTCTCTCTGTCTCTCTTTCTCTGTCCTTCTTTTTTTCTTGCTTTCTTTCTGTCTTTCTCTGTCTCCCTTTCTCCTTCTTTCTCTCCTCCCGCTCTCTCACACACACACACACACACACTCACACACACACAACACAGCTGAAGCAGAGGTCAAGGGTCAAATCTGAGATTTGTGTCAGGCCTTCAACAGACAGTAAGCCTCAGTAATTAAATGTGGATGCTGACAGCATTAGTCTGCCGACGTCGGAGTGTCAGCTGGTTAAGAAAGGCGTACAGAGGCGGGGGGGGGGGGGGGGGGGGTACTGTATGAGTGGTATAGCTGAATATTTTATGTTGGCTTTGGCAGGTGTAGATTTGAGGATCTCCTCTACCAGTCAGGAAGAGTTCATGCACATTTTATGCCAGAAATCTACAATAGTCAGTCAGCAAAAAAAGAGACTAAAACAAGTCTATGACTTAAATACTGATGATTAACCAGCCCAGAGGGAACTGGGAGTGTTTTACCGTCCCTGTTTGTTTAGCTCATCGTGCCTAGGGTTTTTTGGCTCAAGCGGGCTGGGTTTATATGTGCAGATGGTGGCGGGGTGGGCGGACATTAATGACGTCCGTCCTGTGGAGTCGTGCGGACGCCTGCATCGCTCCGCGCTCCCACGCCGTGGGAGAGTCGTCGCTGTCAATCGTCTCTGCTCACGTCCAGGAAAGAGAGACCCCAGGCCGTTTCCCACACAGGCCGTGTCTATTGGTCATATTTACAGTGGCTTTATCCGGCTCAGATTCTTTATCTGCTGGATTACAGCTCACAGTGTTGCTAAATGGAGTGGAAGATCTGGCCCATCCAATCTCCCGCGCTGAGCTTAAGATAACATAACCTTCCATTTTCAACCAGGGCAATTGAGTTGACCCGCGTGTGGTAAAGATCTCGGAGTTCATTGGAAGCCTGCAAAAGGTCAATAAATTTCACCTTGTTAAAGTTAAATCACCTTTGGAAATGACTCTGTGGGGTTCAAGAGGTCTTTGTTCCCTTCAGGTTTTAGCACTCCAGTTTTGGAGCAGGGAGCTGTCTGAAGATCGATCCTGAGTTTGATTAATGGTTATAGCCGTGCACCCTCTCTTCTGGGAATCAGCCGGGCTTTGGGTTTCAGTTGCTGATGCTTTCGGCATTGCAAAGGTCAAAGGTTAGTTGAACCCAAGACAAATTAGGCTGACTTGCAGTGTGAAAAAACACATGGGCTCTTTAAGCCTTTACCCACCTGATTTACCTTTCTAACTCGGATTCCACTTAAGAATTCTTTCATAATACATCATTTTCACATAATTAGTTTTCTTAGAAAATCTGAACTTTGAATCTAATCTTCAGTCAGAGAGTTGTTTTGCTGGATAACACAAAAGATAATAGAATGACATTTGATCTGTAAAGATAATGACAATTTTCTAAGAAAACTCAAATAACTAAAAACTCTGTGAAACTGACTTCATGGCAGCCATTTTGTACCAGGACACTCGTCAGTAACCAGTCATGGCAGAGAGAAGCAAAGATTTATAATGCTCAGTCAATGAAAACTCTGCAGATTAGGGGGTTTGATCAGATTCAGAGCCTGATTTAGTCATGGCAGTAAATGGATCCATGGGTTTAGACCAGTAAAAGGCCCTGTGCATGCTGGAAAAATCAGTGCAGTGCAAAAACAGTCCACATTCTGGCTCAAATATCACGTATAGATTATTTATAATGGTTATCGCGGTCGGTAGAGCAGTTTTACTCTATATCTATATTTTTTACTTATAAACGTATATTTTGTTTTATTTGTACGTTTGTAATATTTGTAAGAATAAAGTTATCTAGTATGTACCAATGTATAAATATTAATTTGTTCAAAAAAAATAGCCTTTATAAATAATTGACCATGATTTTGCTTCACAAAGACTGGATCCTTGCAAACAGCCTAAAGTTGCCTGCATCTAACTGCATCAGCTAGCTGATTATTTTCACTTGGCTTCTGGATTGAGCTGCCAGCACGTCACTGATTTGGCAGCTCTGTCTACATTTTAGACAGCGTGGCTGTGTTTTGAATTATGTTTTTTAGTGTGTTTTTTAGTTTTTTTAATCTGCCCCCCCCCCACACACACACACACACACACACGTGCCTCTGACTTTCCCACTCTCGAATTGTTTAAAGTTGGGGTGTGGTGCTTCAGCTTGTGTCTATGCTCCGTTCTCTGAGTGACATCAGACTTTGAGAGTGACCATATTAAGTGTGTGTGTTAGTTATGTGCAGTAGAGTGTAACTGGAGCCAAGACTGAGTGTACAGGCTTTGTATGTGTGTGTGTGTGTGTGTGTGTGTGTGTGTGTGTGTGTGTGTGTGGTGTGTGTGTGTGTGTGTGTGTGCGTGCGTGCATGTGAGAGCGAGCGAGCGAGAGAGAGAGAGAGAGAGAGAGAGAGAGAGAGAGAGAGAGAGAGAGAGAGAGAGAGAGAGAGAGAGAGAGAGAGAGAGAGAGAGAGAGAGAGTGCTTACAGATCTCTCTCTGCGCCCCTTGTCATTGTGAATATTAAATTAAACAGTGTGAGAATGAGATTGCAGGCAGATTGGCTCGGCTGAGTGGAACTTTAATTTTGGGCTTTTTGGCTGGCTTAGCCGTCTTGAGTCCAGATTCTTGAGTTACACATCAGCTTTGCTGATAAAAACGCTCCGATAAAGTTCATTACGCAAACCTTATCTTGAACTTCTTGAAAACGCCAATTATTCTTGTAACTGATTTGTTTATTTTTATTTTTTTAATCGTTTTTTTGTGTGTTCAGTTCCATGGCAGCCCATTTGGTTGAAGCCTAATCCGTGCTGCACTGTTTGAATGCGCGAATGGATTTTCAGGCTTGACTGGTGACTTTGAACTGCTGGCCACAGAAATGATAATGAATTCCAATGGGACGCGGGAGGCTGTTCCGCTTCTGTTCGCGCGAGCACGACGCTGTTATTTTTGCCGTGCCGCCAACGGTGGAGCGGCAAATCATATAAATAAATTGAGGCCAGGCACAGTGGAGTTAGAGCCCTGTTTAAATATTCATTCCGTCTTCAACAATCCGGCAACTTCTTTGTCTGATATGAAAATGTTCCCCGCTCTGAATAATTCAGCCGGACCATGCCACTGCAGGGGCGGGGTGTTGGGAGGGGGGATGGGTGTTGGGGTGTCGGTGAGAAAGTGGCCTGATCTACTTTTGGAAGCAGCTTTGAATGACCATGTGTGGAGTGGACCCCTGGATTCTCCTCATGCAAGGGTCTGGCTCCACTGTGTTCAGTGCTGGTGGAGTGCATGCAGAAGGCAGGGCTCTGGTCTGTGTTGCTGGGGGTGTTGTGTTCAGGGATGAATAACGGCGGGTGAAGTAATGTTCGAAGGTGAAGTTTAGTGAAGGCCCCTACTCAACCCGGCCTTCACCCGCTCATCGAACCCCACCCCCCGTTCCAGTTCTTGGAAAGGGATGCTCTTTGATATGCAAATTGTTCTTTTTTTTTGGTTTTCTTGTTCAATTAATTTTTTCTTTTGAAGGAGGCGCTAATTACCATGCGCTACATCGAATACATTTGTAAACGTTTCACTAAAACACGCTGGAGTCTCTGCGTTCGCCTGCTGATGGAGACGGCCACGGTTCTCGCTTCGTACTGAGTCACTGCGAAAAAGCGAATTTCAGAAAACGGCGTTCAGGAGAAAACTACGTTCTTGTTGACGTGATTATCCTCGGTTTTTCCGCCAGTGACATACCTGTGTTTTGGCAATATAGTCCCCGGCATGGTGTCAATGCTTTCCTTGTTACTGGTAGAGGTGAATATCAGGGGGAGTGGAACCATGTTTCGTGTCCAGGCCGGCTTCCCTTGTCCCTGTTAGGTGTGTCCACAGCATGCAGTTTTTCTCCTTGTTTTCGGGCTGTTCATCCTGCTGTTCCTCCTGCACCGGGGGTCTGTGCGCGCAGCTGCAGGCTAATGCTAATGAACTAATTACAGCCCAGCTAGGCCTTGTTTTTAACAAGCCTGCTCCGGCAGAGACAAACCTGTGGAAGCTAAATTAAACATCTGTCTGATCAATCTCATAATTCAGTTAGCAAGTGGAAGATTTTACAAAGCAAAAAAATGCAGATGAGACCTTCAGGGTTTAGCACATTATCAAAGAAAAAAAGATCATGTCGGAAATGGCAGGTACAATAGGCTTTAGGCTATCGGCACTCCCGTCTTGCCGTTCTAGCGGGCTGTTAATAGCAATGTTACTGTCTCCGGCAGGATAGCTGTCTTGATGTATATTGATCTGGAATCTGTGGACTTAAAAAAATGGATGAATTAGTAGTTTATTTATGCATGAAGATTGATTTACAATGAAAAAGCTTCACACCTCGTCACCTCCCCTTAGCCTCATCTAAAACATCTCTCAGCTGGAAAAGAAGAAATTAACTTATGAAAATCAATCAGGGGTGGGGGGTGCGGGGGGTTGTTTGTTGTCCGTTTCTGAGTCTGCAGGAGCAGACACTCATTGGCTGCAGTGTTTTAGGTCAGAAGTTCTTTTTGTGATTGGAGCTGAAGGTTCTTTTCTATTTCCGCTGTAGCACAAAGAGCATCGCCATGCTGCTAATCCCACCTTTCTGTGCTAATTAGTTACTGGAATTCATTGCTCTTGCATTGCAGATTGTTTTGTTGTGTGCCTTGTGAGTTACTAGTGCCATATGGTGTCTCTGTTTTGTTTGAAAATATTAGGCCAGTGTTTGAGGGCTGTGCAACGTAGCTCTGGAATTCCGAGTGAAAGATCTGGAAAACAAAATGGTACTTCTATCACCTTGAAAAAGGCTGAAAAGCAGACCCTAGATGCCAGTGCGTTTGCTTTTCTTGATTTGTTTTTGTTTACAACATTCTAACACTCACATTATTGTGTCGCATTTATTTATTTGACACCGAAACTCGGAGAAACAGGGCTTTGTGTCTCTCTCTCGCTCTCTCTCTCTTTTTCTCTCTCTAATATCAACCAAGACACCGTTTCCCCCTCAAATATCTCCCTTTTCGGTTTTCCCCACTGACAGTTCTCGGAACTATGGCAACAGCAACCTGCATAATGAGTTTTGCATCGGAGTGTGGAGGCTAATATGTCAGGCTGAGAATCAGTGGGTCTAAGCTTTGTTTACCTGCATTACAGTAGGCTAACTTACCAGATTGATAATGCCCGGGCTGCTTAAAGGAGACTAATCTACTTTCACATCAGAAATCCTTGGGTTTGAAACCTACACTGGAAGAAGCCTCTATTTGCTAATGAAGGAGAATTAATCTGTCCATTAGCAATTCCTACAACAAAACACTGCTTGTTTACACAATGCTAATTCTCGGTGAGGTGCCGAATAAGAAATTGGGAGGATTTGTTCTGGCCAATTTTTGACCAGATTTTTTATTAGTTTGTTTTTTGTTTTGCATTATCTTGCTTTATATTGTTCCAAATAAACCCCAAAAGGTACAGAAAGGTCAACTATGTCACACTGTTTTTCTCTGTACTCTGAAGTCACTATGTGGAAGGCATGCCAAAGCCGCATAATATTCTCTCTCCCTTATTATCCTGCATGTTACCATCTCTGGTCTTTCTGCCGCCCGAGGCGAGATTACGGACTGGGGCAGGGGTTGCGATTGTGGACTGGGTGGGTGGGGGGAAGGGGGCGGGGTCCGGGCGCCGACTGTCATGGATGCCATTTATGTTTTTTCTTTTTGTATGGTGGCCCCCCAGACGGATGCCGCTCTTGGCGACCGTCCTTGTCGCCTATGCCTAGAACTGGCCCTGCTTACAGGTCTTATATTTACACACGTAGGCCCCAAACCATTCTCTCCTAATCACCTTTAATATGTTTGCCACCTTTCACGCGTCCCTTTAGATAAGAGCCAACTGCTGCCCTCGTTAAAGGTTTTCACCTCCAAACGCAGCTCGGTTAGACGTCGCCTCCAATCACTGCGCCCATCGATGAAACTGACCACCAATCTTCACGCCGTTGTTGAAAACCACCACCAGCTGCCGTGTGCATCAGTGAAACCAATACTCCATATTGTTGAAATTCACCACAGTCACTGTAACTATCAATTACCCTGACAGCTTGGTTTCTGAATTAATGTGGAATGTCACATTGGTGATTTATAAGGTGCAGTGCACTCAGAGTCTGAGGTAGACTCTGTTTCTTACACACAGATCCCTTCTCCTCTCAATAAGGAATCGAGAAACAAACGCAGAAAACACCCTGCCCCACTGAGCTGCCAGCTAAAGCAACACTGGCAGCGATAAGCAGGGCCCTGGGCTTTCACTATTTGCATGTAAATAGATATAATGCCGCTCACCCTCCGGTCCTCGTGTAATCCGTCGCCTTGGAGTGCATTCCCAGGCACGATCCTCCCCGCCGTTCTGATTACTGGTCACGTGACCCCGGGATGATTTTGATTGCCATTGAGCAAGGACGCTGTCAGGGCTGCTCTGGATAACAGGGCGTGCACACAAAGCCGGCTTTTTTCTGGCTGTCTCAATCATTAAACAGAATCTCCTCATTAACAAGCCCCTTTTAAAAACATCTCTGACATTGTCACGTACCCAGCGGAGAGCAAGATATGGGAACGAAAATGTAAAATGCACAAATTGGGTGACGTGACGTACATACCAACACCCAACAGGAAAGTGTTATTTCTAACATTGTGTTTGGTTGGTTGACTGTTAGCGAACATGCTCACTCTACCCACATTAATGTCTGTTGTATGCCTTTCGACTGGTAATTCTCTTTCAATTAGGAGTGTATCTGCCCAGTTGGCGTCTTTTCAGTGACGCTAGCTTCCTGGGTCTCTGGACTTCACACACTGCTGCTAGAGTAATGCCAGAATTCCAGTGATTATCCAGAGAGTACGCTAACATGAGCTCCACTGATGATCATTTTCATGTCTTTTGGAATGATCGGCCATCTTGAAAAATTAACTAAATCCACTGAAGAGTGAAAAGGCCAGCCTGGTTCCTGAACAATGCTTGTCGGACTATGAATGTATTCAAAATATTGGTCAATGTAGATCTACAGATTGTACAGTGTTGTACCCAAAACTTCAGAAACCACAGTGACAAGCATGTCGGCTTTGAAAATATCATGAGCTGATTTATTCAATTGTGTATGGACTTGTGACTAAAACTTTTTAAAAGCTCTCTCTTTATGTTCATGACTTACTTCCTTTAACTGATAATTCATACGCAATGTGAGTTCTCAGGTTTTAGAAGCTTGCAAAGCTAAACATTCAGATTCCAACGTTGTTCAGCTTTCATAAGATATCAAAGAATCTGTTGATTCTTGAAGATGCTTCTTTAAACACCATGTGATTTTTATTATACATAATCGTATCTGTTTTGGATTATACATAATCATATGGGTGAAATTACGAATTTATACCTTTACCTTAATTTAAAATTTTTGAATGATTCATTTTTACCAGAGCTCCTTCCCTGTAATGGACTGAAATGTAATATGAAATGCTGTATATTAAAGATGTTTTAGTAGTTATGATCCATTTCCTTTTGATAAGTGGAACCTTGAAGCCGTCGGTCAACTGACTGCACTTAAGAATGGCTTCTGAAATGTGTCCCTTCACCTCAGTCCACTGTTCCAATCTGAGACCTGGCACAACCCTTTGCTCCCAACAGAATCCCTGCAATCTGGCTCAATCGTCTGGGAAATCAATTTCAAGCACGGCCTCTCTGAACTGCAGCCCAATTCTACTGCACCCCGTGTCTGTGTGACCACCAAAAAAAACAACACTTGACTAAAGATAAAACCCTTCCACACCAGCGTTGAGTTGGGTCCCGACCCCCACTTCCTCTCTAGGGGCTGTCGGAAACCGTGGCGTCACGGAACCCCTGGACCCATCTCTCCCACTTCAAAATGCCGGCACGCTCTACTTTGTCTTTATTTTGCCGATCTTCTACTTCTGGGTCATTCTCCAAACCAACTGATTGTGACGAAATAGGTTTAGTCCATCAAACATTCATAAACTTGCCAAAATGTAACAAACCGTTTATGATTAATTTGTGTGCTGGTGCAGTGACTATAATGGGTAGCTATGTTGGTGCAGTGTGTGATAAATGGCTGTTTTGAGGAAGTGACTATAATGGGTAGCTATGTTGGTGCAGTGTGTGTGATAAATGGCTGTTTTGAGGAAGTGACTATAATGGGTAGCTATGTTGGTGCAGTGTGTGTGATAAATGGCTGTTTTGAGGAAGTGACTATAATGGGTAGCTATGTTGGTGCAGTGTGTGTGATAAATGGCTGTTTTGAGGAAGTGACTATAATGGGTAGCTATGTTGGTGCAGTGTGTGTGATAAATGGCTGTTTTGAGGAAGTGACTATAATGGGTAGCTATGTTGGTGCAGTGTGTGTGATAAATGGCTGTTTTGAGGAAGTGACTATAATGGGTAGCTATGTTGGTGCAGTGTGTGTGATAAATGGCTGTTTTGAGGAAGTGACTGTAATGGGTAGCTATGTTGGTGCAGTGTGTGTGATAAATGGCTGTTTTGAGGAAGTGACTATAATGGGTAGCTATGTTGGTGCAGTGTGTTTGTGATAAATGGCTGTTTTGAGGAAGTGACTATAATGGGTAGCTATGGTGGTGCAGTGTGTGATAAATGGCTGTTTTGAGGAAGTGACTATAATGGGTAGCTATGTTGGTGCAGTGTGTGTGATAAATGGCTGTTTTGAGGAAGTGACTATAATGGGTAGCTATGTTGGTGCAGTGTGTGATAAATGGCTGTTTTGAGGAAGTGACTATAATGGGTAGCTATGTTGGTGCAGTGTGTGTGATAAATGGCTGTTTTGAGGAAGTGACTATAATGGGTAGCTATGTTGGTGCAGTGTGTGTGATAAATGGCTGTTTTGAGGAAGTGACTATAATGGGTAGCTATGTTGGTGCAGTGTGTTTGTGATAAATGGCTGTTTTGAGGAAGTGACTATAATGGGTAGCTATGTTGGTGCAGTGTGTGTGATAAATGGCTGTTTTGAGGAAGTGACTATAATGGGTAGCTATGTTGGTGCAGTGTGTTTGTGATAAATGGCTGTTTTGAGGAAGTGACTATAATGGGTAGCTATGTTGGTGCAGTGTGTTTGTGATAAATGGCTGTTTTGAGGAAGTGACTATAATGGGTAGCTATGTTGGTGCAGTGTGTGATAAATGGCTGTTTTGAGGAAGTGACTATAATGGGTAGCTATGTTGGTGCAATGTGTGTGATAAATGGCTGTTTTGAGGAAGTGACTATAATGGGTAGCTATGTTGGTGCAGTGTGTGTGATAAATGGCTGTTTTGAGGAAGTGGCTATAATGGGTAGCTATGTTGGTGCAGTGTGTGTGATAAATGGCTGTTTTGAGGAAGTGACTATAATGGGTAGCTATGTTGGTGCAGTGTGTTTGTGATAAATGGCTGTTTTGAGGAAGTGACTATAATGGGTAGCTATGTTGGTGAAGTGTGTGTGATAAATGGCTGTTTTGAGGAAGTGGCTATAATGGGTAGCTATGTTGGTGAAATGTCTGTGATGGGTAGCAATGTTGGTTCAGTATTATGTAATGAATACAGTGTGTCAAAGTAGTGTCTTGAGTGACTGTGTTCAGTTGTGTGTGTGTGTGTGTCTGTGTGTGAGTGTGTGTGTGTGTGTGTGTGTGTGTGCGTGTATGTGTGTGTGTGTGTGTGTGTGTGTGTGTGTGTGTGTGTGTGTGTGTGTGTGTGTGTGTGTGTGTGTGTGTGATAAATGGCTGTTTTGAGGAAGTGACTATAATGGGTAGCTATGTTGGTGTAGTGTGTGTGTGTGTGTGTGTGTGTGTGTGTGTGTGTGTGTGTGTGTGTGATAAATGGCTGTTTTGAGGAAGTAGCTAAAATGGGTAGCTATGTTGGTGTAGTGTGTGTGTGTGTGTGATAAATGGCTGTTTTGAAGAAGTGACTATAATGGGTAGCTATGTTGGCACAGAGTCTGTGATAAGTACCTGTGCTGAGGAAGTGGCTATAATGTGTAGCTACACTGCCTGGCCAAAGAAAAAGTTGCCGTTGCACCCGTCATGCATAGTGCTCAATGAACAAGCCTCTGGAGGCAGTGTTATGATCTGGTGTTGCTTCAATTGGTCAGGTCTAGGCTCAGCAACATTATGCAGCAATAAAATGAAGTCAGCTGAGTACCTGAATGTAATGACCAGGTTATCTCATCAATGGGTATATTCCAGGATGACAATGCCAAGATTCATCGGGCTCAAATTGTGAAAGAGTGGTTCAGGGAGCATAAGGAATCATTTTCACACATGAATTGGCCACCAGAGTCCTGACCTTAACCCCATTGACAGTCTTTGGGTTGTGCTGGAGAAGACTTTACGGAGTGGTTCAACTCTCCCGTCGCCAAAAATGAATGCAACTTTGGACGGAAATAAATGTTGTGACGTTGCATAAGGTTGTCGAAACAATGCCACGACGAATGTGTGCCGTAATCAAAGCTAAAGGCGGTCCAACAAAATATTAGTGTGCAACTTATTTTTGTCCAGGCAGTGTATGTTGGCACAGTGTCTGTGATAAATGGCTGTTTTGAGGAAGTGACTATAATGGGTAGCTATGTTGGTGAAGTGTGTGTGATAAATGGCTGTTTTGAAGAAGTGACTATAATGGGTAGCTATGTTGGTGAAATGTCTGTGATGGGTAGCAATGTTGGTTCAGTATTATGTAATGAATACAGTGTGTCGAAGTAGTGTCTTGAGTGACTGTGTTCAGTTGCTTGCCGACATTTAAAGCTGAGAGCAGCTACTCTTGCTATGATGGCAGCAGTGGGAGAGGGAGTCACAGGAGAGGCCCTGTGCAGGAGTCAGGTTGCCGGGCAGCACATCATCAATTCACCTCATTGTAAGCTGCAGGAACGGTCTCCATGGTAACCAGGTAGAAGATTAAATGCGGTCTTCTGTAACTTTTTTTTTTTTTTTTCTATATGCTTCCCGCTGTAAAGATTTCTCCCAGCAAACAGCAGAAGGAATGCTCGTTCTCCACCCGGTGTGTTTCCGTTTTTAATGTAACGTGGGCTGGGTTTCACAGGCCGAGGCAGACGTGCTGTCGGGATGGCTCCGACTCTTTTCCTGGCGGATATAATGAGCAGAATGCTGTCTGGTTTACTTGGCGGTGCCTCGCTAGTGAGACTGAGGTGGATTAGAGTGCTGCTGAATGAAAATGCTTCTCAAAACACACATGATATGACCAGATGCACACTGCTGGTAAACCATGTTTATCACTGAATTCATACTGAGGTCCAGTGCGTTATTTCACCGGATACGCACCGAGGTCCAGCGTGTTATTTTACCGGATACGCACCGAGGTCCAGCGTGTTATTTTACCGGATACGCACTGAGGTCCAGAGTTTTATTTTACCTGATAGTCCGGATATGCACCGAGGTCCAGCTTGTCATTTAAAACTGAATACTCACCAAGGTCCAGTGTGTTATTTAACCAGATATACACCAAAGTCCAGTGTGTTATTTAAGATGTACACCAAGGTCCAGCGTGTTATTTAACCAGATATACACCAAGGTCCAGCGTGTTATTTAACCAGATACGCACCAAGGTCCAGCATGTTATTTAACCAGATATACACCAAGGTCCAGCCTCTTTAGGATAGCTCCTAACCCCCCAACCTCCTGCCTATGCATCAGACCACAATGATGTCCCTTAAGCTCAGCAGAATGTATCTTTGTGCTTTTTATTGTTTTGTGTTGTTGTTTTTCCATCGATTGGCAGCCTG
Source organism: Ilyophis sp. 1 JC-2022 (assembly GCA_022702515.1). Lineage (NCBI taxonomy): Eukaryota > Metazoa > Chordata > Actinopteri > Anguilliformes > Synaphobranchidae > Ilyophis > Ilyophis sp. 1 JC-2022. The sequence continues at coordinate 91,577,790 of CM040396.1, read as the reverse complement.
TGACACAGGGCAGGCTCACGGGTAGTCCCCGGCCCAGCTCCATGGCCACGGCAGTATCTCGTAAGGTGGGGACGTGATTGCCGTAGTCATTCCCAGCCGTGAGATTGATGTGTTCATGTGGAGGTGGAGGCGAGAGAAAGAAAACCACAGTATGGTAAAATACTGTCCTTGGCCCCTCTTGTCTCCTCTCCTAAGAACTGTATTTCCAGGGAATGCTCATTCAGTGAGCGGTGCGACGCAGGTGTGGCTAAGGGGCAGGGTTCCATAGGTGGGGCAGGTAGCTGGGGGATGCAATACGAGCGTGCCCCGGTCAGAGGCGTGAGGTAGGAGAGGCACGTCTTCTCTCTCAAAACCGGCGGTGACTCAGGCTCGCTACGGCTCCGTGATAAGATCAGGTCATTTATTATTCTATTAAACCCGGTTAAGGTCAGACTGAATCATTAAGTGTGGCGGTTAATGCAAAGGTTTTGCGCTGAACTGAATCCGAAGAAGTAAAAAAGGGAAAATCTCGCCCAGTGAGTTATTCTTCCAGAGTTTCCATTATTCCGGAACCTTTCACTGGAAATGACTCCAGCTGACAACAGCCAAGATTAAAAGCAGTGGTCTCCCAGTGCCCAAAGTGAAATGCATAGAGGCATTTTTTTATTTTTTCCTTTTAATTTATTTGTACTTGTTTTCATGAGAGAGAGAGGAGGGGGGAGGGGCGTATTTTACCATCAACGAAATGTATTGATTACTGTATTGATAAACTGTCTTTTGTTTAACAGCCAAAATGTTTTGCATTGCCCACTCTCTCTTTTAACGTTTCAAAGGTTATAATGTGCTTTTGGCCAGACAAGCTTGTGTTTATAGTTTTTATTTTCCAGTCACTGGGGGGCGGGTACAGTTTATAAATCGAGGGCCTGAAAAGCTATCTCTCCTGGGCTGGATCAGACCCAGGTTGGGGTGAGCTCAGGGGTTTGAGTCTTTCACGTTGAGCGGTACCGGACACGGCTCTCTGTAGAGAGTGCGGTTTCGCTTATAGCAATGCTCAGTGCCGGATATAGGTTTTTATTTATTTATTTATTTTTAATATATTTTCCCTGTGTTAAAATAGTATGTACGCACACACGCTCACTCTTTCAGAGACGCAAGTTCTTCCAGCACCTGTGCAGCAACTGTGTCCTTCAGCCTTTGTCAGTTGACCGGTTTCCGTGGCAACTGCAGAGACCAGCATTAAAAAACCAGACACTCTCAGAATGGGGAGAACTAGCTTCAGTCCTCTCCAGAGTCTCACCCGAGAGACACTGACCAGCTGCACTTGTTGAAACACACGGCCTTGTCAATACAGTTCAACCTACTTGCAGGTAACAGTGTGAGGAAAGAAATGAGTGTGCGCGTGTGTCTGTGTGTGCGCGCTTATGTCCAGTGGGGGTGTGTTTTGAGGTGTCAGATTGTTGCAGCATTTCAAATGCAGAGACATGAGTGGAGTATAGGAGGTAGAGATTAGTCTGAATTTCACAAGCCAAAACAGCTCTGGACATTAATTCTAAAATTCTGCGAACACACTTTAGGCAGCATATCATGTATAAAATGTGAGTGTATTCCATGCTTTGCCCAATGTCATTGTGTTATATTTGCTTCGAAGTGGCCTAAGTCTAATAATGTCAGTTCTAGGGTCTGCAAACACATACACACACACACACACACACACACACACACACACACACACACACACACATATTACACACTATGACTGCCTTCTGAAGTGTATGTGTGTGTGTTCGCAGACCCAAAAAGTTGCATTATTAGATGTAGGCTACTTTCAAGCAAGTCTAATGCCATTACATGGAGAAAAATAAATAAATAAAGTAATAATAATCAAATAATAAAGGCTGCTAGCACACCTCCCTCCTGGAAGAGGTCGCTACTACACTCTGTAATCTCCCCAGCTGGCAACATTCCCAACTATAAACGCTGCTCTTAATACCCGCCCTTCCGTGTCACAGCGCTACATTTACAAGCACTGAGCGCAGACAGCCCAGTCTTAATGAGCCATGGCGTGTTTTAGAGGAGTCATAACAGGCCAAGAACAAGGAGTAAATAAGCACCCCGCACTATCCCCGTGTGCTGCAGGTAACGCTAAACCTGGAGAAGCATCCTTTCAGGGAGAGCCTTCTCTCACCGCCCCCTAAGGAAGAGCGATCGCTAACCCCCCGGATGTGTACATCAGTTATAAAGGGGGCGGGGGGAAATGACGGACACAGGGAGTGGGAGGGTTCTCAGACACAGCTGAGTGGTGAGGGTGGAGCCATGTGGTGATTTATGTATCTGTGCAGAAAACTGCTTTGTCAGGTTAAGGTACCGGTGTAAAGGGTTTGCTTGGAAGTTTTCTGCCACATCTTTGTTTAAAAGTCCAATAGGAAGAGCATTAGTTACACAGTTTACTCATACAGATGCTAATATATGACCCATTTATGTTTTTTTTATTGTCTTTACTTCTCATCCCTCATCTGGGTCAGCTGTTTCTGGACCACTGTGCCATGCCTGGAGTATGAGTTTGGGTATTCATATCCATTATACCCTCTTTTCTTTTCCCTCTGCATGTGGATCAAAGCAAATTTCATAGGTTATCACCAGGAAATCCTCTATGCAATTGTCAGGATGTGCTGACATAATATTGAACAGAAATAAAATTCAATTTATAAGATGGACCATATTTTCTGAGATTAGATTTACAGTGAAATGAGTACACATTGTTTTTACTATCACTCAGCTGTGCCTTGCTGTCTGTGGAGGGTTGTCTAGCTTTCTCCGCCAGAGGAAATCTCTGTTTATCCAGTCTGCGGGAATCTGGAACTTTCTGAAGGAATATCTAACACCCGATGTATGTCATGTTATACCCCCGAAGGGATTTCTTTTCTTTTTTTCCCAGCTCTCTACTAAAAGTTCCAAACTGAAACTTCCAAAAGGAAGTCCCCCAGGAATGTGCTTTCCTGGTACAGCTGAAAGCTGTTTTCTTTTCTCGCCTGAAAATGAGCGGGAAAGAAAAATAAATGCACGCAAATCAATTCAAAAATATGCAACTGAAATAGGAGGCATGCTGTTGGAGCCACACACAGAGCTCTTGTGATTATGTTCACCGGGAAATCACACTTAATGCATTAAACCAATTTATGTGCGTTCAATGTGGAGGTAAATGCAAATGCATTATACTCCCCTATAACTATGGTGGAGTTTCACTTTTTTTTTTTCATGCATTTGCCTGCGCATTTATTTCTTTATTTGCTTTCATGGGTTATTTGTGTGAATGGGTGCCGCTGTAACTATGCTATTGATTCATGTCCAATTGAATTCTCTTTGAAGTTTATCTCCCTGGAGAATTCACTCCTGCAATTGGAGCACTTGGGGCCACTGTGACAGATGTGTGCTAGTGTGTGTGTGTGTGTGTGTGTGTGTGTGTGTGTGAGTGTGTGTGTGTGTGTGTGTGTGTGTTGTATTTGTACTGCTTCTGCCTTTGTTGTGTTGCAGTGTTGCTGAAGTGAATGCTTGTCATATCAAAATATATGTTTCTGTCACTTTTATAGTTTCACAGGGAGGATACAATGTGAGGCGGAAACTCATTTTATGATAAAAAATGATGGCCGATGTTGGTTGTCATGAGGTGTGGGTGTAGCTGAGGTAGGAGGTAATGGTGTGAATGGTGGAGGTGCTGATGGGTAGGTAGAAACGTGCGGGTGTAGCGTGTATGGGTGGTTGTGATCATGTAGTTGAGCTACAGTAGGTGATGTTGGTGTGGCTGGTTTGTGTGTTGTATAAGTGTGGTGAGTGGGGTGGGTGGTAATTTAGGTTGGGTTGGCATTAAAAACTGAAATGAGGTGTTTGTAGAATAACCCCAAGGAATGTGTGGGCATACTCTCAAGGCATTTATTGACGTGCGGTGTAATGGATGTGTGTGTTGGTGTTGTTGATGACCGCAGTAGAACCTTTTTTATTTTAGTTTTGATTATCCGGTATGCAGGCATCCCAGATGTCACACCTGTAAAATATGACCACGGGGCTGTCGTTATTTTGATTGCATTTGGAGGCCAGATGTTCCATATGCTTTGAGGTGCTTTAATGAACGCAACATCAGCAGAACGGAAGATTCCTGTACTTTTGACGCCCCCTCCTCCCCCCCCCTCTGGCCGTGGGATAAGGCGAATGGTAATGCAGTGAATTTGCAGCAAGGTGAAATTATGTGCAGGGTCCCATCTGCTGCTCGCCTGCTCACTGACTCCGTTTAAAATAGCCGGGCCCACGGAATCGGGCAGTAAAAATAAATCCACTGTTTTTCTATAAACAGTCTTGTGCTATACACTTTACACCCTACACTACATACCCTATACCCTAGGCCATGCACCCTACACTCTACACTACATAACCTATGCCCTAGGCCCTGCACCTTACACTCTACACTACCACACACTATACCCTAGGTCCTGCACCCTACACTTTACCCTTTACATTACTGCACGCTATACCCTAGGCCCTGCACTCTACACACCCTATTCCCTAGGCCCTGCACCCTACACTTTACACTCTACACTACCGCACGCTATACCTTAGGCCCTGCACTCTACACACCCTATACCCTAGGCCCTGCTCCCTACACTTTACACTCTACACTACCACATGCTATACCCTAGGCCCTGCACTCTACACACCCTATTCCCTAGGCCCTGCACCCTACACTTTACACTACCACATGCTCTACCCTGGGCCTTGTACCACACACTCTGCAGTACCACACCCTTTGCGCTAGGCCCTGCACTTAGACTTTACACTACCACACCATATACGTTAGGCCGGTGACGTTTCTGGTTTTTGTTCCATCTGAGCTTGATCACAAATGTTTAATGGATGATTCAAAATCTGAGCCTGAATATTCTGAATGATGGAATGATGAAAGGATGAAAGGTCACCTGCATTCATTAAACCTGATTAATTCAAATTAATCCCTAGGCCAGGGATGGAAAACTCCAGGCCTCGCGGGCCGGTGTGTATGCAGGATTTTGCTGCCACCAGTTAACAGTTATTTAATTAGCCCAATCGTTTACATTATCTGATATTTTAATCTACATATCCGTGATATGAAGAGCAGCTTATGAATGTTTTTGTGAAGGTATGCGTGTATCGTAGCGTTTTATTGTTCTGTCATTTACGAGTGAATTGGTGATTGTGTGTATGACTAATTAGCTGATTGAGCCGTGGTAACTGGTTGCAGTAAAAACATGCATACACACCGGTCCGCGAGGCCTGGAGTTGCCCACCCCTGCCCTAGGCCCTGCACACTGACACACCCTATACCCTAGGTCTTGGACCCTGCAAACTACATTGTACTTGCTACGTCCTAAACCAATATCGCTTTTACCCTACACCCTATACCTTAAACCTCTATTGTACAGCCCCAGGATTAATGTAACACCCTTCTTCCACACAGGCACAGTCATCTTTATCATCTGCCTGTGTGGTAGTGGTGGGGTCGTCGTGATGACCTCCGCGCTAACGCAGCCAGATGGCCCCCGAGCGTGACTGGCATGCGTGACTGGCAGCGCGATCCGCGGTAGACGGCATGGCCATTTTCTCTAACCAGCACTCAGACGAGCGGCAGCCATTGGCTCCACAGTGAACGGACTCGCCTAATTAGCTGTGTTACGCTGCTGCAAAGACACAAACTTACTCCCCCTGTGTTCTGCAGGGGGGGGTTGTCTCAGTTGCCCAGCCCCCCTTCATCCTCTGCCCACCTCACTCTCTGCTCTTACACCTGCCCGGCTCACACAGGAACAATCGACGGAGAGAGAAAGCAGCGCACATTCAGCCGTGCTCGCTCCGTCGTAAGCGCGGGCTTCTCTGCAGAGCTGTTACAGTCTGCTGTGTTTCTAGCGCTCGCGTAAATCCCATATTCTCTCTGCGTCACAGACCTCTCACCGCTTGGAACAGGCCTGGCTCCTGTTCTCTTTCAGTCATGAATTTCCCCTGGAATTCTGATTTTACATGCTCTCAAAACACCCGACCAATGAGAGCAGCCCGTTAAACCCAGCCTCCAGGCAAGGAAGTGTTTCTTCGCAAATATCTCATTGTAATGTTGTAATTATTTCCTCACCTCCACACGACAATGTAATGAATTTCCTCCTTTTCCTACAGAACAAAGGCTGTAGACTGTGAACTAAAGACATTTGAAATGTATAGACGTTTCAATACGCCCTGTTTCCCCTTCCTTTATTTCCATCTTATTTTATGCATACCCACTCCACAAAAATATTGTTTGTTGAAAACTGTGTTGGCTAATGATAGAAATGAGTGGAGGAAGCCTTCTATAAAGCTGCCAATACAACTTTGATATGGGATGCGGTGAAATGTAGCTCATAAAATCCTCATCTCAAAATACACTTTCTCTTTCTGATTTACCATCGCTTGGATTAATACTGGAGTCTGACGAGATGGCATTTCTTCTATATCTGCATGGCAATATGCCTCATCGCAGTTCAAAACCAGTAGCCTTTCAAAATGTGACTTTCTGTTTATTATAAACCACATAATGGAGGGATGGTTTGCTCAGGAACAAAATAAATTATGACATTGTTATTAGCTTGCTTGTATAAAGTCTGTATTCATCTCATAGTCACTATTGAAACCACCACCAATATGTAGCACCAACCTGAGTGATTCACGGCAGCCATTTTGAACAAGAATGCCATTGACCCATCAGCTATAGTGGACACTGAGGAATTATTAAGACTGATTGGACGATGAGTTGGTTTGATTGAAAGAGGCAGTTTGAGAATATGGTCATCAGGGAACACTCTCCTGCCCTCAGCATGGCCTGTCGCTTGCTGTTTCCTGGCAGTTGTGTCAGTTTTATTAATCTTTTAAGTATTTCACATTTTTATTGATGCGCTGTGTCCACAGTCAGATATGCAAACGTATAAAATTATTCCTCAATCGCATCCACATTTCAAGTGGGTGCAAACATGTTAACTTGATGAGTTTTATATTCATATTTAATCTGAATGGGTTGTTGATTGACTGTAAAAGTTAAACCTCTCTGTTCTCACTAATGGTTTGCCCTGTGTGTTTTTTTTCCTGCATTTTATCGCTGATTTGACAATAATCAGAAGCCAATCAAATATTAATATATGAGCACTAAAACACTTGCCAGAGGCAAGAATAACTCAAGTTCATCCTCTAAAGAGTCCATTAGCTGATCCGACCTCACCTCAGGATATTAAAGGCAAATTAATCTCCCCTGGTTTCTTAGCCTGACCAGTGCTTCCATACAATATTTGATAATACTATAATTCACAAATCACAGGACTCAAAAAAATCTGATCAAATGAAAGTTAAGGGTTGGTATTCAGTACAAAGATAAGAAGCTGTTGATAAGGTGTTAAAATGCCACTGGGGAGAAAGACTGGGGAGATAAGAGGTGAGTTTTAATGCCTTTATCTCGGCTGTAATAACATTTAAACCCAACACTCTGAGCCCTGTTTGAGCTCTGTTGTTGTACCCGAGAGAGGGGGTGGAATTTTCTGGAGTCATGTGGATCAGCTTTTGCCAGACATTGGCCAGCTTTTCTTGTATTAACTCCCAATGGCCCGTGCCAATGGATTAAGAGCTAATGACTAATTAGCTTATGATTATTCTCTCTCTCTCTCTCTCTCTCAATTTCAATTTCAATTTGAAGGTGCTTTATTGGCATGACATGTACTGTGTTGCCAAAGCAAATGTTACAAATAACAATAATCAATAAATAAATAAGAATTAACTCAACTTGTTAGGAAATATACACATAACACGCATACAACATAAACATCAGACACATACTGTTATATTCTCCTCTGTCTCTCTCTTCTGTCAGAATCAAATTGGCTGTATTTTTAAAATGTTGTCTGCTGATGTCTAAGCAGGGACATCTCATCTGGAGCACAGACAAAATGACACATTTATACAGGATGGATCAGACAAACACAGAGATGACTTCACAACCAAACATGATGGGGTTTTCTCAGGGGATTAACCTGTCTTCAGTAACACTCAAAAAATTGACAAATATTTGAAGACTGTCACACAGGGAGGAGGTACCGCAGGACATTCAAGGACATCGTATAACGATCCGAAATCCCTGGCGCTTGTTGTCTCCGGTGCACAAGAGCGCCGGAAACTCACAGAACCGCACAGTGCACGCCCCAACGAGCGTCGCGCTTCTCAGGAGCACCGGTACAAATTTGTGTGGGGTTTCAGGTAGCACCGTCCAACCAACCGTTTACAATTTCCCTTCAGCCGAGAGCGGGAGTGGCAGTTTCCCCCCGGCTGCTCTGGAGTTTCAGATTTAAGAGAGGTCGGGGTGGCGTCAAGGTCAACAAGAGCATCAGACAAGCGGTGCCTGTTTTATTTTCAGGTCTGCTACAGCCGGAGCCTGCATTATTTAACAAGACTTCTCTGAGTATGAGAGGAGATGAATGGCACAGGGATAGCAAGGTGAGGATAGAAGTTCTTGTGTGTGTTTTTTTTTTCTTACTCGGGTGCGCGTGTGAAACGTCGTGCCACAAACCCTAATCTTAAACATATAATCTATTATAGTCCGAGACAAGGTTTCACTTAAATAATTCATGAGATGTTAAAACATTATGATCTTTGATAGATCTATTGGGCAGCCTAGAATTTTTGCCAATGCAATATGCAGCATAATTCCAGGGGCTTCTTAAAAGCAGTCGGTACACGGTACATGACACCAAACAAATACTCAATGTTATGAATTTTTGTTTCTGGACCTATTGTTGCATATGCAGAGTGAGGCCATCAGGATGTGACATCATCAGAATGTCCTGTCTTTGATCATGTGCAACCGGAAATGACCGTCTTCCATCTTGTAAGGCCTTGGTAGCCCTTCAGTGTTACTGGTGGGTAAAAACAAGAGAGTTTCTCTCCCTCCAGTTGCATGTACTGTACTCTCTCAGTTTTTTTGCAGATATTTGGCGTCTCTACTTCACTTCTGGCCGTTACAACTCGGGCCACTCCCTCACTGAAGAACCTCTTTAACGGCCTGCTTGTTCTACACTGGCAACAAAAAAAGTCGCACGCTCTAATATTTTGTTGGACCGCCTTTACCTTTGATTACAGCGCGCATTCGTCATGGCATTGTTTCGACAACCTTATGCAACGTCACAACATTTGATTTCCGTCCAGAGTTGTATTCGTTTTTGGCCGAGATCTTGTATTGATGACGGGAGAGTCGAACCACTCCGTAAAGTCTTCTCCAGCACTTCTTTCAATGGGGTTAAGGTCAGAACTCTGGTGGCCAATTCATGTGTGAAAATGATTCCTCATGCTCCCTGAACCACTATTTCACAATTTGAGCCGAAAGAATCTTGGCATTGTCGTCCTGGAATATGCCCATTGATCTGGTCATTCAGTACATTCGGGTACTCAGCTGGCTTCATTTTATTGCTGCATAACATTGCTGAGTCTATAGACCTGGCCAATTGAAGCAACCCCAGATCATAACACTACCTCCAGAGGCTTGTACAGTGGGCACTATGTATGACGGGTGTAACAGTGACTTTTTTTTTGGCCAGGCAGTGTATTAAATTGGTTAAAGCCTGCATTAGAATGGAAAACAGAGGACAAAAAATACGAAATATTACAGTTACATTTTAAGTAGTTGTTTTATGCCTGCCTTCAATAGGGCATGTAAATTATATTTTAATGGATAGCCCTGAATTAAAAGAGATAACTGAGTGCTCACTTTTGCATTGCTCTTTTTACAGATAGGCTACAGTGGATACATTGTAGCACCGGTGTTCATAGCAGTCTTCCCTGTAACTCGCTGAGGCTAATATGGTCAATATCTAGAAATTGTAGACATGGGCAAACAGGCATTCATTTTTTTCAGGTATTGCACAATACCAGGGCTCCAGATTGAAGTGGACACATCGATCACCTGCGTAGAACCGATGATTCACTTCCAACACCTCCACCTCCTAGTGGAACACTAGCGCTTTTATTTCACACTAGATCCATTTTTTGGAAAAAACATGGCCATTCAAATCATTTTTATTCACACTCATGATGGTTTACAGAGCAAACACAGACACGGTAGGAATCAACATGTACACAGGTCTGTGCTAATAATCAAAGAACTAAACACACAACTATGATAATAATGACAAAACTAAACACAGGTCTGCACTAGTTACTGCCAAATTTGAAAAATTATACCTTTCTCCCCAAATGGATGTTATTCCCACGTTGAACAATGTTTGCCTGGTGGATGATTGGATCTGACCTGTAAAATATGCATGAAGAGCCCACACTTCCAGTGGAGTTATTTGTGTCCAATGTGTGCAGTAAAAGACAGCGGGAGCACAAGGAAGGGGTCTGAGGGAGAGGGATTTGGCAGCTCTTTTTCCTGAGCCTGGCCAGATGGTGACCCACCTGTGCTCACCTGAAACGGTGCCATGCACCTGGCGAGGTCCGTTTCGGAGGAAACCGGAGGCTGAGATCCCAGCACATCGAGAGGGTCCGGCTGCTCCAATGGCTAGCCACACGCAACAGCTGATATTTCAGGCTGTAATTATGGAGCCTTTTTCATTTATTTATTCATTCCTGTTTTTATAACAACCCTCCCCATGCATACCGGGGCTCTCTTTTTACAAATGGCAGCTGGGGGGGGGGGGCGGCAGGAGGGAGAACAAGCAGTTGTCCATGCGGGCCCTTCGTTGAATTAATGTTTTGGAGAACTCGGAGGGAATTGTCCTCCTTGGAAGGAACCACTTTTCATTATCTGCGTGAGGGAAAGTGGATGTGTCATGCCCAAGCAAGCCGTCCTTTTCTTCAGAAAATTTATTTTTTAAGGGATTTTTTTTTCTTTCTATTGCTGTCAGGCCAGGTCTTGGACATCTTCATCAGGGGAGAAAATAAAGTGGAGGGGGGGAGGGGGTGTAATTCTGACCTGGGCTCCTCACATGGTGAGGAAGTGTGCCATCTGCAGGACTGCAGAGTCACTGCACATCTTTTGCCACAGACTGAAAACCCCCAAATTTAAACTGCACCTTGGCTCACCCTATTGCTGATCTTGGGTTTACTAACCAAATCTGTACTCTAAAACTATATTCCCAACACATGTGCTTCCTAATAAACCTGCATTTTCTATCTCCCTCCTACACCTACCATGGCATCTAACTTTAAATTGTAAGATTGTGTGTTGGCTGCTACTATCAGTTAAAACCCTGCTGACTTAGCATTAGCATTGTTCATTACCGAAACCTGTATATATGCACTTATGTAAGTTGCTCTGGATATGAGTGTCTGCTAAATGCCTCAGTGTAAATACAAATTTAAATAAGCAGTTATTTTTCCAAAGCCACCAAAACGCTACACCTTAATCTCCGAAAACAGCTAAAGTATTGCAGTAATATTTAGTGGATATAGATGGCTTATAAAAATAATTGAATGTGCTTTTCTATTATGCACACTCTTTTATAATGTTGCCTGACTGTCGCTTGTCGCATGTCCTCCAGGACACAGCGATGGCGGGGGATATTGATGGGACATACTGTATATCACATATCATCCTCCTTTATCCATCAGCTGTAGCCAGGGGTGGCGCCTGCTATTTCAGGGCCCATGAAAAGATCTCACATTGGGCCCCATCACCTCCGACCACCCCATCCCTTCCAGAACCTAATAATCGACCCATTCAACACTTTAAATAACTCTACCGTTGCAGGCTTGCAGCTCTCTTGTAGAAAACAAAGTTAGTCATCCTGTATTCTAATATTTTTTGAGGGCTCCTGTCAATCAGGGCGCTTGGAATTGTTCTAAGTCCAACGGTGCCGCTGGCTTTGCATATGCTTGGGAACATTGGTACCAAGTGTTAAAACAGGGTCTCACAATGAACGCTGGTCCGACTTGAGTTTCATTGAGCTGTTCAGTGAATACCGCGGTCCATTTGACATCACCTGGTGTATACAGCAGGGTGTACAGCAGTTATAGAAGGGGTCATGAAGAGATAAAGAAAGGTATTCAATCAAATGTATTTATGTTCAATTGTGCCCATTAAAGGAACAAATTGGTATTCAATGTAATTTGATAAGATTCATTTGTTTGTAATTTAACTGTTTAGGGCGTTAACACAAACAGTGTATCACATTTTATTGACATTTCCTTAGTTTTAGTAAAGAATATATTAAATAAATTTAAAAAACATTGGAAACAAACATTGTTTTTATGGTTCAAACAAAAAATGGCCCAACAGCAAATTCATCAAATTTACAGCACTGCCTTTCTGTTGCGCGCAGGCCAGCTAACAGCTCTAAAAAGGCTATTTGATTGAAGTAATTTGGAAGGGAAAGTAGCACACGCGGTGTGACGGGCAAGAGACCGCTGTCCTGCCCTCATTCTGTCCAGCACAGAAGGTGACCATTAACAGAACAGGAAGATCAGTTTGTTTTGAAATGGAAAGCGGCCAGATGGAGACCTGATCCAAACAATCACATGGAACAGTGTGTGGGAGATGGAGGAGGCACAGATTGAATCAAAGGAGTTTAAATTTTAGGCAGAATAGACTCCACACCGGATCCCCTGACCCACCTCTTTACTTTCTCACTCAAAAAAGTAATTCATTAATAATAATGAATAATATTATTATAACCAGCCTACATTACACACTTGTGCTTTGAGATGTAGAAACATATTTTTCTACTCATCCCCATAAGCAAACACGCACACATGCAAACAAGCAAACGCACACACACACACACACACACACACACAAACAAGCAAACGCACACACACACGCACAGTCTTCTGTTCATGCTTATTAATGACTTTGGGGCTAATTAAAAACCGAGGAGCATTCAGAAGCTTCTGCCTCCTTCTGAAATCTTAACATTTTCATTTACACGTCTTGAGACTAATGAATATTCTGGTTCAGATTTAACAGTACAAGCACAACAGTGGAACTGAAACCACTGGGGAAATGGGCTTCACCAGAGACCATGGTGACAAGCTCCTCCAGAGAGAGCAGCGGAATCTGCCACACTTTCATGTGCATATTTGCACACGCGCACACATGCACATGAATGATTGTATGTTATACACAAATGCAAATTTCCACAATCATATCTATGCATTGACACACGCTCATCAATACATGCCTGCACTCACCCACATTGCTGAAACATAAGACTGCATGTCTAGGCTGCTACAGGTTAATTGCAATTTAAGAAAAAAAATGCTTGTACTTGCCTCAAGCCCAAATCCCCCCCCCCCCCTGAAGACACTGCAGCTGTGCTACAGGGGGAGATAACTCCCGCAGAGACGTCTTCTCCGTGTCCCAGAGCACATTAAGGAAACAAGTGTTGATATGCATGTTAACAAGGCGGCTACTGCGGCCAGGTCCACAACAACCAGGCGGCTGCTGCGCCCGTCCGTCCGTCCTTCCGTCCGTCTGTCTGTCCGTCCGTCACCCTCATTCTAACCCACCCCCAGTTTCTTTCCTACACCTTAATTGCCACATCCATATCCCTTTCATTCATTCATACATACAGCGCGTCCTAATTACCCCCCCATCCCACTTACCCCACCACCGCCCAATCGCAGGTCTTAGCTATCCGCCGTTATTCCAGTCTATGCAATGAGGGACTGTTGCTCTGTAGCCCCTCCCCCCTCACACCAGTATTTCTAGTCCTGCATGGAATTAAATCATGTTGCTATCTGTACTAAAGTAATGTTGACTCCATTAAACTAAATGTCTGAACACTTAGGGCGCCATTATTAATCAGTAAATCCTTTTACTGGCCAGTTATGATTTTTAAGTGATGGAGGAAACATTAATTCCTTAACATTATAACCTTTTTTGCTCTATACTTTTGCAGTTTGAATTTCTGAAGCTCAGAAAGCTGCTCTCGAGCTCTCTAGCTCTCTGGCTGCTGGTACCAGGGTTACAAGCACATTTGAAGCACGTCAGGTCAAGCGAGTCTTTCACGACCCCATTTGGCGGTTTTTATGTCCGTGACGGCGGGAACCGAGCTTCATCGTGAAGCATGTCGACGGGCTGCCTCCCTAACGATTCAAAACGCAGTGCATGTAGTGACACGGTAATAAGGCCCGATGTTTCTAGCACGGGTCTCAGCCAAGCCTTTTAACAACGCGTGCGCTTGCCATGTTTCACATGCCGGACACCTAAAGTTCACACACATGCATCACCCTGGCAGGTCTGCGTGCGCTGTCTATTTTAGATTTAACGCTACCAGACAGGAATTAGCGCTAAGAGCTCTGGGAGCCGGAGAAGGAGAGGAAGAGAGTGGATTCTATCTGAATATTTCACATGCGATGTTCTGTTCTCGGACTCCAGATGCGTAGAGGGGCGTGGCCAAAAGAGAAGCCCCCCCCCCACCCCTGAACTGGTGCATCTCATTGGCTATTCAGTGCACAGAGCTGCGCCAATCTCTGGAGCCATTGGCAGCCCTCCCACACTCCCTTGCACATCTCCCCATTTAATTAGCTGTTGACACCCTTATTTTTGCTTTCAAATAACACTTCTGTCCCAGATGGAGGATAATTTCTCTCCCCTACTCAAATACTACTTGCATTTGTGCAATTTTGGTTTTCAACTGGTGAGGCAGCGGTGCAGAGGAACCCATCACTGAGGCAATGCTGTGGCCAGCTTTGTGGAAACCGACCTCTTTGGGGGGAAAGGGGATGCATGGTGGGAGACTGTGGGGGTCTGGGGATGACATGTGACTCCCTGCCTGCATCGCCATTGGCCCCCGGTCGGTGTTCTGTGCTCAGGTGCTGACCTCTCTCTTTCTCTCTCTTTTACAGGTGTAAGGAGGGTTACCAAGGGGTGCGATGTGACCAGTTTCTTCCCAAGACAGACTCCATCCTCTCTGATCCAAGTAAGTGTGTCAGTTTCTTCTGGTTACAGCCAAACTGTCAGGATTCCTTTTAGAGGATATTGAGCTGCTGGATGCGTCTATAAATAAAAAGTGTTAGGGTTATGATTTATAAATAATAAATAAATACAAAAAGTTGTTTTTTCAGTGACCTAATTCAGGAAAACAGCATTATATTTCAGATGTGAGGCAAAAGGCACTTGCTACTCGTAAATGCTAATAGAAACATGGCCAATGATATGGCCTAGTGGGTATGAAACTGGGCTTTTAACTTGAGTAAGAAATGTAAAACTGTAACACAACTTTGAATCCCAAGTGGGCAAGTTTATTTACTCAAACTCACAGATGAGAAAGTTCATATTTCTGGAAGCAGGTGTGGATCCCCCCTTCCTAGTGGTGGTGATACATGCACACATAGGTTATATGCAAGAACGCATGCACGCACACACGCACGCACGCACGCACGCACGCACGCACGCACGCACGCACGCACGCACATATTAGTACCAGAATTGTACAGAAGCCTGTTCTGGCTGAGGAAGAAAATGAAAAGTATTTTATGCACGACAGGCTTGGGATTATTGTGAATACACTAAGATTAATGTCCACTTCAAATTATTTTCAGTGATTTATATATATATATATTTAAATAGTGAAATGAAACATTGGCCATCTATTCATAGTGGTAACTATAAATTTGTTAGAAAGAAGATGCACTGGGGTTATATTGATTACATTCTGTAACAGCAGTAGGCTGCGAAATATACTGTACATCAATGGTTCCCAACTATATTCCTGGAGATCGACCATCCTGTAAGTTTTCACCTCAACCCTAATTTGGCACGCCTGATTCTACTAATTAGCAGCTGTCAGGCTGTTGAGTGAGGTGTGCTTTGTCAGGATTGGAGTGAAAACCTACAGGATGGTAGATCTCTAGAAACAGAGCTAGAAATGGATGCTGCACATCCATTTGTAATAATGCTAAATGCAAATGAAACACTACATTAGTGTTGCTAATAGCCATCTAGCATATAATCACAGACATTACCATCTTAATACAAAAGCTGGTCTAGCCTGTTGTCCATTATGAGTGTTGATATTGCCTGCTATTTGCCGGCCAAATATAAGCGTCCATGAGAAAATAGCAATCGATATAATAGCTAACAGGCTAAGCTAGCAAGGCACCAGGGTGTCGTTGGTGGTGAATAGTTTACTATGTTGCTAACCCAACCGCTGATAAAATAGTTGTAAGATTCAAGTGACTCGTGTGTCTTCAACTCTTCAGCTGAGATGGTGTTGACAAGATATCCGGGCAAGTTACAGAATGTAATCCTGTGCTATCTAAGATTAAGTTTTCTGATAGTGTATGGGTCCAAGCCTCCAATTAAACTTATCTTATCCTCATACCTCCTCTTTGATGTGTTTGATAGCACAGAGATAGGGAGTCATATCGCATGCTTGCCTATAGCTCAGTTGCTGTGAATTCTTACTTCCGGGTTTTGCGTTAACACAAATGGCTGCAACCGTTATCATAATCATAATAGCAACCACCAGTAATTATCTTTGTTGTAATCCTAATCACAGTCATGACCTTAATTTGCAATTCTTGCCATCAGTGTAATAATTGTAGTCATGATCTTAATCATAATCACACCCATACACATATTATTCATATGATCTTATTCATATCATCCAGTGGCGGGCCGTCAGGGCCAGCAAGGCCTTCTCTGCTGGCCTAAACATCATCAGAATATAAATTTAATTTTGATATATTTTTTCCACAAATGTATTAAATTATTCCCCATAGTCTATTCTCTTCATTTCATAGCTTTCCTCTTGGTTGCGCTGCTTCCAGCCTCAGATCGAGATTTGGAGGGCTGGCCTTTATGTTAGAGCTTTTATCCAATCATATTTCAGCCATAATGTGTTGCCAGGGTCCAAGAAATCTGCCCTTAGGCCTTCAGAATAAACATTGCGGGCCCCTGTAGCTTAAAGTGAACGGAACGTTAACTGTGGCGTTAACCAATCAGATTTCGAGTTGGCGACACCGGGGCCAGCTAGCAGGCGTACGATAACGTCAGCACGTGCACGTCTTTTGATTGGATACGCACTATTGAGAGGCAGAGCTATCGCAGAGCTAGCAAACTGAACTTGAACGAGCTCATTTGTGTAGATTTCTACAAGCTGTTTTTTTTCAACCCACAATGGCTGAAGGAGGAGAAGAGATCGATTTGGTCGCAGATATAATTACAACGCCATTTTCAAGACGAACTTTTCAAGAAAAGCTAGACATCGTCAGAAGAGAACGGCCAACCCCGACGATAGCGAGCCGACGCTAGCGAGTCAAAGTGGACATTCAAGGCTAGGAATACACTTTCACCACTGTCGCAAATATATCCTCATTAACAAATGCAAATTATTTGTTTGTTTTCTTTTATTTTCAGTGAATAGTTTATGTGTCTTTATCGTCACGTTTCTTAAATGAAACTGCTTTGGGTGCGACAATGCGCTGTTTAGCGAACAAACTTGTTAAAGCTAACATACTTTTGGTGGACTTAATAAAACTTTGTAGACTAATCCCTTAAAAGCGCCTTTTATTTTAAAGTTTTGACAGTATCCAAGCGATCTTAAAGCTGGTAGTTTAACACTCTTAATTGTAAATGCGGATTTATTGATTATAAATGCTTCGGAAATATGAATATAACTGTTGTACTTGACTATGTTAAGGTGATGCAACGCCCGGTTATACTGCGTTTCTGTCTAAATGTATAGTTTCTAGAGCCATGGCGTCATAATGATGGTATTAAGAGGTGGAATAATTCAGGTAGGACTGTGTAGGACATCACTGAAGGCCTAGGTGTGAAATGCACGGCCCGCCACTGATATCATCACAATCCAAATCACCTTTTAACATTTAAAGTGAGATTGATGACTATTGCTGGAGAAAATGGCTTTCCAATATATAATGGATAATGTAATTCTTAAAATTTATTTTTTAAGTGTTATTTAGTCGTAAGAGTTTTTTTTTCCTGTTTTTTATATTGTGAAAGTAAAAGGAAAGCCTCAGTCATACCGGACTGAGCTCTCCAGTTGGACCAGCAGGGGTGTCTCGCTTCATAACAGACTGAGCTCTCCAGTCTGACCAGCAGGGGGGTCTCGCTTCATAACAGACTGAGCTCTTCAGTCTGACCAGCAGGGGTGTCTCGCTTCATAACAGACTGAGCTCTCCAGTCGGACCAGCAGGGGGGTCTCACTTCATAGCGGACTGAGCTCTCCAGTCGGACCAGCAGGGGGGTCTCACTTCATAGCGGACTGAGCTCTCCAGTCGGACCAGCAGGGGTGTCTCGCTTCATAACAGACTGAGCTCTCCAGTCGGACCAGCAGGGGGGTCTCACTTCATAGTGGACTGAGCTCTCCAGTCGGACCAGCAGGGGTGTCTCGCTTCATAACAGACTGAGCTCTCCAGTCTGACCAGCAGGGGAGTCTCGCTTCATAACAGACTGAGCTCTCCAGTCTGACCAGCAGGGGGGTCTCGCTTCATAACAGACTGAGCTCTCCAGTCTGACCAGCAGGGGTGTCTCGCTTCATAACAGACTGAGCTCTCCAGTCGGACCAGCAGGGGTGTCTCGCTTCATAGCGGACTGAGCTCTCCAGTCGGACCAGCAGGGGTGTCTCGCTTCATAGCGGACTGAGCTCTCCAGTCTGACCAGCAGGGGTGTCTCACTTCATAACAGACTGAGCTCTCCAGTCGGACCAGCAGGGGGGTCTCGCTTCATAACAGACTGAGCTCTCCAGTCGGACCAGCAGGGGTGTCTCGCTTCATAGCGGACTGAGCTCTCCAGTCGGACCAGCAGGGGTGTCTCGCTTCATAGCGGACTGAGCTCTCCAGTCGGACCAGCAGGGGTGTCTCGCTTCATAGCGGACTGAGCTCTCCAGTTGGACCAGCAGGGGGGTCTCGCTTCATAGCGGACTGAGCTCTCCAGTCGGACCAGCAGGGGGGTCTCGCTTCATAGCAGACTGAGCTCTCCAGTCGGACCAGCAGGGGTGTCTCGCTTCCTGAACATCAGTGAAACGGAGCACCGGCCTCTGCATTTGCACTACAGTCATTGCCCGCCTGTTTAACATGCCATGCTGTTAATCAGCTGTGCAGAGTATCTGTGGTCTCCTGTGATGTTGGCCTAGATATGAGTACATCACACACTTCTGACCTGGGTGTCACCGAGCCCTTGTCATCATTGGAGTGTCACACCCACGTCTGAGGGCGGTCTGAACCGTTAAGCTGTAAGAATGAGCTGAAGAGTCACATTAGCATCTTCCCTTTTGAGAAGATCACCTCTTCATCTGTTCGACAGGTGTCTTTAATATGATTAAACGCATGCATCGCAGATGGCTTGTGCACATTAGGCTGTCTTACATCATGGAATTACTGTGTGTTTCTGTTCACAGAACGTTCATGGTACGTGTGCAGGTGTTTGTTTATATTACGCCTTGAGGGTTACACACTCACACGCTCACACATACACAAACACGCACGCACGCACGCACGCACGCACACACACACACACGGATGCATAGGTCACAAAATAGGTAAAGTAAAATGCACTCACCTTTATTTCTTAAGCTAATTATTCAGGTTATGTGTCCAACTGGCGATTGAATTGTTATGATATCATGGACCTTGAGTCTCAGGCACGTATATCAACCTTATGTGGATGATGTTGGTCAGCTGGTTACCCCCCACACAGTATTAAAAAGGTGAACCAGATGCTTGAGGCTACCCACCACACAATCTTTAAAAGGTGAACTAGGTGCTTTAGGTTACCCACCACACAGTCTTTAAAAGGTGAACCAGGTGCTTTAGAATAGTGTATGGTGGGTAGACTAAAGGTTGTTAGGAACAAGCTTTTTTCTGTGAAATCAAAGTCACGTCGTACGTCACGCCGGCCAGTGGGAAGATCACTGAAACACGTTAGAAATTTGCGGCACAGCAACGTTCAACAATGGTGTTCTATTCTGATTCAAATACCCTCAAAGGGCCTGACATGGCGCACATGGCCTACCTTTGTACTCCATAATGACATATTCTTAGTTCATACACAGCGTGCACTTAGTCTGGCCCGATACAGCATACCTTGAGGTTCAGGGAGAGTAGAGGCCTACCCCAACTCGGCTTTTGATCTCTGGCCATAAAATGTACAACCCAGGCCCCGGTAACCAGGCCTCACCTGCTGCGATAAATCATTGATCAACTCACATGCTCTTAACAGGGCGTTGCTGTAAAAGAGCATGTGTGCTCAGTGATCACCACCTTTTTCCTATGATGAAAGATTTCTTTCCTGATGGGAGTGGTCTCTTCCAGGATGTAAATGCCCCCATCCACAGGGCACAAAGGGTAACTGAATTGTTTGAGGAGTAGTCACCAGATCTCAACCCAATTTAACACCTATGGAAGATTTTGGACAGCGCTCTCCACCACCATCGTCAAAACACCAAATGAGAGACTATCTTTTGATAGGATGGTGCAAATATTATTGGACAAATGAACATAACTTTAAATAAAGTAGTCATATTTAGTGACTGCCTGAAGTAGGGCTGTCACAATATAAAAATTTCATGATACGATTATCATCGGAAAAAATATTGCGATATATAGCCATCTATAGCCATCATTAAACAAGTCAAAACTGAAAAGAACTGATTACAATTATTTTCTTTACATAAGTCAACCAATTTGTATACAATACAATGAGAGAGAGAGAATGTGTATGTGCATGTGCATGTCAGAGAGTGTATTATTCAGTTATTGCTTTTATAAAACAGTAATCACATCATCTTACTGTTCTTTTAAATGTATTATAAAGCGATTTGATCCATAATGGCACTCATTCATTATGACTAACAAAAGCCACATTTATTCATGAAAAAAGAGACTAAGAAGCATTATAGTGTAAGCGTGTAAGCATAATATTTGACGTTTTTGTTTCCCATATTATTCAGTTTGTTACTGCATAGGAAACGCAACCTTGAAGTACAACAGCCTATGTTCATACAGTTGAATGCATCTGGAAAATAACTCAAACATATATGGCTCTGCAATCACGGCACATGTTCTCAACTGCAACAGCTTAAACATAAACGCCCAAGCTCCCTTGCGTTCAAAACCCTTTTTTCCTCACTCTTGTATGACTGAGAAATGATATAAAAATGTATGTATGTGCATTTTCTGTCTTTTACCGACGCAATTTATACGTTTTAGGCTTTTACTATATCTGCATCATTTACCGAGCGTATTTCATGTCTGAAATACAGCGTCCAATGAAACAGTAAATCCCATTTTATAGTATCGTATATCATGAGGTTTCACATGACAGTATTGTGATATTATTTTGAATCAACATCGCCCAGCCCTACCGTTCTTGTACGTCCTCCTTACATCCTCTCCTCGCGTCCTCCCTTGGGCGGTGCTAAGGCACGAGGAACGGATGCAAGGAGTGAAAATAAGCGATTGGAATGAAGCCAATGTCCAGCTGTAAGGTGAAGGAGTTTTGAGGCATTTGGTTGGATCTGAGCAGATGGCTCTGTACACTTCAGAATTCATCCTGCTGCTGCTGTCTGCAGTCACATCATCAATGAAGACAAGCGAGCCAGTTCC
Source organism: Ilyophis sp. 1 JC-2022 (assembly GCA_022702515.1). Lineage (NCBI taxonomy): Eukaryota > Metazoa > Chordata > Actinopteri > Anguilliformes > Synaphobranchidae > Ilyophis > Ilyophis sp. 1 JC-2022. The sequence goes on along the minus strand of CM040396.1, from coordinate 91,556,220 downwards.
AGTGGCAGCCATACATGCCCTTAACACCATGTTTCACAGATGAAGGAGGGGGGGGATGCTTTGTATTATGAGCATTTCCTTTCTTTCTCCACACTTTCCTCTTTACATCACTTTGGTACAGGTTTAATACTCGTCTTATCTGTCCATAACACTTTGTTCCAGAACTCTACTACTTTTTAGCTAGCTCTAAGCTGGCCATTCTGTTTTTGAGGCTTACTAGTGGAGAGCTTACGGTGAACCCTCTGAGGTTTATCTTCTCTTTATTTTAGTCTTTGATACATCTATGCCTATATCCTGGAGAGTGTTCTTTATCTATTTGCTAGTGGAAAATGGGTTTTTGTTCACTATTTAAAGTATTCTTCTGAGTATTTTTTGGATCTAATGAAGCAAAGATACACAACTGACCAAGTAATAGCGGAGCAGTCTATTCCCCCCCCCCCCCCCCCCCCCCCC
>CM040396.1:91452493-91555267 GCA_022702515.1 Ilyophis sp. 1 JC-2022 | reverse complement strand
TTATTCATATCATCACAATCCAAATCACCTTTTAACATTTAAAGTGAGATTGATGACTATTGCTGGAGAAAATGGCTTTCCAATATATAATGGATAATGTAATTCTTAAAATGTATTTTTTAAGTGTTATTTAGTCTTAAGAGTTTTTTTTCTTCTGTTTTTTTATATTGTGAAAGTAAAAGGAAAGCCTCAGTCATACCGGACTGAGCTCTCCAGTCGGACCAGCAGGGGTGTCTCGCTTCATAACAGACTGAGCTCTCCAGTCTGACCAGCAGGGGTGTCTCGCTTCATAGCGGACTGAGCTCTCCAGTCTGACCAGCAGGGGTGTCTCGCTTCATAACAGACTGAGCTCTCCAGTCGGACCAGCAGGGGGGTCTCACTTCATAGCGGACTGAGCTCTCCAGTCGGACCAGCAGGGGGGTCTCACTTCATAGCGGACTGAGCTCTCCAGTCGGACCAGCAGGGGGGTCTCGCTTCATAACAGACTGAGCTCTCCAGTCGGACCAGCAGGGGGGTCTCACTTCATAGCAGACTGAGCTCTCCAGTCGGACCAGCAGGGGTGTCTCGCTTCATAACAGACTGAGCTCTCCAGTCTGACCAGCAGGGGAGTCTCGCTTCATAACAGACTGAGCTCTCCAGTCTGACCAGCAGGGGGGTCTCGCTTCATAACAGACTGAGCTCTCCAGTCGGACCAGCAGGGGTGTCTCGCTTCATAACAGACTGAGCTCTCCAGTCGGACCAGCAGGGGTGTCTCGCTTCATAGCGGACTGAGCTCTCCAGTCGGACCAGCAGGGGTGTCTCGCTTCATAGCGGACTGAGCTCTCCAGTCTGACCAGCAGGGGTGTCTCACTTCATAACAGACTGAGCTCTCCAGTCGGACCAGCAGGGGGGTCTCGCTTCATAACAGACTGAGCTCTCCAGTCGGACCAGCAGGGGTGTCTCGCTTCATAGCAGACTGAGCTCTCCAGTCGGACCAGCAGGGGTGTCTCGCTTCATAGCGGACTGAGCTCTCCAGTCGGACCAGCAGGGGTGTCTCGCTTCATAGCGGACTGAGCTCTCCAGTTGGACCAGCAGGGGGGTCTCGCTTCATAGCGGACTGAGCTCTCCAGTCGGACCAGCAGGGGGGTCTCGCTTCATAGCAGACTGAGCTCTCCAGTCGGACCAGCAGGGGTGTCTCGCTTCCTGAACATCAGTGAAACGGAGCACCGGCCTCTGCATTTGCACTACAGTCATTGCCCGCCTGTTTAACATGCCATGCTGTTAATCAGCTGTGCAGAGTATCTGTGGTCTCCTGTGATGTTGGCCTAGATATGAGTACATCACACACTTTCTGACCTGGGTGTCACCGAGCCTTGTCACATGGAGTGTGTCACCACACACCACGTCTGAGGGCGGTCTGAACCGTTAAGCTGTAAGAATGAGCTGAAGAGTCACATTAGCATCTTCCCTTTTGAGAAGATCACCTCTTCATCTGTTCGACAGGTGTCTTTAATATGATTAAACGCATGCATCGCAGATGGCTTGTGCACATTAGGCTGTCTTACATCATGGAATTACTGTGTGTTTCTGTTCACAGAACGTTCATGGTACGTGTGCAGGTGTTTGTTTATATTACGCCTTGAGGGTTACACACTCACACGCTCACACATACACAAGCACGCACGCACGCACGCACGCACACACACACACACGGATGCATAGGTCACAAAATAGGTCAAGTAAAATGCACTCACCTTTATTTCTTAAGCTAATTATTCAGGTTATGTGTCCAACTGGTGATTGAATTGTTATGATATCATGGACCTTGAGTCTCAGGCACGTATATCAACCTTATGTGGATGATGTTGGTCAGCTGGTTACCCCCCACACAGTCTTTAAAAGGTGAACCAGGTGCTTTAGGTTACCCACCACACAGTCCTTAAAAGGTGAACCAGGTGCTTTAGGTTACCCACCACACAGTCTTTAAAAGGTGAACCAGGTGCTTTAGAATAGTGTATGGTGGGTAGACTAAAGGTTGTTCGGAACAAGCTTTTTTCTGTGAAATAAAAGTCACGTCGTACATCACGCCGGCCAGTGGGAAGATCACTGAAACACGTTACAAATTTGCGGCACAGCAACGTTCAACAATGGTGTTCTATTCTGATTCAAATACCCTCAAAGGGCCTGACATGGCGCACATGGCCTACCTTTGTACTCCATAATGACATATTCTTAGTTCATACACAGCGTGCACTTAGTCTGGCCCGATACAGCATACCTTGAGGTTCAGGGAGAGTAGAGGCCTACCCCAACTCGGCTTTTGATCTCTGGCCATAAAATGTACAACCCAGGCCCCGGTAACCAGGCCTCACCTGCTACGCTAAATCATTGATCAACTCACATGCTCTTAACAGGGCGTTGCTGTAAAAGAGCATGTGTGCTCAGTGATCACCACCTTTTTCCTATGATGAAAGATTTCTTTCCTGATGGGAGTGGTCTCTTCCAGGATGTAAATGCCCCCATCCACAGGGTACAAAGGGTAACTGAATGGTTTGATGAGTAGTCACCAGATCTCAACCCAATTTAACACCTATGGAAGATTTTGGACAGCGCTCTCCACCACCATCGTCAAAACACCAAATGAGAGACTATCTTTTGATAGGATGGTGCAAATATTATTGGACAAATGAACATAACTGTAAATAAAGTAGTCATATTTAGTGACTGCCTGGAGTAGGGCTGTCACAATATAAAAATTTCATGATACGATTATCATCGCAAAAAATATTGCGATATATAGCCATCTATAGCCATCATTAAACAAGTCAAAACTGAAAAGAACTGATTACAATTATTTTCTTTACGTAAGTCAACCAATCAGATTTGTATACAATACAATGAGAGAGAGAGAATGTGTATGTGCATGTGCATGTCAGAGAGTGTATTATTCAGTTATTGCTTTTATAAAACAGTAATCACATCATCTTATTGTTCTTTAAAATGTATTATAAAGCGATTTGATCCATAATGGCACTCATTCATTATGACTAACAAAAGCCACATTTATTCATAAAAAAAGAGACTAAGAAGCATTATAGTGTAAGCGTGTAAGCATAATATTTGACGTTTTTGTTTCCCATATTATTCAGTTTGTTACTGCATAGGAAACGCAACCTTGAAGTACAACAGCCTATGTTCATACAGTTGAATGCATCTGGAAAATAACTCAAACATATATGGCTCTGCAATCACGGCACATGTTCTCAACGGCAACAGCTTAAACATAAACGCCCAAGCTCCCTTGCGTTCAAAACCCTTTTTTTCCTCACTCTTGTATGACTGAGAAATGATATAAAAATGTATGTATGTGCATTTTCTGTCTTTTACCGACGCAATTTATACGTTTTAGGCTTTTACTATATCTGCATCATTTACCGAGCGTATTTCATGTCTGAAATACAGCGTCCAATGAAACAGTAAATCCCATTTTATAGTATCGTATATCATGAGGTTTCACATGACAGTATTGTGATATTATTTTGAATCAACATCGCCCAGCCCTACCGTTCTTGTACGTCCTCCTTACATCCTCTCCTCGCGTCCTCCCTTGGGCGGTGCTAAGGCACGAGGAAAGGATGCAAGGAGTGAAAATAAGCGATTGGAATGAAGCCAATGTCCAGCTGTAAGGTGAAGGAGTTTTGAGGCATTTGGTTGGATCTGAGCAGATGGCTCTGTACACTTCAGAATTCATCCTGCTGCTGCTGTCTGCAGTCACATCATCAATGAAGACAAGCGAGCCAGTTCCAGTGGCAGCCATACATGCCCATAACACTATCTCCACCATGTTTCACAGATGAAGGAGGGGGGGGATGCTTTGGATCATGAGCAGTTCCTTTCTTTCTCCACACTTTCCTCTTTACATCACTTTGGTAAAGGTTAATACTAATCTCATCTGTCCATAAGACTTTGTTCCAGAACTCTACTACTTTTTAGCTAGCTCTAAGCTGGCCATTCTGTTTTTGAGGCTTACTAGTGGAGAGCTTACGGTGAACCCTCTGAGGTTTATCTTCTCTTTATTTTAGTCTTTGATACATCTATGCCTATATCCTGGAGAGTGTTCTTTATCTATTTGCTAGTGGAAAATGGGTTTTTTTTCACTATTTAAATTATTCTTCTGAGTATTTTTTGGATCTAATGAAGCAAAGATACACAACTGACCAAGTAATAGCCCCCCCCCCCCCCCATGTATGAACTATGTATGAAAAGGGCTGTAATTCTTACACACCCAATATGCATGTAAATACCCTCAAATTAAAGACAGTCTGCACTTTAACCTCATATACACCGTTTTATTTCAAATCCAATGTGGAGTGCAGAGCCAAAACAAAACAACAAACATTGTGCCACTGTTTCAATACTTATTTAACTGTAACTTTATATATATAAACATAGTATTATAACAAGCAGACCTGTTTTTACCTTTAATTTATTTCCCCATTCCACTGCACTCTTTGCATAATCCCAAAACCACCCTAGGGTATTTTTGTATGTAACCTTGTTTAACCTTGTTGTAGCACATTAAAAAGTACCCTGAAAAAATACAACTGGCTGGCAGGGATAGTTCTGTTTAAAAGGGCCATTTAAATTCAGTGCATTACATAGCAAAGCCTCTATAACTGCTGTCAAGATTCAAATGTGTCATGAAAGCTTGGAGGTTCAGATTCTGCCTTTCTCAGGGCAGGGTGATATTGTGGTGTGTCTGTGGTCCTGAAAGTATTTGCACAGAGCCCTCACAGAGCCCACACAGAAGAACACAGAGCCCTCACACAGTCACGCAGAGCCCTCACAGTCACGCAGAGCCCTCACAGAGTCACACAGAGCCCTCACAGAGTCTCACAGAGTCACACAGAGCCCTCACAGAGTCACACAGAGCCCTCACAGAGTCACACAGAGCCCTCACAGAGTCGCACAGAGCCCTCACAGAGTCGCACAGAGCCCTCACAGAGTCGCACAGAGCCCTCACAGAGTCGCACAGAGCCCTCCTAGAGCCCTCACAGAGTCGCACAGAGCCCTCACAGAGTCGCACAGAGCCCTCACAGAGTCAGACAGAGCCCTCACAGAGTCGCACAGAGCCCTCACAGAGTCGCACAGAGCCCTCACAGAGTCACACAGAGCCCTCACAGAGTCGCACAGAGCCCTCCTAGAGCCCTCACAGAGTCGCACAGAGCCCTCACAGAGTCGCACAGAGCCCTCACAGAGTCGCACAGAGCCCTCACAGAGTCGCACAGAGCCCTCACAGAGTCGGACAGAGCCCTCACAGAGTCGCACAGAGCCCTCCTAGAGCCCTCACAGAGTCACACAGAGCCCTTACAGAGTCACACAGAGCCCTCACAGAGTCACACAGAGCCCTCACATAGTAGCACAGAGCCCTCACATAGTCGCACAGAGCCCTCACAGAGTCACACAGAGCCCTCACAGAGTCACACAGAGCCTTCACAGAGGAACACAGAGCCCTCACAGAGGAACACAGAGCCCTCACAGAGGAACACAGAGCCCTCACAGATGAACACAGCCTTCACAGAGGAACACAGAGCCCTCACAGAGACTGGGGCCCTAACCTCGGGGCCATAACCCTGGCCCATATTCAGTTAAGAAACTCTGCATTAAATGTACGTGTGGGTGATTTTAAGGATATAGCTAATATTTACACTAAGTGCAAGAGCTGGTGATTTATTTAAGTTATTCAGATCTTAAAGGAATAGTCTGGACAACCAATGGGGACTGATAAAGACCTGATGGCAGGTTCAGACAACCAAGAGTCTGAAGAGAATTTCTGCTAAAGGAAAGACACTGAGCTTGCCATTTTTAAAACTACTACTACTACTACTAGTACTACTACTTAATGTAGGTATTTAATGTTACTGAGTACTGAAATGACATGGTTTCGCTCACACCATTTGTATACAGTATGTGATAATACACTGGTTGTGTGTGCATGCACACCTACAGTATATTCATATTTACAGTGCATGTCACTTTGCACGTTAATGAGCATCACATGGCTTCCCGAGTAATTCCACGGCTGATCGATTTTACAGTGGAGTGGCACAAATGAATCGCATATGATTCTGATGCCTCATCATTTCCTACGCTTTCTATGTTAGCCGCTAATCTAATCTATTTCTCTATGAGTTTAACTTGTAAAGTGTTGACATAAAATATTCATATCCAAGCCGGTTAGTTTGCCGTCCTGTGTTCCACTGAGGTGACAGTGACAGATGCACAACTGCCATTTCAATGGGTTTTACTGGATTGAACCCGCTTAAACCAGTTTATATTCCCTGAGTGTGTGCACACGCTTGTTTGTGTGCCTGTGCACGTCTGTATACGTGTGCATAGGTGTATGTGTGCGTGTGTGTGTGTGCGCGTGCGTGTGTGTGTATCTGTCTATCTGTGTGCATTCAGGTGTGTGGGTTTTAAGTATATGCATGCACATGCATGTGTGTGTGTGTGTGTGTGTGTGTGTGTGTGAGAAAGAAGAGTGAGAGAGAGAGAGAGAGAGACAATCTGTGTGTGTGTGTGTGTGTGTGTGTGTGTGTGTGTGCGCGTGCGTGCATGCCTGTGTGTGTTTGTGTGTTGTGCAAAGGAAACTAGTATTGATTCCGTCCATTCATTTGCCATTAGCCTTTGTGATTCTCCTTGTTCACGCTTGTAAAATATTTATACAAGCCTGTAGTAATGGTTTTGGATGGGTCATTTACAATGAGATATGGATCTTGTCAGTTACCGTGTAATGAGGTATATGTGACATATATGCAGATTTTTCTGTGCATATTGTTACCGCTTGCTCAGAAACGCACTTCCCCCGCAACGGATCATTAAAACCATGGATGTGCACAGGCTCTACACCAGCGGAAAGTCAAATAAAAGATATCCATTCCCACCTTATTTTCTTTCCTCTAGGGCCAAGGCAGTTCTGCTTCTATATCTTTAAATCATCTACAAACATAGAAGAGCTAGAGACTGTTTGACTTGCTTTACACTTCACACTGTAGATCTCGTTGTTTTATTAGAGCTGAGATAACCCGTTCAATGACCTTCACAATTTTTTTTGTTTTCCTTTCAAAACTAGTTTAAAATTCACTGATATAACTCTGTGTATGTCTTTGGAAGGTATTAGGACAGCTTCAGAGAAGAACCAGTACGTAAATAATGTAATTGATAAGATAGATAATGTAGATACCACTAAATAGCATTTATATGCAGATATGTCAACAGTAGTGCCTCTAATAATGGTTTGGGTTTTTAAATGTCAATAATTGCCTTTTAATGAAATAAAGAAAATTATATTCTCTTAGATTAACAATATTAATGTAACAGTTTTTTTCCCCCCCCAATATCAAAAAAGATAACTGAAACTTTTGAAGGCGAAATTATTGAACAATTAACAGCTTACAAATTGTGTCTTGAATTTCGTTGAATAAAAATAAAAATTTTATTAAGCCTCTTGGTAACCTTGAGAAAAAAATCGAGTTAGGATTTCTTGTTCGAAATAAGCAATGTTTTTCCCTCCAAGAAAAGAGTGTGTTCAAGCTACATAATTTTGTTTTGGACTGTGGTGGCATCATCTATATGCAGGCATTAGCACCTGCACGTATAACCTTAGTTGCTGTTTACCAAGGTGCATTAAGGGTCATTATAATTGCAAGAAGCCTTACCCATCATTACGAGTTTTAATCTAGGGTAAATTAGACCTCATTACATTCCTGAAGATGAAAGCATTCCTGAAACACAGGTTTATCTTTGTTTACAAATCCGTCATATTTCTCTTACTTTTTAGTCCAAATTATTCAACGTTACACCCTTTGTTCACAATATTTCATTTCACCAGCATGGACTAGTACTGAGAAGGGAAAAAGCTTTTAATCTCTATATACCTTGGTTATGGAACAACGTCAAAAAAAAACTCTTCACTAAATAACCTGGTTTTCCCCAATGAATTGAAAAACCCTTTAAAATGTGCAACTGTCTGCAAGTATCTATGAGAATTTTCCCACATTGAATTTGGTATATTAAATGTTTACGTTGATTTTACTGTATGTATTGTTGTGTAAACCGTACTGTCGCTTATCTTGCCAGCTCTCTCTTGCAGCATTTTAATCTCAGTGAGACTAACATGGTTAAATAATGATTAAATGAAATTCGATCTTTAATCCAAAAGTAACTGTCAGATTTTGCTCTGTCCCAAAGTGAACTGAAAATTCAGAAAATATGCTCTTCCACAAAACAAATTGGCTACAAAACAAGACATTTCTAAAATGTGTTTCATAATTGTGTTCAATGGAAGAACTCATCCAAGCTATGAAGGAAAAAAGAGAAGCCCTTCACTTTGAGTGCACCATATAAATCCCTTCATTATCGTAGGAAGTGATAAGCTGTCATAAATACAAACAGTGCTGGCACCCTAGTCCTATTTATTTCGACAAAGGCAGTTGCTAAGACAGTCTTGCTTGTGAATATTGCTTCTTTGTGCAATGATGGCACTCTTTTTAATGGCTCTTCTATCCATAAGCATTCTGCCTGCAGCAGGCCTCCATTTTGAAGGGTGCTCAGTGCGATGAGCTGCCCTCCACCTCGCCAATGTGCCCACAGCCTCCTGCCCGTCAACCCACGTGGTGAAAAACATATTCCCGTGCCCATTTTCCTTACTCTTTGTGACTTTCCGCTTTTTCATGTCTGTGAAAACTGAACATCATACTGCGGAGTCTGTTTATAGAGCCGTAGTCTTCTCCTGTACAGTACAGGATGAAGAATGTGTTGCGTAACCGGCTCACGTTTGCCGGAGGTGAAACCCACCGTTTACCGAGATCAGGCGCAAAATGGAATTTCCGAGCACTCTAAGAAATCTACTCGAACAACCATACCACTGAGTTGGCAGCAATTTGGTCAAAGTGGTTGGAAGGCCATCATGCCATAGCTTAAATGAAGGTACTAATCATTGACGTGTAATGAACCTATCACTGGCTTTCCTGACCAATCATTGAAGTGCGACTAACCTATCACATGCCCTGCTGTTTGCTGTGACTCCGGTTCACAGACGTCGCTGTTAAAGGCTCTAATAAACCCTCAGAGTCTGACCTGGGTCTGGGATAACTATACATTGCTGCCATTTTAGAACACACACCAAACCAGAACAAATTGCTATTTTAGGAAGCAGGAGGCAGAGTGCATATGTGTGGGTCAGAGAGCGTATGCTCCTATGTACCACACCGCTTTGATCTGGGTTTCGGTCGTTACTTGTGTTGGACCCTAAAATTGTAATCCATCCTGAATACTGCAGAGTACTCAGTTATTGTCTAAAACAATGTCATACTTGCTATCATTGAGAAGGGCCAGTATAGTCAGATCTTGTTAGCCAGGGCAAACAGGCTCTGTGAAAGACATTGTACTAAACGCTCCCAGGTAAGGGAAATTACTACTGCCTGCCCCATTCGCCAAATATAATTTATGCTGAAATAGGACCATAGCATGCAAATGTTGCCGCATGTCACAGCCTGAGGGACATATGGTGGTATAACAGTGTAGGGGTGACTTGTTATGAATTATTAAATGTCATTATTGCTACCTATCAATCTTAATTACTAATTTTAATGTGATGATTATGATGCTCATAATGGCATTATGATGCTCATTTTTGCATGATTGTGTGTTATATTGTATGTGATACAACAGAGTTAAATATTTTATATTGTGTCTGATTTGGCAGTACTGCTTCCATTTGTTCTTCCAATAAAACTGTTGAAGAGAAAGAGACAGAGAGGGAGGGAGGGAAGGAGATAGACCCCCACAACCGATAGAAAGACTTAAATGATTCAACGAATAAATTCTGTCATCTACGTTGGACACCCTTGTCAGGCTCACCATGCCTTGTTTTATCAGCTTTCACCTCAGTCAGCTTTATTTCTGTACTGGTCTCTCTCTAGCATGAAACGTCAATGCAGTTCATGGTTGAGTTGGTGATGCAGTCAGAAAAAAAACACACTTTGGCTAACATTGTCAGTTAATCGTATTTTTTGAAAATGTAGTGAGATTATTTTTTGAGAGCTTCATCGAAATAACTCTTTATGGAAACAAAAATTTATATTTTTACGCCATTTTTGTTGTTGTACAGTCAATCTCTATGCTTTGATGATACCGTTGTCATTGTGGGGGCATCGAGCCACACAGTTGTTTGGGCCTTCAACTCATTGGTACAGCTCCTCAGTTTCTTCTGACAGATTGTGTGTCTATTTTAAAACGCTCGGAAGAACATTTCAGTGAGCTGCTGAACAGACCATCTACTGTCGAGCAAACCAGCATCGTTGCCATGGATCAAAAGCCTGTCATGCAGTCTTGGGGAACCACCATCCAAAGATGAAGCTGTGAAAACCAATAATGCTTTTCAAAATGGAAAAGCCCCAGGAGAAGATGGCATCCCAGCTTAATTCTTCCAGTAGGGACACAAGATGCTAGATCAGCTGCAGGAATTTCTCCAGCTAATAGGGTCCAGTGAAGATATTCCAGATTAGCCTATGGTTTTCAAAATGGCTGCCATAATATGCATATAGTCATATGGCATGTACAACTTGCTTCCTGGATTTATCCTTTGTTAAATGGTCTCAGTGAAATATGTATCATCAGTTACTGACTGTAGCATCAGTTATCAGACATTTCTTGGCTATTACTGAAGCTGTGATGTTCATTTTGTAGGTTGTGAAGGTCCCAATTTTTTATCACAGGAAGGTAGTACAATCAACCTAGGGTCACTTTCACCATGTGCTTTCATCTTAGCAAGTATATGAATGACTCATTCTCATATACACCCTCTGTTTAAGAAGTACAGGATTGTCATTCTGACAGAATACAAAACCAGGTTGCTTCATTTTGACAGTTTCAGTCCTGACAAGTTATGTGGAGAATAATCTCTCTTGACAGATGTTCATATAAATATGAACATCTGTCGGGGCTCATGTAAAAGCTGGCGTTAGCAGAAACGAGAACTTCCTGTCGGAAGCTGATTGGCCTGTCCAATCACGGTTGGACGGTGCGCATGTAAACAAAATCAATGGGAAACACTACATGGGTAGGCTACTGATGTACCAATAGCCTACACTTAAGATATGATCGGTACGAAATGTATGAATCGCCTGAGAAAACAGAAAAAACATAAATGTGGAGGAGAACATCCGACAAAAGATGTGCCAGTAAAAAATGATATAACCATGCAACCATGCAAAAATGATATAATCATGCAATAGCTGGCTCGATTGCCTAACGTTAATTTAAAAAACTTAAAAAACTTAAACATTGCACATATAAACACCAATCGAAGCTAACTCTGTGGTAATGTAACTAGGCCTATATAGCTACCTAACTGTGTATTGCATTTGTATTAAAAACAATAACACAATTTAACGTGTGTTAACAATTTACTTGTAGCCCAGTTGCATTAAATTCGCCTACTATTTGCAGCAAGGCGTCGTAGGCTACGTCTGCCATCCAGTAGTCACTGAGGGAAAGAAAGTAGCTACATTCTGCTGAATTTACTTTATTAATTATGTTAAAGTTTTTTACTCTACTTATTTTCTTGAACGTTTTGGACTCTGAATTAACCAAATAAAGGCGGGAAAAAGAAAATGGAAATTCAAGCATTGTGTCCATGATACTCGCTGACATGACAGTGGGTCCACAAACCCACTGACACATGACAGAGTCTGGAATGGTCATAGCATCACTCTTACAACCAAGTTAGCAGTCTACGGAGGCCTTGTCCTCAGCACACTGTTGTATGGGGCTGAGGGCTAGACAACAAAAACTTGCCATATCCGACAGCTAGAGGCGTTCCACCACTGTCTTTGAGAACAATCCTCTGTATAACATGGGTGTACAAAGTAATAAAAACCTGCTCCTGCTAACCAGGGCTTGCCGACCTTCACTGGGAAGTATTATCAAGCAGCCACAGTGGGCCAGACATGTAGTGAGGATGTGTGACTCGCCAAACAACTGCCATACAGAGAGCTAGCCGTAGGATGTTGTAGCGACGGGCGATGGAGGAAACGTTACATGGACTGCCTTAAAGCCGCTTCTCAGAGCTGCCACATAGATCATGACACGCCGGAAGTGAAAGCCTCAAACCATTCTCTGTGGAGGAGTTCTGTAAATAAGGGTGACACTTAGACACCAATAGGTCTGAAAATATCCACCAGGCGAGCCTTAAAAAGAAAAATCCTGAATTAGCTGCTTGTACGCAGTGCACCCACCACTGCCACGGATCTCGCAGTCCTCTCCCGTGCCTCCCATCGACTCCACCGCCAACAGTCTTTGTCAAAATAGTCCGGGGGGGGGGGGGGGGGCTAAAAACCACCAGTAAAAAAAAGTGAGGTGGCACAGCTGTGCGTTCTGGGTGATCTGGGTTCTTACCCTCTATCCCATGCCTCCACCCACAGAGTATTAGGCCATGTGAGTGCATGGCAAGCCAAGCTGCCTTTAATTTCCTGTGTTAAGCAAGAGGGCTTCACACAGTCTCCCTACACTCACGGTTCTGCAAACCCTCATTTTCAAATAAGCGACTTACCACAGGGTTTTTGTGCCCCCCAACCCCCTCCCACCTGCTGAGCAGAGACAAATAACCATTCACACCAATGACATTCTTAAAAACCTGCGCACACACAAGAAAAGCAGTAGGCTGCCATTTTTGAGCTGCTGTTCATCTGACGGTTGTTACTGAGGGATTTTCATGTTCAGTCTGCCTTAGATGTAGCAAGTTCCAAGCTGTCTGAATGCAGAAGGCGGAACCTTACAGAATGGGATATGGTGATATGTATTCCTCCCAAAGGAGAATGGATGCTTTACGAGGTTATAACATACACATAGCTGGTTTCTGCGACTGAAATGTTTATGAGGAGCAATCCATTTTACTAGAATGCATTTATTCATTTGTTAGTTTTTTTCTTTCCCCCTTCCGCCCGGGATGTGGAGGTTCACACTTCCGCGGGTGACATCCATGCTCTGGGGTCAGCCTCATGGAGAAGCCCTCTTTGTCTCCATCACACTCCAAACATCCATCAGCTATTGCCATTACTCCAGCTGCAAAGCCAGAGGTTGATATTCACATATAGATTTCCAGCCCAGTGTATTTTACTGCACTGGGACTGCCTGATTTATCCACACACCCGTCTATAGCTCCACCAAATAGCTTCCCTGGTAACTTGCTCATTTAGAAATTTACTGGCCTTTACATGACATCTGTGGGTATAGAGACGCAAAAGAGCAAAGTGCATGCTTAATATGATCCGTACATCTTAGTAACACCTGTGGTTAGGGGGTTTGGGAGTGTTCTTTTTTGACAGTTACTTCAGAGCACAATGGTTAACTAGATTTGTTAATCTGGTTTGTAAGCACTTGGTTGTGCTTATTCTTGTTTTTTTTTTTTTTTTTAAATTAGAGCTGTGTGGAACAGTCAAAACATATTGGAAGAGAATTCGTTTTTTTAAAGAAGAAAACTGTAGGTTTTTTTTGTTGTAAATCCTCAGTTTGTACAGCCGAACAAGGAGGGACAACCTATGTTTGAGTAGTGACTTAAGCTTGTTTTGTGGAGGGACTGAGTTGAAAACCCATGTTTGAGCAGTGACTTAATATCTTTGTTGTTAGAGCATTGAAGATTAGATTGCAGAGCATTTGTGATGAGGCCCTGTGCTGGTCTTGAGAATTAAAAATCATTGGTATAAACAAACAGGGCACTGCCCTGTAAGTGGGTGCCTTTGACATTGGGTGACCTTGGTGAAATTTGCATTTCTCTGCATTTAAAAAAATACAAATATGGCAGCAGACAGGCAAGCAGGAACCAGGCTTAAACTCAGCTGCATCTTTCACCTCTCTACTGTATGTCACTGCCCAGAGCTCCGAAAATAAATAAAAGATGACGCCATCAGAGAGAGACAAGTAACACGCACTCAGAGGTAACTGACATCAGCTCGCCCGCTTATTTGCCGTTTCAGAATGAATAGCAGGGTAAGGGTATGCACTGGGTCTGAATTAGACATCAAGAGCCGCTCCCCCACAGGAGAAATGGGATTCTGGAAACAGACGGCCCAGGCTGAGGCTCTAAAGCATTTCCTCCAAATAGACGTGATTGCAATTTAGATTTAACAGAATAATTTGCTTACATCCAACTGGGTGATTTTACCCACATTCTGATTTCCCCGTTTCTACCTGGAGAGTCCTCTGTTTTCCTCTGAGGAGGAAAACACGGAGGTTTATAAACATTTGTGTGTGTGTGCATTTATATATATGTGTGTGTGGTTGTGTGTGTGTTTATATATATATGTGTGTGTGTGTGTGCGCGTGTGTGCACGTGCGTGCGTGCGTGTGTGCATGTGTGTTTATGCGTTTGTAGTTATGTGTGTGTGTGCATAGACATGTGTGAATGTGGTTGTGGTTTTGTGTGTGCTCTTTGCGTGCATGTGTTTGTGGTTCTGGGCTTGTATATTATGCATGAGTGTGTATATATTGAATATGGCTGTCTGAGATTGCAGTGTGTGTGTATACATATTTTTGTGCAGGTGTGTATATGTGGTTGTAGTTATCAGAATTTTCACTATATGTATGCTTGTATGTGTGGATGTATGTAGCTTCATAATATAATATAATATACAGCCTTAAGCCTACATATCCTGATTCTACTGAAATATGTCTCTATGTCTCAGGAGTATCATCACATGAACAGGTACACATGCACTGTAGTATACAACTTCTCTTTAAAATGACATTAAGACCGCTACTCTCATTTCTTCCCCCATACGCTTGGTACATCAAACCACCTAGTATAGCATTGTTATTGTTAACAGATGGTGTTCTTTTCGTGAAGATGACCTCATCAGTTCCTGGCCTGTTAATTGGCTATTTGCTATGCTCTGTTGACTGGATATTTTGCTGATCATCCTTCGAGTGCAGGGGCCTAAGACGGCGGACCAAAACATAAAAACAAAATAAATAAGAGGGTGTTTATCACAGAGGTGATTATTTATTTAAAAATAAATTAATTTATGTTCCTGACGTCCTGTTATTATCTCAGTAGATCGTTTTCAGTGGCTGTGAGGGAAGTCTGTGGCATATGTCTGAAAGTAAAGCGCCAGCACGCTGCCATCTGTCTTAATGATCGAATGCACTGCTTTCTACATCTGAAGCATACTCACCGATGTCAGCAGACATGCTGTGACACACTGGCCAGCACAAAATCACCTTCCACACACAGAAAAAGGGACAAGACCTGTCTGCTGGCCACAGTGAGATCACTGCTATTATGGATCAAATGCTATGGATGAATTCACTTTTCTTTAAAGGCTAAGCTTTGAGTAGGAAAATAGTTCTGTTAGATAAACGCATATCGGAAATGCATTGAGGCTTGGACACAAAATCCGTAAATAACCATAGAGCTTTGATAACGGGCAGCGTGTGCTTTACACCCAATGGCAGTGTGCTGAACGGCCATTATGAATCCACACAATAGTCAGAACATGGGGCACCAACACCTACTGCACAGACAATACAGATACCTGCTCAGACTCCACCCTGAGTGATTGTACTGACTCAGCTCTGAGTGACTGGACTGACTCAACCCTGAGTGACTGTATTGACTCAGATCTGAGTGACTGTACTGAATCAGCTTTGAGTGACTGTACTGTCTCAACCCTGAGTGATTGTACTGACTCAGCCCTGTGTGACTGTGCTGACTCAACTCTGAGTGACTGTACTGACTCAGCTTGAGTGACTGTACTAACTCAGCTCTGAGTGACTGTTACTGAATCAGCTCTGAGTGACTGTACTGACACAGCCGTGAGTGACTGACTCAACCCTGAGTGACTGTACTGACTCAACCCTGAGTGACTGTGCGAACTCAACCCGTGTGACTGTACGGACTCAACCCGTGTGACTGTACGGACTCAACCTGCGTGACTGTTCGGACTCAACCCGAGTGACTGTACTGACTCAGCTGAGTGACTCTACTGACTCAGCTCTGAGTGACTCTACTGACTCAGCTCTGAGTGACTCTACTGACTCAACCCTGTGTGATCTCACTGACACAACCCTGTGTGATCTCACTGACTCAACCCTGTGTGATCTCACTGACTCAACCCTGTGTGATCTCACTGACTCAACCCTGTGTGATCTCACTCACTCAACCCTGTGTGATCTCACTGACTCAACCCTGTGTGATCTCACTGACTTAACCCTGAGTGATTGTACTGACTCAGCCCTCTGTGACTGTACTGACTCAACCCTGAGTGATCTCACTGACTCAGTCTTAACTACTGATGCAAGCTGATTTAATCATACTTACAAAGTGTTCAAGGGTAAAATAACAGATACTGTGGAAGCCAGATTGAAGACTGAACACTATAGAGATAGTGGAGCTTTAATCCTACTGTGTGTGTGCGTGTGTGTGTGTGTGTGCCTGATGTAATTACTGTAGCATGGCCTTGGTGGAACTGACACAGAGATGTGGGTAGGCGTGACGGACATGATGAGTAATGAGACTGCTGTAACACAGCGTGCGCACACATATACACGCACAAACACACACACACACACACACACACACACACACACACACAGTAGGATTAAAGCTCCAAACACAGACATTCCCTTGCTGTGGAATACAGAGAGTCATCAGAGAAAGAACCAGAGAAGTTTGTGTCTTCTCAGGATTTTGGGGTGAGATACGCGGGGGGGTGTCCTACGCTGCTTAGTAGCCCCTGACCAACTAAAGTTTGATATAAACAGTTCCAGTGCAGCACAGTCACACCTAATTGTGATATTAGGCAGAGATAAGAACAATATAATTCAACTCAATTCAACCCAGTTCAGTTAAATTCAATGTGCTTCATCAGCAGGACAGAAATGAACATTTTTATTGTCGAAGTAGGTAACGGTAACGGTACTGGTAAGGGATGGGGGATGTTGCTTGAGAGGGCATAGCTGCCGGTGAATGAGTGAGAGTAGATTTGTGTGAATACTGAATGCGACTGCATATATAGTGAATATGGCACGAATGTGTAAGAGTGATGTCATAATAGTCAAGTGTGTACACCAAGAGTATATGAAAAAGATGTTGGTGCCTGAGTGTGCGAGATGGTTTAGCTAGTATTTAATGAGAGGGTGTGGCTATGTCGGAGTGCGAGGAGTATTGGTGAGTGAGAGTGTGAAAGTGGGTTGCTGGTGATTAGTTAGGGTATGGGTGTGTGAGAGGGATGGAATTGATTGTGTGAGAGTGTGTCGCTGCTGATTAGCCTGTGTGGTTTCCCGAATGTCCCGTAAATAAGCTCTACACGGAGCTTATTTTGACACACCAGCTGCCCCATAAACACCCGAGGTGCCTGGCTGTAGATCTGCCATCCCCAGCCGGGTTCTTTTTTCTTTTTGGAGAAAACACTCCGCTCGTCAGGGATGGGTAGTGGGAGTCGGAGCGTGTGACAGGACAAGGTGTGCATTGTCTCTCCTACGCACCTGGTCTCCATGACAACCTCTCCAGACACAACAGGAGGGAAATGGAGGGAGAGACGGAGGTGCCAAGGACAGACCTGCCTCCAGGAGTTAGTACACTGAAGGACATGGCTGCTTCTCAACATCTGCTGGGAGGGAGGGAGGGAGGGAGGGAGAGAGAGAGAGAGAGAGAGGGAGAGGGAGGGAGAAAGAGGGAGGGAGGGAGGGAGGGAGAGAGAGAGAGAGAGAGAGAGAGAGAGAGCGAGGGAGGGAGGGAGAAAGAGGAAGAGAGGGAGGGAGAAAGAGGAAGGGAGAGAGGGAGGGAGAGAGAGGGGGGGAGAGAGGTAGGGGAAGAAAAGTGCAGGATAGATTGAGAGAGACTTAGTTGAAAGGGATGGAATCAGTCATTTTCATTGGACATCCTTGTCAAGCTCACCAGGTTTGTTTTATCAGCTGACTTTATATCTGTACTGGTCTCTGGTAAGAAACAGCAACACACTAGACGGTTGAGTTTCGACGCAGTAAGGAAAGGATCTAGTCTAGTTTTGGACAATGTAGTCAGAGATCCTTTTTTTATTATAGAGGCGACGACACTAAATTACCGGCAATTGAAGGTTTTTTTTATGCAAACTGGTTGAGTAAGCTTGTTAAGAACACATTTTAACAGTCCATTTCATCCATGTCATGGGTTCTAAGTCCTTGTGAAGTGTAACATATGCCATATGCCATGCTCTACAAGCACTCGCAACTATCGGTCCAATGGAGCGAGAGATAAAACATCGGTCAAGGGACTCTGTGTCACACACACACACACACACACTTTTCAAAAGAAAAATCCAATTTTTCATCTAATATCTCAATACAACCTTATGCGCTGTTCTCTGCATCCAAGGCTATTTACTGACTTGGCCCACTATAGCCCATTAATCTCAGATAAACAACTATATCACACGGCAATGAAGGCCAGTAGCCGAAAAGGACTCTTACAGAAGGGGGAAAGGGGTGTGTGAGAGATGCATTTCGCCAGGGTACTTCCCCGACTAAAAAAAAAACTAAAAAAAACATCTGAAAGATAACTGTGTAATCAGAATAAAATTTGTTTTTGATG
The DNA here is from genome assembly GCA_022702515.1 of Ilyophis sp. 1 JC-2022. Taxonomy (NCBI): domain Eukaryota; kingdom Metazoa; phylum Chordata; class Actinopteri; order Anguilliformes; family Synaphobranchidae; genus Ilyophis; species Ilyophis sp. 1 JC-2022. The sequence goes on along the minus strand of CM040396.1, from coordinate 91,536,660 downwards.
CGCTACGTGATAGCATGCAGACACCAGATCATTAGTTTAGCTTTAGCTTATTGATGACTATAGCCCCCCCCTGGCTGTGCGTTTGAACCAGGTTCAGCCATAGAAGGTCCCCACACCAGGGCTTCCAAGATCAAGACCCATTTAATGAACGATTGTACTGTACATTCTGTTGCCACCTCTTATTAAAATGTAGCCTACGATATCTTCAGATATGGAAACTGAATAATAAAGGGAAAATATCTGCATGTATACTAATGAGTGCAGTGTTTGCGTTGGCTAACTGTCAATTGGTGTCATCCTGTTGTTCTGATTTGAATCTCCAGAATGTTATGTGAAGGCTAACCTGGACTATTACAAAACTAAATTCAGCACTGATTTGAAAATGTATCTCCTAATGTTTTAATTAGCAAAAAATGGTTATTAAATATTGAGGTATTTACATTTCATCCCAGTTTTAGATTTTTGGATTTATTTTGCACCCTGTAGTTTGGAAGTAGCTGATGTGGCACTCAGGTTAATGCTGTGCCACCTGTAACCATGCCAGGGTCACTACAGCTGAACTGTGTAGCACACTTAACTGGCCAGTGACTATTTTACCCACTATAAGCTGCATTAGTTCAGAGGAAAGGCCGGCCTCTTGGTAACAGTAGCTGGTAGGTTGCCAGTGAGCACCTGCTGTGTCACTTGGAGAAACCAATTAATAGCATATACCGGAGTGTGCTGTGATACGTTGTTTATCTAAATTGTGTTTAATGATTCTCTCTCTCTCTCTCTCTCTCTCTCTCCTTTCCTCTCATATGGTTCCTACCTCCCCTTTGATTGCTGGAGCAGCAGATCACTTGGGCATCGAATTCATGGGTAAGAGACAATTTCTAATTTGTACTGCAGTGGCTCACGTATAGTTCTTACAAAAAAAGAAATGGATACTCAACACACCCACATTCAGCTGTGCTGTCATGCGAAAAAACTGTGGTTGTGTGTGTGTGTGTGTGTTTGAGAGAGAGAAACATTGACTGTTGCATTTTCAGAACAATTGTGAAAAGTACAAGTAAGCAAGAGGCTTTACAGCCTCAGAGAGAATTAAATAATTAAAATTCAGCTTAATGCAATTGACCTTTTATTTCCCCCCCACTGAGTATGTTTTATTTTATGGAAATAGTGGGGATCGTACATTTAGAGATGAGCTAGCAGATTCTTCGTACAAAAGCTCACTTGCCCAGGGTTGCCAGATGTTGCAAGACTTTCCAGCCAAATGTTGACTCAAAACTAGACCAAAATATATATTTTAACCGACACCAACGTATTTTAAATAGAAATCATCGACTTTTAATTTACCTGTGACTGCACTTTGAAAGTATCCCAATTTAGCTATAAAACCACGGATATGGGAACACTGCACTTGCCCTTTAAAAAAACGTATGTCTCCATCCTCAGCAAGCCACAGCTTTTCCTGTAGTTTAGATTTTTCACGTCTTATTAGCACAATTGGCTGATCCTTATCAGCTTAATGCTGAGCCTTATGAATATAATCTGGATAAACTTGGTTAAAGCCATGTTTTGATTGAATTGAATTTGCCTTTAAGAAGGCTAAGTGCCTTTTATTGGGGAGACCTCTGGTGCTTGTTTCATGAAAGCGATTTGCGAGGATTTTCACTCGCAGATCGCAATTTCTTGTCAAAACGCGTTTCACGAAAATGCATCGCTTGTGCATCCCTCGCAAATAGCAAATAAAAGTGCGACGACTACAGATTGTTCGCAAAACATTTCTTCCTCGCAAGTATGGCCTTTCCTTTGATCGTGCGGAGACGGAGGCAGAATCTTCTTTGTGATCGCTTCCACCATTTAGACAACAATGGAGTTTAGTTGTTAGAAAGATATCACTTACAAAAACGTAGTAGCCTACATAAAAGTTAATTTTTAAATGTATTGTAGCGTTCCTGCTGAACAATGACCGACGAGCCAGTATGATGTCTCGAATTCACGGTTTATTTCCAGAACAAGCTACTGTAGGCCGTAGCTCACGCCGTAATCAATTACAGAGGCTTAACACATTAGCTAAAAATGAAACCCATTACAAAAGAGAGACCGTGAAATGGCGGACTTCCCTTATATCCCCGCAATCACACTCCACCCCCCACAATGTCACATGCCCCCCCCAGACCAGCCCAGGCCTTCCCATTTGGCAGACAGTAGGTTGAGTGACAGGTGACCCCACAGACATGCGTAATGATACAACGGCCTAACAGAGACATTTAGAGGAACTACCGTACACATTCCCTAGGGTCGCTACAGTATACTTAAGTACATCAAGTTTATTTTAAAGACTATAACATAGACAACGTTATAAAACTAAATAGGCCTATGTATTTAAAGTATTTGTAGTATTTATGTATTTCCTGGAACTAAACATTAATTATAGGCTACTACCATTTATGAACTACTTCTAAACTTGTAGGCTACTTGAAACCGCTTCTGCCAATTAAAATGAAAGTTCACTTTAAGTAGCCTACACTGGGATTTAGTTCAGAAAAAGTGTAAAGACATTTTTTTTATAAACTTATTTTTGTAAGGGATGGAATATTAGGCTACGCTTATGCGACATTCTTAGGCCATAGGCCATACATAACATATAACAGAGCATGGCCCTACCTGTCTTGCTTCAAATAGTGACATCTCTGCGCTTCCTGGCACCCGGCAGCTTTCTCTGGATTGTCGGACATTATGGAATAAGCAATGAAACGTCCAATTCGTCCGTAAAGTGACGACAGCACTATACTTTGTAAATAGCCTGCTGATGTTCATTAAATGTTTTCTTGAAGGGCAAATGTGAATTGTACTTTGGCCATTAACATAGTTTTAATATGATATTTGTATATTATAAAGTTGTATTAAAGTCAGACATGATAACGATAACATAATTTAGGTTATTAAAGGTATTTTGAATATTTTACAGACAGTAAAGTACCCTGTAATCCATACTGTTTGCATTTTGGGATAATTGACAGTTCGATACAAAAAACGAGGCAGGGGGATGAGAACGATTGCAGATTTATGGATTGCCTACATGAACGCGCTTTGCGACATGCGTTCATGGCTTGCAATTGCGATTTCTATGTGAAACCTTCCAAAAAGTGCAGGAGAAATTGATCGCATCTGGCAGATCACAAGTTTGCACGTCGCAACTTTCGTGAAACGAGCCCCTGGTCTACACAAGGACCAAATAATTCAAACAGTGCATTAGAAAATGGGGGCGTGGAGGGCAAGAGAACACAAGAAACAAAATTATACATATATGCAGTATATATATAATTAATGTTTTTCTCCATCTTACATTGTCTCATGCTTGCTACTCAACTCTGAATGCTAATGTTCTCTAGTCTCCTTGGTAACACTGGGAACAGAATGGTAAGAGACGGAGGGAGAGAGTTGTGCGGTTGGCAAGGTAGCTAACAGCATCCCAACACAACAGGCCATGTTAATGTCAGTGGGGGTTCCTATTACGCAGAGAGAAAGAGAGTCCCTCACGCCAACCTCCCAGTCCGCCACACACGGCAGGACCCTCAGCACGGGGGCGCAGTATCTGAAAATTATCCTTCTGTGAACTCATAGTCAGTTAGCATACCGTGTTTCTCCTAGCTTTAAGCTGCGTCGGGGACACCGCTTGCTTCCAGCGGGAAAATAAAAAAAGAAAATGTGTTCAGTTTGGCTAAAGTGGACATGGTGATTGCTTTCAGATTGTTTCAGGTTTTTCATATGCTCAGTGCATACCAGTGCCCGCAGATAAAGTTACTGTAGCTCTAGTGAAAATATGTTTTCACTCTTAGGAAGTACCCCTGATTGAATGGGGAGCCCATTAGAGATGCGGTTGAGGTGCAGTAGATTACACAGAACTCCAATGTGTCCAGCAAAGACAAGAGGTTCATCTCCCAGTGCTAGCCCCGTGGGCACCTGGTGCAATGACTGGATAACCCAAGAAATACTGGCCAGAAGGTAGGATGAGGCCAGTTGTGTCCTGCTGCTGAAGGCCCCTGGCTGCTATTGACATCGCTAAAACTCAAACCTGCGCCAGTAGCGTGCGTCCTGGCTTCACCTTTCGCTGCCGTGAGCTCCTTTTTCTGGCTGAGCTACTGAACTGGTTTACTTTGAGAGAGTATAAAAATATTTTTCTCAAAATGCCATGTAGCTGTGGGAGCTTTTTCTTCACAGTGTTTAAAAATATCGGTGCTTACCTCACTACCTGAAGACCTCTGGTACTATTTGGACTGGAATGACAATACAACTTTAGTGTAGAATTAGTTTAGGTAGCAATAAGTTTAACAATGTATGCCTCTCAGTCATCTTCAAGATGAGTTCTTATTATTGTTACTCTGTGACACATTTAACGACATCAGCTTGGTATTTTGTGCAATTTTTGGAATCAAAGTAGGTTTCCTCTACAGTTCTTAGTAAAAATGGAACATTGGAACATCGCAGGATCAGTGGAGGAAATGATTCTGACAGAATTCTCCAGAATATTTGCAGGCACATATCTCTCAGAATACCCCCCCGCCCCAACCACATGTGTTTAGGCACACATGCACACATCCATACTTCTGGTTTTATGACTCAAATGCCCCAATGGAGTCTCCAATGGAATCGATTGTACAGAAATCAGTAATTTACTGTGATTTACTGTCTCCAAAACCTCACAGACACAGAAACAGAAGGAGAAAGACAGTAAGAATGTGGAAAAAGACCATTATTTTATTACATTTTTACATGGTATATTTTTTCAGGACCTGAAAACTCAGCCTCCCAGCCTTATTATCTTGTGTATGTGTGTGTGTTTGTCTGTGTGAATGTGTGATCATGTCCATACGTGTGTGTGTGTGTGTGTGTGTTTATCTGTGTGAATGTGTGATGTCTGCAGTGTTGGGGAAGCTACTTTGAAAGCATAGCTTTGCATGCTACCAATTACTTCACACTGGAAGAAGTTGAACTACAGCAAAGCTATCCTGGGGCAAAATCTAGTCGGGTTAACTAAAGCTACTTAGAAAAAGTAGTTCAAACTCCTTTGTAAAAAAATTATCAAATTGACAATGTACATGTGATATGAAATTATAACAAAATATAATACGAAAAAGTCACATGCCAGCAAAAAGTGCCACTCAATTGAGTTTATTGCAAAAAGTGCCCACTTGTTCACAGGTCATACATAAACCAAGAAAATAAAATAACCCACTATTCATGGGAAAGTGCAAGGAATGTCAGCTTTGGTTTTGTATACAATGTCCATCAGTCAGACACCAGCCTTCCAGAAACTAGAGTCCAAGTGGGGGTATTGCACCAAGCAGGATTACTCAGTTAGCCAGGTAACTAAAATAGCATGCAACAACTTCTCTGAACATTTGTTAATAAATAGCAATAATCAATACTTATGACTAATTGACACCAAATATATTCAAGTTTAGTTTTGCAAATTCAGATTCAAAACATTAAAAACTGTAGTCAAATATTTTTCACAGGTGAACTGACAATCCAGCTTTCTGGAATACCTAAACCTGTCTTAAACAAAACAATCCCATCTGGGCTTTTTACAAGGACAAAATTGCAATTTGTAGCAAAAAATGGCAAAAAAGCAATTTAACTACTTGAATCACTATGCAAATATGAATGTAGTTGAACTACCAGCAAGCTACTGCAAAATGTAGTTAAACTACTAGTTTAATTACATGTAGTTCACTGCTCAGCAACACTGGATGTCCGTGTGTGTGTGTGTGTGTGTGTGTGTGTGTGTGTGTGTGTGTGTTCCTGGGAGGTGAATGAGAGCTTCTTTGATGTGGCTGGGAAACGCTCGGGGGGAGGGGGAATAGATGGAGCTTTCAGCCGCTATTCAGTTCAATCACCGTTATCTGTAATTTGAAGAGCTTTGGCAGCACGGCAAGCCGCCAGTCCTGCCGGTACGGAGGAGAGACTCTTGGACAAAGTAGGGATTCTTCCTCAAAGCGCAGTACTTACTCTCTGTTTATTTTGGCCTCTGTCGTGGAAGGTCACAAAATGCAAGAAGGTTCCGGTTCTGGTTTATTTCACAGAAGACCCATTCGAAAGCTAAATAACACAGGAACTGTGAAGACTGTCAAAGCCATGGTTTTGATGGAAGAGTTGGAAATTGGAGTGAATGCACGTGTGTGCGTGTGTGCATGTGTCCGTGTATCTATGTGTGTGCATGTCTTTGTGTGCGTCTGTGTTTGGCTGCGGGAGATGCAGTAACTCTCGGATGTCAGTCAGTCCTCACTTCAGATGAAGTGGGTATTTATAACAGTGTACCGGCACTGTAATTACTTCTGTAATTACACATCGTTATTCAGTTATTATGCGGAATAAGAGTTCATGAGGTAATGAACCGTATTTATGCTATATCACTCCACCACAGTCTCTCCCTTCCCCACCTTAAATATTAATATGTGCTCAACTATTTTAATAGATGAGCACTTATTTACACATTATTATGTTTTTTTTTTTGCGTAAATGAATTAATGTAATGCCTATTTTCAATGTATTTTTGAACATACTATGAGTGCCATGTGTGATAGTGCCAGACTTTTTGAAATATGGCTGCGCTAGCTAGCATTATGGCCCACATCAGAAAGTTTTTATCCATTGAATATTTTTGTTCGAAGCTCACAAGCTAAAACTAAATTTTTTTAAAGGTGAAATTAGTTTTGTCATAAAATAAATATGATAGCAATAAAATGGAAGTATGTATATGAAATATCTAAATTAAATATGTATTTAATCCCCTCAAATTATTATTCGACGGAAACGCCTGTGGCTCCAATGACAGTTTTAAGTGTTTTTTTGGTCTCACTCTCTACCAACCTTGGACAGTGGCTGGTGAAGATTTCCACCAGTTCATCTTGGCTCGAACAAACAGCTATTTTTATGCTGAATTCATTTGCATTTTAGACATTTAGCAGACACTAGAGGGACTTTCACACACAATAAAGGTTAAATAACTTGATGACGTGTACCACGGCAAAGCCCCTGCTGGGAATCGAACCTGGGACCAGTGAGACACAAGACCACTTCCCTAATCATTATACTGTTATTATATGGCACACAGCAGGGGCCACTTATTATATGGTTCGTGAAGGTGATTTTTTGCACCTACATCAATTTACAGCTGCCAGAACACAAGAGTTGAACACTTAATGTGCAGAGTATATTGTAGTTAAAACAAATACAACATGAAAATGAAAGGTTAAAAGCAACAAAATGTGAAAATGATTACTTTTGCAAAGCGCTGAATTTATAGTACAGACATCATATACAATAAATAAATAATAATCACAACATACATATATTTTGGAACCAACAAACATGTGTAGATACTGTACATCATAATTATAACACAATACAATCATAATAATAATAATAATAATGATCTAGTTACAGGCAGATATCACCTGAAAAGTACATTTTAAGCCCAAAAACCTTATGCAGCAGATGCAGGTTTGTTCAATTAAAATGATCATTCTCACAGCCACTCTGATGCCTGTCAGTCGTTGCAGGTATATGGAGTAGTTTAAAGACAAAGCGAAAGTCTTTATTACCATCAATCAATCCCAGCAGCGGGGCAGAGTGTTCGGAGATGAGGGCAAGGCTGAGCTTGGACTAGCCAAACCCCTCCATCGGAGGGAATGGGAATCTTTTTCTGCATGGGAGGTGATAAAGGCCTGATGGGTGAACGGGTTAATGCTCAACGCCTCTCGGTTCTCCCCCAGCCTGCGCTCCAGGGGCTCCTCACATCCTCTAATTACAGTTAACGAGGAGAGCGTATCGCTCGGGTTGATTAGACAAACTTCATAAAACAGGCCATGGAAACAGTGGGTGGAGGGGTGGGGGTGTAATTAGTTCTCAAATGCTTTGACTTTTATATTGATTTGAATTAGATAAGTAAATAAATATATTAATGCTGTGTCCCGTACACAGAGACTGCTAGGGATGCTGGGTGTTGCTTAGCCACTCAACTCCAGACCAGAACTCCTTTATCTGCATGAATGTAGCAGGGTTCAGTATTCCATCAGATCAACTGTGTGCGTGTGTGTGTGTGTGTGTGTGTGTGTGTGTGTTTATCATTGTCTGTTGCTCTGTTCTAAATACAGTTGAGAGGGAATGTGATTCTTCTCCGTCTCCCTCTTCAGTTCACTAGCATGTGGCGGATGCTTTCATTTCACTAAAGCTGTCATCTCTGTAGGGTCACATCATCTCTACTATTTTAAATTTCACTTGTTATTATTTTTCAAACAGCGGGGTTGTGTAAATGACAACCATAGAAAAAACTATGTGTCATGTTTAAAAAAATATATAATAAATGAACAACAATAAAACATTCACTCCGAATGTCGAGAATGTGTTCTTGTGGATTCGTCAAATCAAAATCATCGTGTGAAGATGGCATGCCTTCCATGTTTTTACTTTTTATTTTTCAATTTTCCCCTTTCTTGTCCCTGTCAACAGAAAGTGAAGAGATTTACAAGAGACAGGTGCTGTCAGTCTCCTGCATTGCCATAGGAATCAGTCTACTCGGCACTATTTGCATGGCTCTCTATTACCGGAACAAGTAAGTTTTATCACCACCTACAGGAAGGGAGGGGAACCTTAGCCAACTGACTCAATGCACACCAGTGTCTTGTTGGCAAGGATGGTGGGCAGAGATATCATTTTGCATCATTATACAATGTTTTAGTGCTCTGCAAATGATCAAGTGTGTGAAACATGCCAGCTAATTTAATGTTTAAACTGGGAATGTGGTGAAAGGGTAACAATTTGGCACCGGTGTTATTACGTAATCCCTGACTGGTAACCATACGTTAGATTGCTCTCTGTTTTCACCTGGGCATTCCTTTTTGAACATTGGACTGTTTGTGAAGAGCATAGGCGTTTGTTATCAGAGCTGTGCTAACGTGGAGTATTGCTAACGGCTTCCAGTGTCGAGCTGTGATTAATGCCCTGGTAATTTCATACTGCCTGCAATATAATGATGAGAGTGACTGAGCAGCCACACAACGAGATAATCAAATCAAACCATGATTTACAGCCATTTGGAATTAATCCACAAGTGCATTACTAAAGTAGAATATGCCTCTACATAGCACAGAGTGTTAGGGCTCTGCTTCCTGTCGAACCTTGGGACGCACGGTGAGCTAACCTTGTCTTTCTGCACTGCCCCCCTGTAGGCGACGCCGGGAGAAGCTCCAGGCCCATCTGAAAAGCTACAGCGTGAGCGCCTCTGGCTTTGTGTCCAAACCAAACCTGCGGCCACAGGGAAGCCTACAGCTTCAGAAAGTGAGTCCCTCTGGGCCCAGTTTCTCTGCTAGATATGTGGAAAGCCCGAGATAACAGGCAGCACACTCAGACTTCAGGGGGTGTTTGTTTGATTACAGCATCAACTACGGTCACCGTTTCAATCGTTTTTCAGTATAGTTTTGCTTGGGGTCTGGGAAGAGCTATGATGATCATCTGGTGTTTTATTATATTCAGATTATTCACATATACAATCATCACATTTCCCATTTCATTCATATATCTCTATAGGATAGTGTATGTATGGCATCTCTACTGAGCTGCCCGCTAGTTTTTTCTGTGGTCGTTCTTGTGGTACATAGCCGCCACATATCGTGGTTATATACAGAGGGGTCTCTCAGGAAATACAGAGTAGTCATTTAGACCTGAGGTCAGCCATTGAGGCAATTCATTAATTCAACTGCTGTTTTAGACAGAAATGAAAGATAGAGGCTGGATGTGCTAATATAGGGATTGCTGGTAGTGTATTGTGTTTGAACTACAGTGGATACAGCCCTTCAGAGCCTGGGTGTGTTTGTTTCTATACGATACTACTGTTGAATACAATACTGAACTAACATTTCACAACCTTGCAATGCATTATTTTGTTGATAATTAAAGTTTACTTTGCATATATCCAGAGCTCCTTTTAATTAAACAATAATAAATATTGTTCCTTTAAAACGGGGTTTCTTAAACTATGGGTCGGGACCCAAAATAGGTCGCAGGAGTGTATGAGTTAGGTCCCAGAATGAGTCTGTAGTGCACAAGGCTGTGATAGTATGCATATTTTACAGGACCCTGAAAGGTACTAAATTTATAATCACTTCCGATGTTAAAAAGTAATTCTAATCTGGGTCCTGATATTAAAAAGTTTAAGAACCAGTGTTTTAAAAGACAAATAAATAATAACAAAAAACATTAAAAACCTTAAAATCTTTCCCTTTTGTCATATACATTTGGAGATGTTTTTTTTTCTGTGTTGTCTGCACAACATCGGCGAACACTTTGTAATTTGTTTCTTTTTTTCTTTGATTTCCTTCTTTCTGTCCTACCTTCCCATGCACACATTTCTATTGATTTGAGTGTGTGAGCTATCAGTTTCAATGCTTTTACAACAAGGATGCTTTTGCCTTAGGTCAACAGCAGTTTCTCACCTGTCAGAAATTATGCAATTACCCTCAACTGAGCGCAAACGGCTTTAAAAACAATTACTGCCGCTGCTGGAGGAAAGAGAGCTTGGGCCCCTGTGCTATGACCGTGCATCAGGAGCTCCCGCCCCGGGCCAGAACGGACAGCTCGGAAACCAAATGTGTTTTAGGAGAGCGTTCTCACAAATCATAAAAACGTGGCTTTGGGTGGTCATCGCTTCAGCCTCCTTTAGATTAAAACATCCATAACAGGAGCCCACCCTGGCCTCAGAAGACATCCCCCGAACAGCCATGACCATGGCAGCACTACTGAATTTATCACATGCTCCACTGTGCTTTTTATTGAAATGAATACCGATATTGATTGTATAAGCAGCACGCTAGTCTCAGTGCAGTGCTATATTCTGGTCATGTTCTTTATTCCTTATAATAATGCCACGGTGTTACTGAATCACAGGACGGACCCGACGCTGTCTCCCGGCTCCAGTTTCCTGCTCACGAGTGATAGTGCTTATATTGATGATGCTCGGTGATGATTATTTTGTGCAGAAGACAGTTTTAAGACATTACACTCTCTCTTTTTTGTGCATAATGTGTTGTCAAGTAGGGTTAGTATTGAAGGACAAACTCCATCATTCACAAATATTAATGCATAGTTGAATGGCTGTACATTGTATCTTTATCTGAAGATTCATTAAAATGGTCACTTAAACATTGCTCTAAGCAGCATCCAGATGATGTAATGTGGTTGTGGATGCAATGGTTTTTAAAAAATAAAAACAATCCTGTCCCCTAGTTATAGAACTCCATATAACTGTTACCTTTTTGCGGCGTCAGCAACGACAGGAATATGAATTTTGTTTTGACCGTTGCTGCTACTCTTTCTGCCAATCACATACTCCTCTGTTTAGCGACACATCATTATTGTAGTCTTTCTACGGCACAGTGTGGGACTAATTGGGAGTTTACCTCGATTAACGTGTTGTGCACTCTGGCTTCGGCTGCGGGCTGAATCCACATTCCTGTGTGTAACAGCTGACTGCTGCCTTTTCCTTGTAATAACCAGAGTGAATTAATGTTCAGAACTGCACTCAATATCAATTAGCAGCTGCTCAGTGTAGACTGGGTGGAAGGCGAAAATAATATCCCCAAACCACAGAAATATAAACAGGAAAGAAAGTGCAATGACTGACGTTTGGGCAGGAGCTAGTTGTTGTGTTCTGCAGTCAATTTCTGTAGATTAACAGAGAGGCCAGACATGTCTGTGACTAGCACTCATTTCTTTTTGTTATCTTTTTTTCCCACTCGGAGCAATTCGAGTGAGATTTATGTGCTGTCACTGCAATTTTGAACTAAAGTCCGATGCAGAAAGAGGAAAAAAAAAAGATGTCTTTTTTTTTTTTTTCCTTCATGCTCTCTCTGTCCCATATCCTCCATCCCCCTTCCTTTACCCAACAGATAAAAAAGTATTACTTCATTAGTCTGCCTGAACACCGTTAGATCCTCATGTTCTTTTTGCATTCTCAAAAGACAATGAAAACAGTATCAGACCTAATTCCTATGTTTTGGGCTCAAGCCGTTGATAAATGACTGTATTAATGTCTCTGACTTGTCATATTTGGACAAGAAGAGGTATGGGTTTAACCTGTCCCAGGGTGTGTCCCAATACTCGAAAAATGCACCCTCCTTTCCTCCACTACCACCTCCTCTCCTTCGTGCCCCGGAAACAGATCTGTGTGTCTAATGTTGCTGCTTTTATATTAATTACATATGAATTGTTAAATATTAATGAATGTCTCAACGCGAACCGCAATGTCATGTATATTGTATACTCTACATGCAACTACTTGTACTTAAAATGTAGTTTTGCATATTTCTGGGTCGGAGACGATGGGAGTGAAGAATATTGTGATGGAGCCCCAGTGCTTCTGAGCTGGGAGATGTAAACATACCAGAAAACATAGCTTCCTTTTTGGTCAGATTTAGCTATTGGACACTAAGAGCTGAATCAGTGATGCACGTTACCGACATTCACATATTTAATCACACGGATCAGATCACACGGATCAGATCACAAGGGGGGGGTGGTCCAACAGGGCAGCCCTTAATTTTGGCGCTAAATAAAAACACCAGCTCAACAGGGGCCCGAATTGTTTACCCGTATAGACCCGTATAGACTCCCTCTCCCTCTCTCCCTCCCTCCCTGGCATCAGCAGTTTCTCTCCATCCAGGAGAAGGCCTTGTTGACAAAACCCTTCCAGAGTTCCTCAGACTGAGGATGCTGGAATGAATGGCTCATAATAACTGATGCATTCTCCACCGCTCCCTCCGGCACCTCTTCGGCCTGCATGTATAAACCCTGCCTGCCAAGGCCAGGCTGAATGCCGTCACGTGTAGCTGTCCTTTTTCTCTCTCTCTTGGGGCAGAGCTAGAGCTCAAAGACAAAGTCTCGGACCTCAGATTCGTGCCACTCCAGCCTGCCTCCAAACAGGACGTAGGAAAATGCTTAATGCGTGTGGCAGTCACGGTCCCTTAGAACTGAGACTCTGCTCTACGTCCTGCTCCACATAGTCCCTTCTTATGTGCCAGTCACTGGTACCGATGAGGACCAGAGGCATTGGTATTGTTCCACAGAATCAAAGTTTCCACCCTCTCACTCCTCCAGTAATTCACATAAACAGCTTGCATCTAGTTTGAATATCTGCCCCCCCCCCCCCCCTCCCCGATAATGAAAATGCGCCAAGCGTATCTTACTTAATTTCGGGTTCGGTGTCTTGATGCTGCCGAGACACAAATCTGCTCAGGGCCACAGACATAGGAACAGAGTCCCAGAGTCCGATACGGCCACCGCCTGCAACTCCACAGGGCAGCAACTACTTAAAGTCCGCCAGTGTGTCTATTCGTCATTTCTACACACATTTAATCAGCCGTTCTGAAGCGGCCCTGTCTCCCGAGCCACAGAGTCCCGTGACTGAAGCTGGAAATATTGTGCATCAAATGGTGCCGGGCATTAATTTGCCCTGCCAAATGTGAGAGACAAGGGTGAAATGCCTCTCTGCAAGGATTTATTTACTGTACATGCAGTGGCAGTCTCATGCTTCTCCTCATGTGAATCTGTGACCATCTCAAACCATGTGTTAATACCTGCCAGTCTCGAGGGGGAGGGGGCGGGGCTTTTTTAAGTGTATCAGCAGAACAAAATCTCTGTGTCCATAGACCCATCCCCTTCTCTAGTAACATGGCAAAAGGGCTATACCATGACCAGGGATGGACTGGGACTAAAACATATTTATCACATATTTATCTTGCATGTAACAGTGTTTTACACAAACACCATCCATTATGCTAATGTTTAATGAAATAGATGTCTAAAATAGATGGCCATTAAAAAACAGAGAACATTGCTTGAACATTTGTAAATATTAAAACCATATTGACTTGTTATTTTGTACACATTTTACAACAGACACAAAATATGTGATACATTCTGGGGATTTTAGGCAGACAGGAACAAAGTGAGATGAGTCCTCTCAGTTGTAACTAACAAAATGTAAAATTCAACATTTCATTAAATAATAATGGCTTTATGTCTAAACAGTTTCCTTTGATTCAAAGTGAAACGTGTTGCAGGAAGTTAAAAGTAGAACCTCACACTGGGGTTCTGCACACACTGGGACAGTCTGCTACTAATTGATACCAATACCAATTTTTCGAACTGGCTAGTCATCTTTTAGATTAACCAACAATCAAACCAGCATTGTGACACTTCTTTGAAAACTCACTGCTTTTTCAATGGATCCTCTATATGCGCAAGTCATAGAAGGGGAGGTTTATTTGAAAGTTTTATCATCATTGGACAGTTTGATTTGTTTCAGTTTAATGCTCAGATATTTAAACGGTGATTAAAAAGATAATTCTTATAATAATAATTATAATTGGCTAGCTTGCTTCTTTATTTGCACGCTTCATTTTGAGCCCTTTGAATAGAATCGCTTCTGTGTGGAGCGCAACAGTAAGTGCTGCTGCTAAGTGGTTTGCTAGCTAACAGCGCAGCCAAACAAGACAAGTCAATATTCCGCTGAAACATAACATTCATTGATAAAATGTCAATTTCATTGCTACCAGGCTCGGGCATGCTGATCCATCCCAATAGCGCTCTGATTGGTCAAACGCTATATTCATGAGAATCACCTAGCAGACCACAAGCGCCGTTTTAAAAAAACTGGCAACATAAAAACATTTAGCAGCAGTCAGAAAAAAACATTTAGCAGCAGCCATACAGCAAGCAGTCTTGAAACAAAATAAAAAGGAAACGGAAAACAAAAACCAGGCAAAACGGACCGACGATGAGGTGCAAGTTTTAAACGGTCGACAACATTCAAGCGCATCTGACACGCACTGACAAGCAGAACTGTGCTTGCAGCGGTTGTCTGCTACCACTGATTCTGTGTCTCAACTAGCCTATTTCATGTGAAACTGTTATTCATGATTATGTTTTTCTCACTATTGTGAAAGTATTTTTGTGTATGCAACTTTGTGTAGTAGAATACGGAACAAATTATTGATTCAATAAGGAACGCAACATTTTATTCTTCATACAGGATGATTGAGTGGCAACCAAAAGACTTCTGTGTTTAGCTGAACTGGGCATAGACCAGTCAGGTGGGGAAAAAAAAATAAAAAATAAATAAAGCAGGATTACAAACAAATAAAGAGGACAATACTTCTTAACCATGGCTTTTTCCAGGCACTTCCTTCTTCTTTGTCTAATCTTCATGGTTGTCGAGGTGCGGTGGGAAAGCAAACATAAACACACTCCAGGAAGCGTTTTAGTCCCCCGTTGTGGATAGTTCCTGCCCTCTTTCCGTTCCTACAACCCAGTGGAAAAGGGGCTATTGTCACTACCCACTGTGCTGCTACCACTAACATTGCCAAATAAATGTGTTAATTTATGGCTTTTTTCTGCATCATCCTCAAGGGACTTTGATCTCGTCTCAGCTTTTCAGCCCCACTTTTCTATTTTGTACGTTTTTCCCATTTGTTTATGTTGCCAACAAATCAGCGTCACACGCTGTGACACACCCCTGGGAGGGAGATGTGGCAGTTCTGGGTTTTCGCCTTAAATTTACCGCATGGAGAGAGAGCGAGCGCACCCACACAGAAAACAAATACAAACACCTTCTCCCTTCCCCCTCACGGGTTATAAACTAAAACAACAAAGAACAAAGAAAGCGAAACCCCGGCGACGGCTTTTCAGCACGCCGCTGGTCTCAGCTGGCTAACTTTTGAGCAGGTCCTCCACTTTTCAGCAGCGTTTTCATTCTCGCTCTCGCTGTGTGTGCTCCCGATCTCGGCCCCGTACCGCGGAGAGAGTAAGCACCTGGGCTGAGTCATTAACACAACCCCACCAGTAGGCATGGCCGTGACTACTCTGCCCTTCGCCGGAGCAAATGCTCACAATTGGCTAGTGATGTAAACGTGACGTTCCTTTAATATCAAACAGCCTTCGATCAGCAGAGGGTGATGGAAAAGGGACGTAGCTCAGGTAGGGTGGAATGGACCAAAGTAGCTGCCTGGTCAGGGGAGGGAGACTGACATATGTGAATGAGTTTTCGGGAGACAGACCGATGTAAAGCACATCTAACCCCCCCCCTTCAACCCACTCACTTGGGTCAGTCTGTGCTACACAGGGCACTTGTGTTTAGCTGGGTTTTTTTCCTTTTTTTGTGGAGGGGAGAGCAATGCATCGGCCAATTGGCAGGCGGCCCACCACAAAAACTCCCGGTGCTCCAGATGGCCAGTCCGCTACTGACCATGACCCCATGACCCCACATCTACATTTTGACCTTTCATCCCTTTGGCTTCAAGAATTTGGAAATTTTCCTGGAGATTAGGGATGCAGACATAAGTGGGACAGCCAGTATTGTGTCATGCTGAGGGAGATTAAGCATGGAGACATAACTGAGATAGCCAGTATTGTGTCACGCTGAGGGAGATTAAGCATGGAGACATTTGAGATAGCCAGTATTGTGTCACGCTGAGGGAGATTAAGCATGGAAACATAACTGAGATAGCCAGTATTGTGTCACGCTGAGGGAGATTAAGCATGGAGACATAACTGAGATAGCCAGTATTGTGTCATGCTGAGGGAGATTAAGCATGGAGACATAACTGAGATAGCCAGTATTGTGTCACGCTGAGGGAGATTAAGCATGGAAACATAACTGAGATAGCCAGTATTGTGTCACGCTGAGGGAGATTAAGCATGGAGACATAACTGAGATAGCCAGTATTGTGTCACGCTGAGGGAGATTAAGCATGGAAACATAACTGAGATAGCCAGTATTGTGTCACGCTGAGGGAGATTAAGCATGGAGACATAACTGAGATAGCCAGTATTGTGTCATGCTGAGGGAGATTAAGCATGGAGACATAACTGAGATAGCCAGTATTGTGTCACGCTGAGGGAGATTAAGCATGGAAACATAACTGAGATAGCCAGTATTGTGTCACGCTGAGGGAGATTAAGCATGGAGACATAACTGAGATAGCCAGTATTGTGTCACGCTGAGGGAGATTAAGCATGGAAACATAACTGAGATAGCCAGTATTGTGTCACGCTGAGGGAGATTAAGCATGGAGACATAACTGAGATAGCCAGTATTGTGTCACGCTGAGGGAGATTAAGCATGGAAACATAACTGAGATAGCCAGTATTGTGTCACGCTGAGGGAGATTAAGCATGGAAACATAACTGAGATAGCCAGTATTGTGTAATGGTGAGAGAGATTAAGCATGGAGACATAACTGAGATAGCCAGTATTGTGTCACGCTGAGGGAGATTAAGCATGGAAACATAACTGAGATAGCCAGTATTGTGTAATGGTGAGAGAGATTAAGCATGGAGACATAACTGAGATAGCCAGTATTGTGTCACGCTGAGAGAGATTAAGCATGGAGACATAACTGAGATAGCCAGTATTGTGTCACGCTGAGGGAGATTAAGCATGGAAACATAACTGAGATAGCCAGTATTGTGTAATGGTGAGAGAGATTAAGGATGGAAACATACCTGAGACTGCCATTGTTCAGTAATGGGTTCCTGCTGTAACGTTTTGTAATTGTGATTGGTAGGAGTTCACTGTGACAGGCATGAGTGAACCTGGCTACTCTGTATACCTATGTATGTCTAGCATCTCTGTGGAAAAAGAGGTCTTATAAACAATAAAGGCATCTTCTTAGTGTGGGGGTGTCATACATTTTTGAGTGGAATGTTTATGTGTTTTTCTCACTGTACAAACACGTACTGGGTAAAGTGTATTGCATACTGTCATATATGTGAGATATGGGCCTGTCATTTTTTATTGCCATCAGCATGAAATACACACAGTGGACTGATGAAATATTATCAATGTACAGACAATACATGAATACATAAAATATGGTAAATCCTGACATGTCACATATCTCACCAGTGGCTGGCTTTGGCAGATACATTTGCAGACAGATGGTACTCAAAGATAGACAGATTTAGATAAGCAGATGTAGGACTCAGTATATATCTTTTTAAAATAATGTTAATATCAATTATTAGTTCTGGTCAATTATTAGTTCTAGTTCTAGTAGTCCCATCTTTGTATTAGTTAAACAAAATTAAAGGAAATGTAGATTGGTTTCGTAGTATTGTTGGGTGTAGCATTATGAGTATTATTTAGTTTATAATCCCAGAGCACATTGTTTAATTGAATTCTTGCCTTGTTTGTTTATTTTGTTGTTGTTTTTTTGCAGTACTGTAAAGGCAATGGGTCCTCCCCTTCTCGGGGTGGCGCTGTTCACGAGTCTGGATTATCCCAACAAAGTGTTGCATCAGCTGCCCACTCAAGGGTCCTGCCGACTGGAAAACACCGCAGGTAGGACATACCACCAGCACCAGGTCCATCTTTGCAAACGTACAGGGAGAGAAATGTAAGGTTTATGAATGTGTTTGCATGACTGCAAAGCATGCCAGTCTGTATAAGGATCACCACAACTGGAGCTGCTTGCTTCTTATGCACTTGAATCACCTTGTCATACATCACATTATATCATTTAGATTATAGCAGACAATTGGCTGCACTGAATAATTTAGATTGAAAGAAAATGATGGGAGATTGGTTAAAACGTTTTTGCTGACCTTGCCATACTTAAAACTATCACTCGGAGGCAGTGCTACCACATTTGTCTTAATTCAAGATTATCCATCTGAAGGAGTGGTCGGACCTTATTTAAACCTGTCAGGTTACCAGTTCAGCAAAAACCATGAAAAAGCATTTTGGACTGGTTAGCTGTTTAAAAGGAGGTTTTCCCCCAGGTTCACCAACCTCCACTGGAAGGGTGCATGGGATGTGGGTTTCACAGCAGCATGTGAGCTATTTTTATTAAAGAGTGCATAATAATAATGCCCCTAGAAAGTATGGTTGGATGTACTTTACAGTGATCCGGGGAGAAGCAGTGAACCAGGAAATTGAATTATCTACAATATGGCATAACAGCAGCAGTGATGATAATAATAGATTTACAGAACGTTAAAATGAATTACAGTCACTGTAATTGGTGATAAACATGTTAATCTGCCATTCTGTTATGATGTCGAGAACACAACTGCATTGTGGACAACACCAAAAAATAAATAAATCTTGACTCCATTTATGAGCAAACCCTGGGAACATAATGGCCTTTGTGGCAGTATGCGATTTCAGAAGCAAGATTATATGCCAAGAAGACTTTTCTCATCAGCATCCCCCAACAACAATCTGTAAGTGTAGGGGGAAAAAACGAGAATGGTTCATCTTGTTAAAGGAAGCGTGCATTGCTATGTGAGCTATGCAGCCACACTGGATAGGACTGATTCAGAGTCCTTGCTCAGGTGCTAACGTAATCCCTTTTCTACCATAAAAGAACAGGCTGGGGTTTCCAGAACACTTGCTAACTGTGTCCCCCGTCAATCAGGGCTCGACACGATGTCGGCCCGGACAGTTTTTACACAAAACTGAAACTGTAACATTTGTCCAGTCTGCTTGTTTTATATCTGTATGTGCACAGCCATCCTAAAGATCGCCCCACGGACCGGCCGTGGGCTTTCAGTGCAAAAATGAAACAGAAGCACAATGGAAGCTGGGCCTTCGCTTGCCAAAAGCAACGGAGCTGTCGTGACCCCAACAGTCCCGTCAGGATTTCCTGCCTCAATATTTTGTTCCACTTGAGTTGCTTGAGCTGAGCGAAGTGCCGTTATAACCCCTGCCGGCATTTCCTGGCATGGCACTCGCCTTCTGACAGAGAAAGTGAAACATCTCTTTTTCACTCTTTTTTATTTTTTTTTAAAGGGGAAAAGATTGTTTTCACTTGATTCTATTTCCATAACTCAAACACAGCAGCCAATAAAGGCAGTGCTTTCAATCCCATCCATAAGTTTGTACACGATTATCTTCAGCAGCTTTTCAATATCTAATTACCTCAATGGCTATCCCAGTTTATAATTAAGAAAACAGAGTTTAATAGCAAACCTTCTCAAACTGAGATTTAGGGGTCAGAGGAGAGCGGCCCAGTTCTCACCAGAAAAGGAAAGAGTGGAACTGAAAACTGATCTAATAGTGGCAGGGATTCACCTGTCATACAATCACATGTGTGGTAGGTTTAAAAGCCTCTGATGGATTTTGATGTCAGAACCATAACAGAGAGTGTTTATAATGGAGAGGAAAAAACGGTTGTTTTGAGTGAATTTGAGTTGTGGATAAGAACATAAGAATATAATATTGTTTATTGATGAGAAAAGACTAGTCTTGGCTTTCCCCTTGTGTCTGCTGCCCAACACTATGTCTAGCATGGTCACACCTTCAGGTTCTCTGTTTTGACTCCATTATCTACCAAGCTATTCTATATATTGAAAACTGTGATTGTGAATTTAATGCAGTTGAGGAACTGTCATGAAAGTGAGTGTGTGAACATATTAGAATAAAAAAATATGAAATCACAAACGAGCCTCAAACCATCACTCACAGATATGCCGTAGATATGGATGGATCACTTTAAGGGTTGTTTCTCCTGACTCATTTTTCCATAGAGTTCAATAGGAAAATAAGTCAGGAGAAACAACGCTTAAAGTGATCTATCCATATCTACTGCATATCTGGCAGCAGAGTGATGGTTTGAGGCTAGTTTGATACCTCAGACCCTTGATAACTTACAGCCATTTAGCCAACCATGTGTTCCATATTATTCCTGTGTAATGTACAGTTTAATCTAGTCCCACCCCCCAATTCTCATAGAGATCCATTCAAATGTAGAAATTATAGTATCGCTTGTAATAGTACCTGAAAATAAGATATAAAGAGTTTTTTGATGTTGTTGGGTCACAGACATCAGGAAGTCATGACATGCAAAAGATATGCAACCAAATATTAAATATTATAACTTTATTAAAGTTTATGTTAATTTGTCCAATTACTTTTGGTCCCCTAAAATGGGGGGACTATGTATAAAAATGGCTACAATAGCTACACTGTTCACCTGATATGGACTAAAAACCCTCAAATTAAAGCTGAAAGTCTGCACTTTAACCTCATAGTTACTATTCCATTTAAAATCCAATGTGTTGGAGTACACAGCCAAAACAACAAACATTGTGTCACTGTCCAAATACTTATGGACCTAACTGTATATTGTATATTGATTTTTTCCAGTTCTTATCCAAAATTATTGTTCAGTATCCCCATTTAGGGGGTGGGGGGTTCAAATAGGTTAAAAAAACCAACCTTTAACAAAACAAAACAATATATAAATACGTATAAAGTACAGAATATTGTTCTTTTTTTTTTTTAAAAGACAGGAAGGTGGGTGAATACTCATAAATTACAATTAATTTTAGACTAGAAAATATCACATTTACAAAAAAATAAAATAAAGAAAAGATCACATTTCCTATATGTAATGCAACTACCGGTAGAAGCCCGCCCACTTCCGGTTTCTATCCGGATACAGATACAGATAATGTTGATGGTCGAACAGATAGATACATATAGTGGCATCGCTGCACATCCCTACATCAGATTGGGTCAGTTAGTGGTGCCTAATCTGTTTGCAGACTACTCGAGCCCTGCCCCTCGCTCTGAGTTTGTGGACCGCTCCAGCCCTGACCCTCCCCTGGTTCAAGCCCAAGCCTTGACACAACCCGGAGTCCCAGATGTTTCACCCCGCCCCTCTAAATTTGATATTTTTCATCTCTTCATTGGACTTTCTACTTACCAGCTAGTTTAATATCTCAGACTGTAACCTGCTGAACCCCATTTGATTACTTGCTGTGATGGATCCCTCATTGCATTTTGTTACCATCCATTCCACCTTAATTTAAACTGGGCCGGCGAGCAGAGGATAGGCTCCCCCTCTCTAGGTTCCTCCCATTGGGGAGCTTTTTCTCACCACTGTTTGACTGTTTTTGCTTTTTGGGTGTTCAGGCCTGGTTTTTGCCCAATTTCCCTGTTTCTCTGTTCTGCTTCTTTGTGACAGTTCTCTGTAATAAGCGCTATACAAATAAAACTTAATTTAATTAATACTAAATTTGCATAGGAACATGCCACTTTGGGTGTACAAGTCTAAATTTGATGCCCTGCATTTATCGTTGTAAGGTCAGGGGTATCATGCTGCTCATCGAACAAATTAGTTGTTGAATGAGTAACCTTTGACCTTTGCATTGGCTGTATCTGATTTCAGGAGCGTTTCCCTTTCTCACAGTCCAGACCAGAGAAGCAGAACTGGCCACCGGGCAGGCCCTCGCAGAACCCCTCCCATTTCCAGAGGAAGGCTGAATCCCATTGGAGGATCTAGGGATTCTGGGCCCGCCTACCAGCACCTGCAAGAGGTGGAGTCTTCAGAGAGGGAGGTGGAGTCTTTGAGAGGGTAAGTCTGAGTTTGTGGTCCAACACACACTTCCTTGAAGGCTGATGCATCAGATTTTGTTTAAAATCTCAAGTACAGATGAGCAAGCAAACACAGAAAGCCCTCACATGTTGTCACATACTACTGGGCTGAAAGTTTTCGAATGCATGGACACTTTATCCATACTTCTTGTCCCTGGTATCTACTTTGTGATACCACTTGTACAAATTACAGAGAACAGTTAAAACACGATCAAGGTAATGCTATCAGTCAGAAAGTACTTTTACGTAGATACACAACATTTAACAAAAACATAATCATAC
The DNA here is from genome assembly GCA_022702515.1 of Ilyophis sp. 1 JC-2022. Lineage (NCBI taxonomy): Eukaryota > Metazoa > Chordata > Actinopteri > Anguilliformes > Synaphobranchidae > Ilyophis > Ilyophis sp. 1 JC-2022. Next base: position 91,513,952 of record CM040396.1, on the reverse strand, counting down.
AGATATTGATGGCCTCTATTGAAATATGTCAGGTTTGATTGATGTACTTGAAAGATATATTGGTTAGAGTTTATGGCAAGCTGATGATGTGAAAGGCCATTTCCAAGTTTAAACACCTCCGTTTGTTCTATATACCTGTATGTTTCACAGTAGAAGCTACCAAGTACAAATATCTGTAGCGTGTGTACTTGCCTTTTTGAGTACCTGAGGCAAATATATTAAACAGTGTATGTACTGGAGGGGAAATTAATTTCCACAGCCCTCTACGGCCAAAGAACAGACAAAGGGGAATTGTCTTTGGGTTATTGACATTACTTTCTCTTTACTTTTTCATTAAATTCACTGAAAAATTTTGAAAAATCCAACTTTTAATTGACGTAAATTTTTTATGAGAACAAAAATAAGAAATAATTATTTTTAACAAAACCACGTTGGCCACAATTATTGGCACCCCTGCATTTATATATAGAATAAAGTATACATTTTTAATATTTTTAAATTATTAATATCCTTAATAATTTATATCTTATTTTCTGGTACTCTTACAAGCGATACTATAACGTCTCTGCATTTAAATTGATCTCTGTGGGAATTGGGGGGTGGGACTACATTTAGCTGTAAATTACACTGGAACAGTATGGAACACATGGTTGGCTAAATGGCTCTAAGTCATCAAGGGTCTGACATATCAAACAAGCCTCAAACTATCACTCTGCTGCCAGATATGCAGTAGATATGGATAGATCACTTTAAAGACTGTTTTTCCTGACACATTTTCCTATTGAACTCTATGGAAAACTAAGTCAGGAGAAGAAATCATTCAAGTTATCCATCCATATCTACTGTATTTCTGGCAGCAGAGTGATGGTTTACAGCTTGATAACTTAGAGCCATTTAGTCAACCATGTGTTCCATACTGTTCCAGTGTAATTTACAGCTAAATCTAGTCCCATCCCCCAATTCCTATATGAATCCATTCAAATGAAGAGACATTTAGTATCGTGTGTAAGAGTACTAGAAAATAAGATATCTTATTTTAATATAACATTTTTTTTCATAATAAATGAATGGATTTTTCTCATTTTTTCAGCGTGACATTAAGCTAATTCACCAAACGGTGAATTTTTTATAACCCGTTTTACTCACTTTACCAGGGGTACCAACAAATTTGAGCACATCTGTATGTGTGTATTTACACACACACTTACACAAAGGATATGTTACGTTCCCTAGGAAGACCCAGACGCAGACCACAGAATAATTCCAAAGGGGTAGTTTATTGTCCGTTCCTTAAATCAAGCCAGGTAGTCAGAGATAGCGAGGTACAAAAACGACAGGCAATAGAATAGTGAGACAATCCAAAAATCAGTAAACCAAAAAATCTAAAAGCTAAAGTACAAAAGGGCTAGGCAGGAGAATAGTCAAAAACAAAAGCTAGGTCGTAAACGGTAATCAAAACAAGGCAGGCAAGGGCAAGGCAAAAGAATGGTCGGAATGCAAGGTTGTCTCAGGAAAAACTATCAAATCACTGGCTAGGAAAAAGGCGTAGACACAGGATGAGTAGATCAACGTTCTGACAAAGGACTGAAGAGAACACAGGGATTAAATACACAGGTAACTAATGACACAAGAGGAATCAGGTGTGTGAGAGGGAGGGACTCCAAACGAGAAACAATGAGGAATACATTGGGCGGATAATCAATCACGTAGACAACTAGGGAAAACGCGGACTGGATTGCAAACATATACACGATAACAGATGACCTGGAGTTTCAGGAAATCGTGCAAAGATTAAGAGAACAGGGATAGGAGATTAGGTGCAGCTGCGAATGATTAGCAGAGAAAGAACAGCGTGAAAAATGTGCGCTCTAATATGTTAGTGAGATTTAGTAACTATACACACACCCCTGCCGTTAGTATGATTAGTAAGAATATACAAATTAGTCTGTTAGTGGAGTTAGTAGATCTAATCTTATCGTTAGTCTGTTAGTGGTAATTAGTAAATCTAATTGCTCAGAGATAGGTAAGAAGCAAGAGGGAAACCGAACACCAATGAAAACACCGGAAAAGTACAGAGACGTAAACTGGGAGTGACAGATCGAATGTAAACAAGCAGACACAAGACAACTAAGAAAAAACCGGAAAGTAAACAAGATGTTGGAAAATAACAAATACATAACAGACAGATCACAGATCCTTACAGGATAAATGACCAGAGATGCCCTCTTAGACCATCAGAAGAGTGAACTGAGCAGCTCAAGAATGACTGCATATACACAACTAATTAAATACTGATGATGCAAAAGTTATGTCATAGTGGGCCTTAGAATATTCATCATTGAAGATGTTTTTTTGCCAGAGTCCCTCAAAGGCTTTTCTGTGCAAGAAATATTCTGTGCTTTGCTTTTTGCTTAAGTACCGTAAGCAAAACACACACACACACTGGCTCAGTTTACACACACACACACTGGCTCAGTTTCTTGGTGAGTAGGTTAGGGTTGACCCATTTTCACAAATTGTCACTGAGAACAGAGCCATTCTGCTGGCATACTGTGTCTTACGAATACTCAAAATACACCAGGCATGAGTAGCTCTAAGGATGAGAACTGGCTGTTCAGCTCATCTAGACAAGCCATTTGTCTTCTCTTTATCACTGTTTCCACTGCAAGTTGTTATGTGTGAATAATTCTGTGAGAGAAGAAGAAAAATAAAGCATCAATGTGAACTTTACATTTCACAAATTTTAACCTAGGCTATCTTATTTTGATGAAAGAACTCAACTCGAAATAGCATCTCTTATTCACTGTGCTACTATCTTTTCAAAAGGTTAGAACCTCGGTCAAATAAACCCACCCGCCGACTCCCATTTAAGTTGCATAGTAAGAGACCAGGAACCTTTCTTGTTGCCCTTCTCAGTTCTTTAACACATCACTTTCCTTCTTAAAGAGTTGAGGCCAAAACTGGTCACACTAGTCTGAAGGTGCACTACATCTTTAATTTATTTTTGCTAGATCCCAGCATCCCATTTGTATTTTACTTGCTTCGGGACAATGATTGTGCAATTTTGGTGATGCGCATTCCTCTGAAAAGCTACCCAAATCCACCTGCCCAGCGCAATCTGTCAGGAGAGATACTACAGCTAGTCTGCCAGTGCTCTGCAGAGCCGATGTGCTGTACTGATTGCAGGCACCCGATCAACCAGAGGAGTCTTTACTGAGAAATATACGGGAGGGGTTGCCCTGAAATTGTAACTCCCCCTGTGCCTTCTCTCCTTCTCCCCAAACCCCCCCCCCCCCCCCCGCCGCCGCCTGCCAAACATCCCTGAGCCAGGCTTTTTCAGTTCTGAACAGCAGATATCTGGGTGATATATGAAAAGTAAAAAATATATGTGGCACTCTCAATCTCAAAAGAAATCTCTAACATTGCAAAATCACATCTTGTCAGATTGTCAAATGGCAGTTTTGTCAAGATCACTTAGATTTTACACAATGGAAACACATCTACTTGTGTTTCTGGAATTTTAAAGAACTGCATGAACAGTTTTTTTTTTTTTTAAACAAAAAGTAGCAAAAAACGAGACTAAAGTATAAGCAGTGCTAAAGTAAAATCAGACTGAAGTGCCTTCACTCCACTGAGATGATTCATAATGAATTTGATCTGAAACTTCTGGCTCCTCTGCCTCTTCCTTGGTTACGTGTGTGTGTGTGTGTGTGCTTCATCTTGATTCATGTTTTCCACCAGCATTCTTCTGCCTTTAAGTTCCACACCGCTGCGCTCTCTCTATCACGTCTTTCCAAATAATGCATTGCCGTGTAGAGCCTAGCTTTTGTTCAGACAAAGTTCATTTGATTCACACAGTCGAGTTTTGAGAGGCAGTTTTTCTTTTTGTTATGAAAAATCACTACAATTTTTTTTCACCTTACTCTCTTTTAACAGACTTTACAGAGCAGCATTTCATGTAGGAGTAACCCAGTAATAATGTACCTTAGGATATAATGTAATGTGATGTAAGCCCTTGTAAGATAGATTAAAAGGGAGATGGAACCATCGTCTAGTTCAGGGCGCACAAACCTTTTCAGCGATGACCCAAGGATATCAATCCATACTTTTTGCCACCCAAACTAATGTCCTTTTTTTTAATTAATTAACAATGAATTGGTAAACTTCTGACAATAGCCATGTTTTTAATACCTAAAAGCTAAATTATGCGACAAAGTTATTAAAATTGGCAGGCAATTAATCAGAAAAAGCATAGTGATATTAACAGAATTTTATGCCCTAATGTTATTTGCACTGGACTAGTATTACCTGGGGACGTCATGTGATTATGAATTACACACCCACCCCCCCCAATCTATATTGTACAAATACACAATAACATTAATGAATACTAACACATTGTTCATATAAGCCTAATTGCATTGGAATGTTGCTGTAGCCTACACGATTCCAATAGATATCTCCCACAGACCCACAGTTTTCGCACCGCTGGTCTAGTCGGACCATGTTGGAAAAATGATAAACACAGAGAAACATTGATATAGCACCAGGCAAAGCAAGCTTGGCCTCGCCAGGGAGACTGACAGGTGCCGGCAGACCCCAGATTCCCACACAGGGCAGGTTGTGTCACTCAGGTGCTTTACCCAGAGCAACTTGCACGTTCCTTGAAACCCATTTATACAGCTGGATATTTACTGAAGCAATTCAGGTTAAGTACTTTTGCCCAAGGGCGCAACGGCAGTACGTCGCCTGGGAATTGAACCTGCAACCTCGGAGTTGCAAGCACAGTTCCCTATCTATTATGCTACACTGCCGCTCCAATTCCAAACAGGATTGCGAGTAGGATAGAGAGGCGGGAGCCCTGTACTTCCCCCGGACATGAAACCCTTCCAGAGAGAGAGAGAGGAGGGACTGTGTAAGTATGGCAGTGCAGTACAGAAACTTCATTGTATACTCCTTAATGCAGATTCACTGCATGCTCCTTAATGCAGATTCACTGCATGCTCCTTAATGCAGACTTCACTGTATGCTCCTTAATGCAGATTCACTGCATGCTCCTTAATGCAGATTCACTGTATGCTCCTTAATGCAGATTCACTGCATGCTCCTTAATGCAGAGTTCACTGCATGCTCCTTAATGCAGATTCACTGCATGCTCCTTAATGCAGACTTAACTGTATGCTCCTAAATGCAGATTCACTGCATGCTCCTTAATGCAGACTTAACTGCATGCGTCTTAATGCAGACTTCACTGCATGCTTCTTAATGCAGATTCACTGCAGACTTCACTGCATGCTCCTTAATGCAGATTCACTGTATGCTCCTTAATGCAGACTTCGCTGCATGCTTCTTAATGCATACTTCACTGCATGCTCCTTAATGCAGACTTCACTGCATGCTCCTTAATGCAGATTAACTGTATGCTCCTTAATGCAGATTAACTGTATGCTCCTTAATGCAGACTTCACTGCATGCTTCTTAATGCAGATTCACTGCATGCTCCTTAATGCAGACTTCACTGCATGCTCCTTAATGCAGACTTCACTGCATGCTCCTTAATGCAGACTTCACTGTATGCTCCTTAATGCAGACTTCGCTGCATGCTTCTTAATGCATACTTCACTGCATGCTCCTTAATGCAGACTTCACTGCATGCTCCTTAATGCAGATTAACTGTATGCTCCTTAATGCAGACTTCACTGCATGCTCTTTAATGCAGACTTCACTGCATGCTTCTTAATGCAGATTCACTGCATGCTCCTTAATGCAGACTTCACTGCATGCTCCTTAATGCAGACTTCACTGTATGCTCCTTAATGCAGATTCACTGCATGCTCCTTAATGCAGATTCACTGTATGCTCCTTAATGCAGATTCACTGCATGCTCCTTAATGCGGATTCACTGTATGCTCCTTAATTCAGATTCACTGCATGCTCCTTAATGCAGATTCACTGTATGCTCCTTAATGCAGATTCACTGCATGCTCCTTAATGCAGATTAACTGTATGCTCCTTAATGCAGATTCACTGCATGCTCCTTAATGCAGATTCACTGTATGCTCCTTAATGCAGATTCACTGCATGCTTCTTAATGCAGATTCACTGCATGCTCCTTAATGCAGATTCACTGCATGTTCCTTAATGCAGATTCACTGTATGCTCCTTAATGCAGATTCACTGCATGCTCCTTAATGCAGACTTCACTGTATGCTCCTTAATGCAGATTCACTGCATGCTCCTTAATGCAGATTCACTGTATGCTCCTTAATGCAGATTCACTGCATGCTCCTTAATGCGGATTCACTGTATGCTCCTTAATTCAGATTCACTGCATGCTCCTTAATGCAGATTCACTGTATGCTCCTTAATGCAGATTCACTGCATGCTCCTTAATGCAGATTAACTGTATGCTCCTTAATGCAGATTCACTGCATGCTCCTTAATGCAGATTCACTGTATGCTCCTTAATGCAGATTCACTGCATGCTTCTTAATGCAGATTCACTGCATGCTCCTTAATGCAGATTCACTGCATGTTCCTTAATGCAGATTCACTGTATGCTCCTTAATGCAGATTCACTGCATGCTCCTTAATGCAGACTTCACTGGGGGGGGGGGGGGGTGTCGACCATGACGACTATGTATTTCCCAAAAATCTTACAATTCCATCCAAAGCACACAAAGGATAGACAGAGAGACTGAATTGTGAGAGTATCTGTGCTGTTGTGGCTGAAAGCAGAGCCTGTAAGATTCTCCCTCTTATTTCAGGCTGACGGGAAGCCGGCGCTCTTATCTCTCACAAACGGCTCGCGGAGAGGTTCGGTCTGTGCTGCCTTTTTGTTAGCAGTATTTTTAGATAAAGGCATCTGTCAGATTACTTCCAGCCTCTCTTGTATATCCTGCCAGGAGAATATGCATGCATAATTGAGGAATGCAAATGCCTCTTCGTCACCACGGACACACCGTTTAGCGACAGGAGGACTCTCGAACAGATTAGCCACTCGGTCGTCACTTACTGCCCGCTTCCTCTCTATCTGCAAGGTCACCTTAATCATAACAACACTGACAAGGTCATTTCTACAAAGTTAATGTTGAAATGCCTCCCCCCTCCGTGTTCCACCTCCATCTCTCTTCCCTTTTCCACCACTTAATCTGTCCTTTCTCACTTTCACTAACACATTTTGTATCCCTCTCATCTCTCTGCCTCTCGTCTATCTTGTATCAGCAGTGACTCATTTTGCAGGCTTTGGATATTGGCATTGGAGAGCCATCCCCTCCACTCCCCTCTGTGATAGCCAGTCACCTTCGAGAGAGCCCCACCGTCTGTGATAGCCCTAACCCTCTGTGGATAAGAACAAGCTAAGCTGTGGTTAAATAACGTCTGGAAGAACAAATACTCAAAGTCACCATCCATAAATTTATTCATATACCTCTCTCTCTCTCTCACTCTCACACTCTTTCTCACTCTCACACTCTCTCTCACTTTCTCTCACTCACACTCTCTCTCCATCAGGAGGCAGTTGTGAAAAGCTCTCCAGGATCACATGTGTGTTGCATGTGGGCGATGGTGGGCGGAGGGGTTGGGAAGGAGGGGGGCTTGTAGTGGTGCAGTAGACAGCAAAGAGTGGATACAGCATTGCGGTGGATCCTCTAGTAAAGCTCAGGCAAGCAAACCCTGAGTGCTGGAGACGGGCGTTAGAAGCCCACTGTACAGGCAGCCATTTAATCAGGGGTCTCCTAAATCCTCTAAACCCCCTCCGGTCTGGCGGTCTCTGCACAATTAGTCTTCCCTCAAAGCCTCTCGCACCAGGGTGGCAAGCAGCATTCAAAGAGGGAGATTACAGTTGGTGCTTCATTAAAAAATGATAAATCTTTCTTTCTCCATGCGGCACGATAAATAATTTTAATCTCAGATGTGATAAGATTGCGCCACAGTTAATCATGTCTGCCGGATCTTGCCAGTGATCGCTGCGACAAACGATGTCTGTCGCACGAGACGATGAAATGCAAACCCTGGAGCTGATTAATTAAACACCCTGTCACAATCCAATCAGAAAGGGAGAGAGAAAGAGAGAGAGACAGAGGGCTCTATTTTCTGGCTGGCGCATGGCGTTTGGCGAGCCGTCGCAGTCAAATGCGCAGCGCATGGCGCACTGGGCGTAGCTACTGAATTTAGCTATTTTAGTGAGCGCATAGCTCACAGAGGGCTGCGCAGGTTGAAAATGGGTTGGGATAGGCTGAGTATATCAGTGGATGTGTGTCAGCTGGATTCAACCGTAGCCAATCAAATGACCTCTTTTCAGTCCATTTAAGAGCTGTGTGCATTGCGACCCTGCCTCATGCCCATTTCCCGCTACCACTACAGTGGAAGACGATAACATTATATCTATTTTGCATTGATATCGCATTTTTCCGTGAACACCTCAGCATCGCACAGCTGCGATTATTGTCATTCTTCTCATTACAAACAGGTGTAAGAAAAAGAACGGAATACAGTAGCCTACCCCCCGGGTCCACAACGCAGTATAACAACAACCAAAAACTATTAAAAACAGAAATACAGACAGGAAAACAACCTAACAGAAAAAAAAGAAAAAGAAAATGCACAATAAATGCGAAGTATCCATCTTTCCTGCTGGGGGGATTTATATTAAAGTCAAATTGGACGACACATGATCCACAAAAATGGTTTATTGGCTTTTGAATAGGTTATGATCATGCATGCATTGCTTGGAAAAGCCTCAAAGTTAGCAATTCACCATGTGCTGCTCGATCTGGACTGACACACCCCACACAGCGGCTCTCCTCACACTTCGGCGCATGGCAAGTCAAACGGGCTCAGGCACATGAAAATTGCCACTTCGCCAGTGCGACGACTCACCATGCACCGGCCAGAAAATATAGCCCAGAGAGACAGATTTTTTAAATACATTTTTATGTCCCCTTTATTTTGGACCATTGCTAGGCTTGCTGAATCTTTTGTAGCTGAAAAGAGTGCAGACAGGGACCGTCACGTGTTGCAGTGCAGAGAAATATTTCATCGTATATGGTTGAAGCCATTCACCATCCATGGCCTTATTTAGGCAAACTGTTCGAAATTCTTGGTACAAAAAACGATTCCTACAGATTACCCTGTCTCCTGTGCCTGCCAAAACGGCACGAGATCCTATCGTTCAAGAATTCGTCTTCGGAATCTTAAAACACGTCGAGGCAATTTATTAACGAACATGAGGCACGCTAGCTCGCTACACTATGGATGTTTTTTCATAGATCAGTGGTTCTCAAACTTGGTCCTCGGGGACTACTGTGTATGGTGGTTTTCGTTCCAACCACAATTGCAATCCCAAAATTCTAACAAGCTGTTCATTTTTCTTAATTAGGTGCTTTTCATGTGAGGGATTATTTACCCTCTTAAGACACATCATGTCAGAAATAGCTATACATGCCACGAAGAATAAAATTATCACGTTCCTACTGTGCTTATTGGGCTATATTGCAAATAGGTAACATATATATTTTTTTAAACTGATCAAATTAAAGACTGGGGTAAATCAATTGGCTCCTAATCAGTGGCGTCGCCAGACTTTTTTTTAAGCCTCTTTATATTTTTTTCAGATTGATCTCACAAAATGTGCCATCGACACTCCAGAATCATAATGCACATGGAAAAGTCTGGTGCTAGGGCCCTGTGGAGGATTCATCTAGTGCAGTCATTGGTTATCTCGTTATACACATTCAGTAACAAATTAAATGAGTATTTGTAATTAGACATAAAGTTGAGACAAACAGTGTTCTTTATTTAGCTTGCTTAGGTATGCCTTGCCAGATATTTCACGCATGATGTCGCCAGTGACATGTGTAGTGTGTGTGTGAGAATGTGTGCATGTGTGTGTATATATATACACAAACACACACACACACACAGTTCAGCTCATTGGAATATAATAACAAATACAGCCGTATACTATGTGTTGATTATCATAAAATCTAAAATGTAGTGGTAGCGATCTGACTGGCAGCTATGAATGTGAAAGAGAGCAGGCTGCTCAGGTTCATCTCTCTTCTACTGGGAGGAAGATGGTGCTGGTTAGCATGGTACCATCTGTGTATTTTAACCTGGATCTTGTCCCAGCGAGGCCACACAGTACGACCTTAGCTAATCGCTACTTTCACTAAAACGGCTTAATAAGACGCCCATAATTCATTTGCATGCGATTTGCAGAGAGTGCCAGGAATCTATCTCTCTAACGGGGGGGTTTCCGTTATCCTAAAAGTATTTTTATCCTAAAAGTAACAATAAGCATTTCCACTGAAACCCCCTTCACACAATATGAACCTATATGTTTTTTGTCTCTTTCAGGAACCTTTCTGAGATCCATGATTTATATGGTTACAAAGCCTGCAACAGAGGCTTAAATCTCTAATTAGGCCATTAAGGGAGATAGAACTCAAAGTTAAATATTGATATAATGAAAGGCACTGGTCCATGTCAAGGATTAGATATAATTACAAAAAGATTATTGGTAGAGAGCATCTTTCCCAATTCCACCTCCACTGAAACCCCAGCCCTGCAGGTAATTAACCATGTATGTACAGACAGCAGGGGTCAAGCACAGAAAATCATCTTGTCAGTTACCAGCAGGCAGGCAGTACCAGCCCAGCACAGAACCCAGAACCACATATAAAACCTTGCAGAGATCTGAACAAAGACTTGAAACTAAGTTAATGCTCCAGTTTGCTCCACAATTAGAGTGAATAACACGCATTTGCTTATTCGGTTTAGACCAAGCTTGGATTTTGCCTTTGATTAATTCACGGAACCCTTCAGCTTTTTCAGTACTTTCTTGATTTGACCAATGGGGTCTCTGAATTGTCTCGCCTTGTTAGTGTGTTGTTTGGTTTGGTTTATAGTTGTTTGGTTTATAGTTGTCATGTTTTATGATTAAAAAGGCAAGAGCAGCCAAAATACTTTGTGTATTCACCTGTCAAATTGGTGTCTTTTTCTCATAAACATGTTTTACACCGTGTCAAAAAATGTGGGATAATCAGGAAGTTCTTCTGGCTGTTGCTGGGGCCCTATTTTAATGAGGTCCACATTTATGGAAATGTCACATGTCTGTCAGTACCACATTTGGCATTGGTTGTACAATCTGTCATACTCAATTGCATATTATGATTTGAAGCTGAAATTTGTCTGGTCGCCAACAAATTGACCTTCAAATTTGGTGGGCATGCACAATTCAGAAATCTTCACAATAATGCTAGGTTGTGTATAACAGGAAGAAGGGATCTTTTGAATAATTTTATTGGCTCACTGCAGTTTTTATTTATTTTTTAACTGTTATTTGGACAAACTTGACCAAGGCCGTATTTCATGTTATTCATTCAAGAAGATTGAATGAGCTTTATGTTTCTTTCAAACAGTTTCCCTTGTTCTCTCTCTCTCTCTCTCTCTCTCTCTCTCTCTCTCTCTCTCTCTCTCTCTCTCTCTCTCTCTCTCTCTCTCTCTCTCTCTCTCTCTCTCTCTCTCTCTCTCTCTCTCTCTCTCTCTCTCTCTCTCTCTCTCTCTCTCTCACAATTAGTAGTGTGGAGACCAAATTGGCCAGATTTCACAATATCCAAATCCAATAATCCAACAGTATTGTGCATTGCCCAAAGGTGCATTGACATGGAAAAATAATAATAATCTGAATGTAAAGCATCTCATGCATTGAGTGGATGACGCCTAGTCAGGTCTATTGAATCAGAGTAGCAGCTTATCAAGAGATAATTCTCTTGATGATGTATCCATTTTTCAAAATGGCAAAAATCCCAAATGGTGGAATAGCAAAAAATATAAATATGGGTCATTCCATGTAAAATCAATCGATTCTGGGAAACGTTCCCACCTTCAGAATCACCTGGTTTTGTTTGTACATTAACTATAGTCTATTTAATGAAGCTATGCAAAATTTTTAGTTTATGCTATGAATATCTTGCCAGGCCCCTTGAAGTACCTAGGGGTAGCTCAAATTCTGGAGCTTTATATTTTGCGTAAAATTTTCAGTCATTTTTGAGCCCTCAAGTATTTTGTTGGACCGCCTTTAGCTTTGATTATGGCGCGCATTCATCGTAGAATTGTTTCAACAACCTTATGCAACATCACAGCATTTATTTTCGCCCAGAGTTGTATTCATTTTTGGCCGAGATCTTGTATTGACGAGGGGAAAGTCGAACCACTCCGTAAAGTCTTCTCCAGCACACCCCAAAGACTTTCAATGGGGTTAAGGTCAGGACTCTTCATGTGTGAAAATGATTCCTCATGCTCCCTGAACCACTTTTTCACAATTTGAGCCCGATGAATCTTGGCATTGTCATCCTGGAATATGCCCAATGATGGGATAATCTGGTCATTCAGTACATTCAGGTACTCAGCTGACTTCATTTTATTGCTGCATAACATTGCTAAGCCTAGACCTGACCAATTGAAGCAACCCCAGATCATAACACTGCCTCCAGAGGGCAGTGGGCACTATGCATGACTATGCAACTACATTTGCATTGTGCATTTCAGAGGCTACATTTTGTCATCTGAATTTAACAGAAAGTAAAAATACACGTATTACATATATAAAAATGACGTATTACATTGCATTACATTATAGGCATTTAGCAGACGCTCTTATCCAGAGCGACTTACACAACTTCTACATCTTAGATGTATGAGGTACGCGTGGGCCTGTGCATGTTTCTGAACAAATCTGATACGAAAACGTTGATGAATGGAAAGTAAAGAAAGTTGCACCCTGTGCAATAAGAATCATCATCTTTTTAACAGTGATATTGTATGTAAAGAACCGATGGTAATAAATACTGATATTAAGCACTTGCTATTCTCGTGAGATTTTGACCGTTGTAACATCACAGTTGCAGTTTTTTTTCTTCTCACCAATAAGCAGTGCTGGGTACCTGGTGATCGGCACGAGTGCAGTGCTTACTCCCATGCATCTGATGGACACCTCTGAGAAACCCTCAGCGGTGACCTCTGACGTCCACAGTGATAGACCATGCTCTCACGCCTCCCTCCCTCTCCTCTCTGTAGGCACCACTCTGAAGGGACCATCTGCGACCCACGCCAGGACTCCTATTTAAATATGCAACGCCCCCCGTGTGCCGCGCGCGCCTGGCAGGGGGGCCAGACCGAGGTGCCGTGCAGCCGTCTCGATGGGGCTCTGGCCGGGGTGTCCCCCGGCGGCTTCAGGTGTCCTGCCTCCCCCCCGCCCTACCGCACCTGCTCCGTTCCCATCATCCCCTCCGTCCAGGGACACTACGACGACACTTCCTGTATGCAAACGGCCAGTGGCGGGACGGGCAGCCGCTGTCTGGTACCGCCGGGAGATGAAAGGGGCGGCCCCTCTGATGCGTGCCGACTCTCTTTCTCTTCCCCTGCCTCCTCCTCCTCCAAAGGGGCGGAGCAGCAGAACGCAGTGGCATTGCTCTTGGATCAAGCACACCAGCAGCTGAGGGTGCTAGCGCATGCCCACAGGAAGCAGGAAGACACAGGCTCCACCCACACAGTCGCCAGGGAGACTGCCTGCTTCCTGTCACTCACCGGGGGCGAAGTCCGGGGATTGGCCCTGAGCGGTCCACCTGAGACCCGATTGGTGAATCCCAGCAGAGAACCACACAGAGACTCCGCCCAGCCCTGCGAGTAAAGGGAGGCGAGGCCCTTCTGTGTGTTTGGACCAATCACAAATCAGCCCCCGTGTTTCCTGAAACCAAGACTGCAGAGTTTTTGCAGGGAGGGGATAACGTGTGAAAAAAGCTACTTTAAAATAACTGAGTTATTTAAAAAATAAAAACAAAAACACAATGTGCATAAATTTTGGAAGAGTTAAAAGACGGAACAGTGAGTGTGAGTTTAAAAATGTATGAAAAAAGAGAAATTATTTATATGCATTTATTTAAATGACAAGCTTCTACTTAGAAAAACCAAATAGTCTGTCATCTTCATTGTGTTTTTAAGTGTAAAAAAATATAAATTATATATATATGTATGTATATATATATATATATATATATATATATATATATATATATATATATATATATATATATATAAAACAAAATGTGACCAAGTAAATTGAAGAATCTGAGAATGATGTAACCCTTCTGTTGGACCAGCTCCTTCACATCTTTCAGCCTTGGAGCACGGCTGTATAGACTCCTCCCCACCCCTCCCCACCCCAAAACCCCAGGACTGTGCATTTACCTGACTCGAGGACGAGGACAGGGGGGGGCGGGGGATTTGACGTTGGCCTGATTAGCCGCAGGTAGATTGTGCGTTCACTCTGTTTCTGGCCAATGAAAGCATGGGACTGTGCCTTGGGAATCCCACACGGTTTATCCACTGACCCAGAGGGAGGAAAGGACTGAACACCCACAGACAGCGAAGCCTCTTCAGTGGGCTGTCCGTGCAGCACTGACTCCCAAAGAGCAGCACATTAGATCTGTTCTCTGCTTCAATGGTCAGCCACCCACATATGAGAGCTTGGGTCAGTCGTGCCCCTGCTGTTTTTTTATGTGAGACTGGAAAAAAGAAAAAAAAAAAGGATTTTTGGGTTGATTTGGCAGGCATAAAGAATGAATATTGCTCACCCATCCACACAACACACACACGCACACACACAAACACACACACACAAGCGTGCACGCACAAACACACACACACACACACTCTCCTGTGTAGGAGTACAGAGACTACAGCAGTGAGGTGGTGACATTACTGCAGTTTGAAGGGATTAGCAGGGATGTGGGCGGGATGGATGTGGAACTATGTGACGATGATGATGTGACGGCGTCCAGTTTGGAGAAAAGATAGCGGTCTGGATGACCTGCGGCATGATGGCGTGAGCATGTGTGGGGGAGTTTTTTTTTTTTTTTAAATGGAAGGTGTCAATCAACTGCTTTTCTTGTGGGAATTGGTAGGTATGGGGTGGGGTTGTGGCCACGTGGTGAATTTGCATCAAGGCTCCATTTTTTTCTGTTTTGTTAAAAGCCAATTTTTGGTAGCGAAACAAAAACAGATGGAAGGAGTAAAAAAAAAAAAAGAAAAGAAAAAAAATATTTAAAAAAAGTTCCATGTTTTGTATCGTTACTGTAACCCTACTGCCCCTACCCCCAAGATCGGTGCATGTTAAGATTAACATTCTTCAACGTCATCCCCAAATTGAAAAGAGATTCTAACCACAAAACCTGGATTTGTTAACAATCTTTATAGTTCAGCATCATATTGTTCTCTAGGGTTTGGAAAAAGAGAGGGGCAGGTGTCGTGGCAGGACACGGGATGGCCACCGACGCAACTTGTTCCAGCTCTTCGCTTCCTCCAAAAGATCTCAACCTTTACTCCTTGAATATCTTAGAACAAAGTGAGAATATTTTCTGTGTTACAGTAGCTCTGTGTACAGAGGTTCCTCGTTCTCCTTGCAGAAACAGTTGAAGAGCAGTCACAGGTTTGCGAGTGATCCGCAGGTATATCTCATGCTCACTGTACCAGTTAACCTGTGTGGGACTCAAATCCGGGTTCCCTTTTTTAATGTGAATATTATTTATTATTTTAATGACAGCTCATAAAAGAGCTGCTCAGTTCTTTACTCCCACCGTGAAAGTCTTACTGCATTCCAGGAGCCAGGAGATGAACGCTGTCTGCCAAACTGCCAACTATATACTTACTGTTTAGTTCAGCAGAACTAGCGGCTGTAAAATTACGCAGGGCTAGTAGGGCTCTGGAATAAAAACTTTTGGGCCTTCCGGCTGAACTAATCGAGCATGACATCATGGCCCTAATGACGCTTTCGCCTTCACTGAGTCCCTTCAGGGGTTTCATGTCACTCCTACTGGTGTGTGTGTGTGAATGAGTGAGTGTGTGCATGCATGAGTGTGGGGTATGTGTATGCGAGTGTTTGTTTGCTTTTTCTTCTTTACACATAAAATTACAAAGATTTTTCCTCTGGGCAAACACAGACAGAGATTATTTGAGCATGCCTGGTTTCCCCCTGACATGCCTACTCTATCCTTCTGGTACAGAAAGGCCAGACCATGAGAGAACGACACGCTGTTTTAGAGGCAGCAGGGGAGCGCAAAAAAAGCCGTTGACCTCCAGTTAGACTTCCTGCTCGAGCCTGAAGGCCCCCCCCCCCCCGCTTGCTGAGAACACCATTAGAGCTTTGCAGTGTGGGGCGATAGCCAATCAGATCGTGCCGTATGGACGAACTGACCCCTGTCCTACACTGTGGGGTGAAATTATATTCTCAGAAAGAATATGTTAACATTAAGAGTTGATATGGAAAGCTAAGAACAAGGCCTCTTTCTCCCGCAAAGAGACAAGCTCAGCCAAGAAATCACTCAAAATCAATCACTCCCGTGTTTTTCACCTGGAAAACACACAGTCTCTCTCTCCCTCCCCCCTCTGTTTATTTAGCCTTTTTATTTCTCTCTCTCACTCCCTCCTGTTTCTCCTCTCCCTTTCGCGTCCCTTACATTCTCCTCCAGCAGTAGTGGCGATAAAAGGGTCTGCTGGAATGCGCCAGTGTGAATGGTGCTGGCAGTCTGGGTGAGCAGCACACTGCTACAGCTGGGCTCCCTCACTTTGGAAACACTCTGATGCACCATAGACACTGTCCATGCCATCTGTCCCAGAGACCGTGCCAGATTTATTCTGTCGGCAAATGCCTGCCAGACTCATCTGCACATATACACACACATAAAAAAAAGCCCCATTCAATTCAAAACATTTCGTACTTGTAGTTGTTCCTCTGTTGCAGGAGCGGAAATCGGGTCTCGGAATAGAATCGCTTTGTTCTTTGTTCTGTGACACGTGCACGTGTGTCTGTGTGTCTGTGTGTGTGTGTGTGTTTGTTTCAGTCATACACACTTCTGTGCTTCACAGCCCCTGAACACCTCTGTAGTTTGCCCTGCTACAGAACCATCTGCTGCCAGTGCAGGAAGTGTGTTTGAAGCGTTCTCTGTAGGCTGTGAGTTGGGTCCCAGTGTAAAGGGGTGGGGACCTCTTTAGGGCGGGGCCCGGTCTGCGGAGTAGGGCGCTCATCGTAGGGGATTGGCTTGTGAACACAATCAATATATTACCTGATTGGTTGCATCATCTCATCCTGTGAATGCCCACAGACGTTTCACCTCAGCTATGAAAAATCCCATTCTGATTGGCTGTTTTTCAAACAGGAAATAGAGGCTTGATGTCCCCTCCAGTCTCTGCAGTTTCTTGCTGTAGATACAGGATTACCTGTGAAGCAGTACAGAGAGCATGTTCTCTTCATTTTAGCCATTCACCCAGCTCACCTCTTAGTCTTACTCTCGATGGGTTAATACCGATGATGGAGTTACAGACGCACATGTATTTGTCCCTGGACAATGGGCGATTAACTCGGAGAGAGCAGACAGTAGCCCATTCTCCGAGCCTTGCTTTGAGCCGCAGAGAAAGGCTGCTGCTGCCATGTCACAGTGATGACATGTTACAGTAATTTATGTGAGGTTTATACAACAGTTTTGTCTCTGGTCAGAAATCCCACACATCTAGTGCACAGTCTCGGCTGATGTAGTGCATATTTATTGTGCGCTCTTCATTAATGATGTACCCAAAAGGCCTCTGGGTAATGTATAAATGTAAGCTGTGCTGGCAGAATGAGTCTGGTATTGAACTGACCTGAGAAACATGGTGAACAATCTTGTTTCTGTAATGCCCTAAAAAAAAACGGATTAAATTTCTGTTCATTTTATTTTTTTATTTTCTTTTTTCAATAAAGATGAGTTTTGGTGTTGCACAGGATCCTAGTGGTGTGCTTATTTTCATTGTGAATGAAACTAAAATAACTAAAATGTTATTTTCAGAAAATATTAAGACCAATCTAATACAGTTACAAATTGTATCATGGTCCTACAGTTCAAAAACCTTGCTAATTAACCATACCTAACAGAATGAAAAAACCCTTGTAAATAATTAATAAAAAATAAAATAAAAAAGAACACTGATAACCTGATTACTGGTAACACCCTAAATGTAACAACTAAATATATAAGCTTTATTACTACTAACTCTCTGATATTGCATTACTGCTCAAAAACCCTGATTACTAACCATATATTGCTGCTCCAAAACCCTGATATCTAGATATGACAGCAGCTCCAAGGTCATTATAACTAACCATACTTTACAATGCTGGATGATGTTGCAGGCAGCATAACATTCGCCACGGTGTCTCCAGACTCTTTCACGTCTGTCACATGTGCTCAGTGTGAACCTGCGCTCATCTGTGAAGAGAACGGGGCACCAATGGCAAACCTGCCAATTCTGGTGTTCTCTGGCAAATGCCAATCGGGCTGCATGGTGCTGGGCTGTGAGCACAGGTCCCACTACAGGACATCGGGCCCTCATGCCACCCTCATGGAGTTTGGTCAGAAACATGCACACGAGTAGCCCACTGGAGGTAATTTTGTAGGGCTCTGGCAGTGCTCCTCCTGTTCCTCCTTGCACAAAGGAACAGATACCGGTCCTGCTGCTGGGTTGTTGCCCTTCTACGGCCCTGTCCAGCTCTCCTCGTGTAATGGCCCATCTCCCGGTATCTCCTCCACTCTTGAGACTGTGCTGGGAGACACAGCAAATCTTCTTGCGATGGCACGTATGGATGTGCCATCCTGGAGGAGCTGGACTACCTGTGCAACCTGCATGGGCTGCAGGTACCGCCTCATACTACCAGTAGTGACAAGGGCACTAGCAAAATGCAAAACTAGAGAAAAATCAGTCAGGAAAGATAAGGAGAGAGAAATGGTCTGTGGCCACCACCTGCAAAACCATTTACCTTTTGGGGGGTTGTCTTGCTGTTGCCTCTCCTGTCCATCTGTTGTCACTTTCATTTGCACCAAAGCAGGTGAAATTGATTCACAATCGTTTACGCTTTCTAACTGGACAGATCGATATCCCAGAAGTTTAATTGACTTGGTGTTATACTGTGTTGATTAAGTGTTCCCCTCATTTCTTTCAGCAGTGTACCAAAAACGATATATTCTCACAATAATTAATTTGGCATTCTGACAGATTTTAAGAATATGTTGTTTACATGCGAGCGAGTATTTCTGATACTGATTTCTAGGCCTCAAACCGTGTGCTGCATTACCATCCCAGTTTGTGTGTGTGTGTGTGTGTGTGTGCGTTAATGACTATGCTGGGATGCACAAGCTCACTGAGCCATCTGAGTGCTGATGAGAAGCCAGCTCTTGTTGCCCTCTCATGCAATTAATTCTCCAACAGATGTTTCCATATTTACATACTTTTTGAAGAGTTTTCTGAGGCATGATTAAAGGTCTGTTATTTTCTTCTTAAATAAAAAACAATCTTTCATCTGTTCATTTGGAGAACCATTTCATCCAATCAATTCAATTGTTGACTTCGGAATACTATCTGTTTAAGTAAGATGGAATGGAAAATAATGGTCAACTCAGAGAGCCAAAAGTGAATTTTCTGGGGAACGGGGTAATCATGCCTGCTGAATTTCTGTGTGCTCCTGTGATACATTTTTATTATATTGTTCTGTTATTCTCCACAAACTCCAGTACACTGTCCTCAAAATGATTATACAATTTTAGCCATGCCAAAACCATAGTTAAGATAGTTAAGCATAGTTAACCATATGCTTCGACTATAACAAATGGATGCCCAGAGGTAATTACATTTCTCAGCCCCCATCCTCCTTCCCCTCTACACAAATCCCAGCATGCTTCAGTTATGTGTTAAATAGTTGTTTTCTGTTAATAACCATTAGCTCTTGGAAATCAAACATGCACTTAATCTCTCAACCTGAACATCAGGAGAAAAAAACAATCATACTAAAAAACACTAAAAGCGGCAATTCTTGGGTTCCAAGCAGGTGTTCTGCCATCAATGTCGCAGCAGTGATTTAAAAGTGCAATTGGCACTACTTTGTCAAATATTACTGGAGCTATGGTGGAATAAATCAGATAAAACAAATGGACTGTTTTTCTGCAAAATAGCCCTAGTAATATTTGGCAAAGTAGTGCCAATTGCATTTTAAAATCACTGCTGCGTCATCTATGGACATTGATGGCAGAACACACGCTTGGAACTCAATTACATTTTTTATTTTTTTTTGTGTGTTATTGGTTTTTTCCCCCAATGTCACTGCTGCAGTTTCAGATTTAGAGATTAAATGCACGTTTGATTTCCAAGAGCTAATGGTTATGTTCCTAATCCCTAATCTTTTTCCACTTATTGGATGTAAGACTATAGTTTGATATATATTTTGTTGATTTTTCACGGAAATAGACCTTTCATCATGAATGTCATTATAAACATTTGTATGCATTTATTGGATGTATAAACGGAATCTATTCTACAGTACATATCATGAAACATGTTCACTAAAAAAGTACAATACATTTGTTTACTTCGTTATGTGCCTACATTGAAAAAATGGAGTTGTCCAAAATCACCCTTGCGCTAACCCAAACTTTAACCCAAACTCTTGTTCCTAAACAACACCCTCCTGACGACCATAATACTGACCATGTTCCTAACCTTAATCCAAGGTTTAATTCTAACACAAGGATTTTTCAAATAATATTATGTGATCTCTCTGATATGATTTTTTTTTTTTTTTAATTGATATAATCAGCTCAATGAAAGTACAAGGAAATGTTTCTGTGGTCATTTTTATGAAAAATGTATTTCACTGAAAAAATGGGACAGATTATCTACTTCCAGTTAACTAAATTTTCAGAGTAGCTTCTCCAACACAAATATTACATACCTACGCCTAGAAGATTTACCACTAAAAGGTGAATATGGAATCATTGTAAATACAGTATGTGATTTGTCCATTAAGATGGATGCAAATTTAAATGAACTGAATGAAATTAAAATATTCATGAACAATAAAATATTTACAAAGAAATGTGGTTGAGGTCAGTTATTAGCTCATAGTTATTAGTCTCATACAAAACAGCTAAAAGTTATAAAAGGTTATGTCTAACAAACCAATTAGTCTTTATAACGTCCTTCGAAATGACTTATTGATTGACCTGCTTATTGATTGATATACTGGACGAAGAGATTGATATACTGGATGCTGGGGATGAAGAGTAAAACTGAACTGTGCACGTTGTTTTCGTCCATTTTTAGCCTGCTTCCAGACAGCTTGTAAAACTAGATTTGTAACTTTTTTTTAAGTCTATTTTCGTACAGACATCACATGACAAAGCATAAATAAACCATGCCTTATGTTTGACTGCTGTTCTTCTGAGTCCTGCAGAATTTCACTAGAAATTTTAAATGACCACTGTTTCCCACAATTCCCACAGTATTGCCACTCAGTATCTTCCAAATGGTCGTATTAAAAATAAAAACTATAAATATCAATATTGATGGTTGCCATGCCACAATGCCTCCCTTTATTGTCCATTGTAGTTTCATTGCCTGATGTTTTTGGCATGTTACTTACACTGAAGGGCTTTTGCAAGTGCAAGCAATAACGGCATGGGACAATGTTACCCTTGTGGCAATAGTGGTGAAAAGACATGGTCGTTTACAGGTCCTCTAAAATGTGGGGGGGGGCACTATATATAGAAAGGGTTTTAATTCCTACATAGATCACTGGATATGGATGTAAATACCCTTCAATTAAAGCTTCAGTCTGCAATTAAACCTCATATCCATTTTTTCATTTATTATGTACGCACGCACGCACACACACACACACACACGCACACACACACACACACACATATTATGTGGGTCTATTACTGCATTGCCTTTGAAACTGATGGAAGGCTTACTATGTCATTTAATCAGCCTATTTTAAGGAGTGGAATGGTGGCATTAGTGATCATAAACATTTTAAAGTATCTGAATGTTTTATTCAAATGAGGCCCAAAAAATGATCTAGCCACCTATAATACTGCCAAAAACATAATTACTCCCTTTACAAAATTGGCCTGAGGGAGAACAAAAAGTTTTTTTGTTCTACATTTTTGTGCTCCTGTGCTATTCGCGAAATGGCTGCACTCAAACGAACAGGACATGGTCAGAGGTGAAGGGAAATTAACTCATGCCACTCATTACATGGAAGAGAAGCACAATGCTAATCATGGGGTCGATTTATTAAAGGTTTGCTTGTACAAAAAGACGTATAAAACTATTACCACCTGAAAAAAATTGTCCGAGGTGATCAATTAACGAGGTGTAAAGAGGATTGCATGTGCTAAAATTGAAAGATACGTTAATTTCTCATTCTGGCAGGTTAGCCTGGATGAATATCCAAAAATGGGCATCCCTACGTTATTTCACGAAATAGTGGGAGGTGGTCATGCCAATGGATTACTTTAGCACGTGTAAAGTGATTTACTAAACCTGAAAGAAAGTTTGAGAAATGCATAGCAGCTGCATTTTAGTACAAATGGAAAGCAGGTATTAAGACACGGAATCGCTAAAATTATGCTACGGTTGTGTTTGGAATATCCATAACTGAACGTTCTGAATGATTGTGTAACAATGGGGGCTAATTATTAATTGTGCTGCGGACCACAATCAAATGCTTTCACATTTACCATTCGATTGAACAAGTAGACTTGCCTAACACGGTAAAGAGCTGCCCACTTTGACAAGTTGACACCTTTGATTGACATGCAATATAACCAACCACAGACCGTCTATATTCCATGACGTATTGAGGCGGTACAGATGGCGGTCGATTCAGAAACAGTGCTACAAGAAAAACACTCACGTGAAAAAAGTTTACACAAATGGCACGCCGATCTCCAGTAAAACGAAGAAATGTTGTGAATTTCAAAAACATTCTTCAATCCAGCGTTAAGCTCTTAGTCTTGGTCCAAAACATTCATTGTTCTTGATGGATTTGTAGCATTCGATAGCTACCAATTAGTTAGCACAACTTGTTTCCCAGCAGACTGATAAAACCCAATGCACCGCGTCGTACCAGAAATACGCACACACTCCTGTTATTGACAGTGCTGCTAGCCAATGAGTGCTGACTGTCAGTTTCCCACAGTCCTACCCAGCTTATGCAAGCCTATGCATCAGACGCTGCGTACGAAGTGCGTCAAAGCGGCTGAGAATAGTGATTGACTAAAGTTCGTTAGCTTTGCTGCTTCCAGTTAGCGTCTGCATGTGCATTACGTCATAGTTGTTTATAAACAGTAAAAGGGTCTATAAAGGTTAACAATACACTAGGGGTGCGTCCCAATAGTTGAAAAATGCAACCTTTCCTCCTCCACTACCACTCCTCCACTCCGTGCCCCGCAAATGGATCCTTATGTTTTAATCTAATGTTGCTGATTATATCTTAATTACATATTAATGGTTACATATGAATTAATGGTTACATATGAATTAATGTCTCGACGCAAACCCCAATGTCAGGTACATTGTATACTGAACATGCAAATAATTGTACTTGAAACTAAAGGCAGTTTTGCATACTTCCGGGTAGTAGAGGAGTGGTAGTGGGGGAGTGGAGGTAAAGAATAAACTACATTTTCGGTCAGAAAAGGAGGAAAGGTTGCATTTTACATGTGCATTCACTGCTGTCTATGTTCTAAAGCTCCGGTTTGCCCAAGAGAATTAGTGGATAGTCTACATAGGTGAGAATTGATCAAATTTTCCAACTGCGCGAAGCGGTTAAGCTAAGCTTCCCCAAGACCTGCGATGGGCTGAATGAAAAAATAAAGAAGATGGAGTGTGCAGTGTGTGCCATTGAGGATAGGCGTGATGCAAGTCTGCTGTTCATTAGTACACCTGGGGTCAGCAAGCCCAGACAAATGGCCATTCATTCTGTCGTGGGAGAACAGTAGTATGCTGTCCTTCTACTGATATGAGAAACTCTAATTATTTTTCAAATAATAAAACCCAGAAGCTTGTGCTGGTTTAGACTGGGCTGAGGTCACTCAGACTGCTCTTGTGGCCTGAGACAGTCTAATATGGACCACCAGTGAACAGATACGTGGAATAGGTGGCTAAAATGAAGGGTTTTCTGGTTGTTATCTGGTTCTATAAATAGTCCTGCCTCTCATGGCATTTTATGATTGCACCCAGTATGCTCGTGCTGGCAGGAGTTGGCTCAGCATTTTCCTGGAATGAAATACAGGGAGGAGCCCCTTCTATCAAAACATGCCTGAGAGAGGGAGGGAGAGCTTGCAGACGGGTGACTGAATATAATAAACAAATTAATAATGCTTACAAAAGGCTACTGTAGCTTCTTTACCCTCGGGATGTTGTGCGTGCACGGATGTGTGTGTGTGTGTGTGTGTGTGTGTGTGTGTATGTGTGTGTGCCTGTGCATGCGCATGCGCTGGTGTGTGTGCATGAATACATACAGTGGCTTGAGAAAGTATTCATACCCCATTGATTATTTCTCATTTTGCTGTGTTGCAAAGTCAAATTCAAAAATATTTTCTACTCCTGTAGAAGTAATTCTCTATAATGTGCAAATTAAATAAAGTATTTAGATATGTTCAGGATTATATTAAAAATAAAAAAATGGAAATATCACATTTACATAAGTATTCACACCCTTTGCTTTCACATATTTTTTAAGTATCATATTTAATATTTGGTCACATATTCTTTGCATGCTGTTACTTCCTTAAGTCTGTGACCGATCAACATCAAAATACTCTCTACAACTTATTATCAGGTACTATTACAAGCGAATTGGGGGGTGAGACTAGATTCAGCTGTAAATTACACCGGTACAGTATGGAACACATGACTGGCTAAATGGCTAAAAGTCATCAAGGGTCTAAGGCAGTGGTTCCCAACCCTGGTCCTGGAGTACCCCTGTGTATGCAGGATTTCGTTCCAACCACAATTGCAATCCCAATATTTTAAGCTGTTAATTTATCATGTTTAGAGGGATTATTTACCCTCTAAAAATCACATTATAAAAGACATGGCTATACATGCCATGAATAATACATTTTCCAGGTTCACATTATGCTTATTGTGTTATATTGCAAACAATTACAAAAAAGAGGTAAAGACTGAGGTGAATGGGCTCTTAATTAGGTAATTGAACAAGTGTTCCTTCATAATGTTTCCTTAAATTTAACACAATTCAGGTTTGGCTCGTTATCATTTGCTTTGTCTTTGAATTCTTCATTATTTACCAAACGGTTAGTTTTAGTGGCCACGTGTCCACAATATCATCAATTAGGAGCCTATTGATTCACCTCAGTCTTTAATTTGATCAGTTAAAAAAATGTTTTACCTATTTTTAATTGTTTGCAATACAGCACAATGTGAATATTGGACTTTAATTCTTCATGCTATGCATAGCTTTTGCTAACAAAATGTGGCTTAAGAGGATAAATAATCTATCTAAACATTAAAAACATCTAATTAAGAAAAATTAACAGCTTGTTATAATTCTGATATTGCAATTGTGGTTGGAACGAAAACCTGCATACACAGGGGTACTCCAGGACCAGGGTTGGGAACCATGGTCTAAGGCAGGGGTGGCCAATTCCAGGCCTCGCGGGCCGGTGTGTATGCAGGTTTTTGCTGCCGCCAGTTACCACGGTTCAATCAGCTAATTAGTCATACACACAATCACCGATTCACTTGTAAATTACAGAACGATAAAATGCTACAATACACGCATTGACGCATACCGGCACAAGAACATTCATCAGCTGCTTTTCATATCGCGGATATGTAGATTAAAATATCAGATAGTGTAAACGATTGGGCTAATTCAATAATTGTTAACTGGCGGCAGCAAAAACCTGCATACACACCGGCCCGCGAGGCCTGGAATTGGCCACCCCTGGTCTAAGGTATCAAATGAGCCCCAACCCATCACTCTGCGGGCAGATATGGAATAGATGTGGATGGATAACTTTAAAGGTTTTTTCTCCTGACTTTTTCCCCTATAGAGTTCTATAGAAAAATGAGTCAAGAGAAATAACCCTTGCAGTGATCCATCTACATCTACTCCATATCTGGCTATAATGTAATGTAATGGATTGGGGCTAGCTCGATAGCTCAGACCCTTGATGACTTACAGCCATTTTACCAACCATGTGTTCCATGTCTTTTCTTAGTAAACAAAGTACTTTAAAAAGGTAGATCCTGTTATATGACATGGAAACCAAATGAGTGGGGCAACGCCAGAGATGGTTAAAAACTGAGAGACTCCACTGAAAGGACATGGGAGAAATCCTATCCTGAACACTGTTGCGTTACATTGTGCTGATCTCCCTTGAATAACATCTGTATTATCTTCCACAAGATAATACAATATACATAAACTAGTATATATTTTATTTTGTTTAGCTTCTCAAGTTAGCAAGCGAGATAACATTAGCTTAGTTACAGCTAATATGTTTTATAGCCGCTAGCTAGCTAGCTAAAGTTGTACAAAGTTACATTAGCTTATGCAAAATTAATATTGTAATACAGTCCACAGCTTGGCTCAGTTAATGCTTGAACAATATATCCATTATAGTGTAGGCTACCAGAAGGTTTAACTTTCACAAACATACTAACCACGTCTAATCTCCTCTGAATCGTGAGGAGATACAGCCTCTATCTCAGAGATGCGCTCGCGTATTTGTGTGACTGTCTACGCGTGCGCGTTTGTGTGAAGCAGGGGAGAGGGGCAGAGAGTAGAGTGATGAGAGCCAGAGAGGCGTTTTTTGAAATGACAGGGCTACAGTATGCACATACAACTATTTTTATTTTTTATATTTTTTGTATTTGTTATTGATCAATTTGAAACTGTGGCGGTAGAAATTAAATTGTGGTGGGCTGCCACAGTTTAATACATTAATGGGAAACACTGCTTTATATGTGTGCGTGGGATTTCAAATGATAGTTTTTTCTATCAGCAATGCACCCTGGCAGGAGGATTGTCTCCCTTCTTTGCTGTCATGCACAGCACCCACAATCATCTGGCCAAGTCATTCGGATCTGGGCTTCTTTCCCCGTTTGAAAATAATTCCTCCCTCTAAATGATGTCTTTATTGCCAAACAATGGCTCCGAAACCTATTGTAAGCTATAGAAGACAATTCAATGCATTCAATAGACCGTAACGCAAGATGAAATCAATAATAATATTGCAGTGTCGGGGCTTATAATGGCCAGGAAAGCCCATCACCTGGAAGGGTTTAACCAGGAGTTTGTTTGCCGTTGTAAAACACAGACACTTAAATCAACCCCCTCTGTGCATGGCATTCTCTCCCCCAGGTGACAAAAGTATCATTCTTTATATGCCTTTGCAGAACTATCAGCTCTACTTTCCATCTTGAGTGGAACAGGGATGGAATATCTCTCTCTCTCTCTCTCTCTCTCTCTCTCTCTCTCTCTCTCTCTCTCTCTCTCTCTCTCTCTCTCTCTCTCTCTCTCTCTCTCTCTCTCTCTCTCTCTCTCTCCCTCCCTCCCTCTCTCTCTCCCTCCCTCTCTACTGATGTCATCAATCTTTAATGAATAGTGCTCGCTGATGTAAGCAGCTTTTCTTTTAACACTTTTTAATAATGTGTAAAGTTTTTCCGGAGTGCTCAGTGGACTTTCTGATGTGAGAGAGGATGCCATGTATACCTTGCCCCAGTTATCCACCTTGAAAGGGATTGTTTGGAAATAACCTTTACCATCACAAAGAGCGGCACAGCCTTTCTTCTTAGGAAAGATAAATCATGACCGTTTTCATGGCTGCTGTGGACTCTCCATCCTCTGCTCAACTATAACTCCCATCACCCATCTCTCCTTCTTTCCCTACATCTCTCTTTTTATATTCTTCCTCTTAGTGTCACCTCTGTGTGCATGCGTGTGAGAGAGATATTGAGTGACTGCAGAGTGATTGCACGTGTGGGAGATATTGAATGATTTCACTGAATGATTTTACTAAGTGATTGTATGTATGTGTGGATGTGTGTGTGGGAGATATTGAGTGACCGCTGAATCCTAAATCCTTCAGTAAAATCATTTAATACGTTAATTAATGGATGAGCCACATACTGTATGTGTGCTAATTGCTTCTTTCCAATTACTTGCTCTTGCTCATTTACTCAGGCGTTTCCATTTGTTCTAAAACTCTGGCGATTCAATGGCTAAGATGTCAATGAGAAAATTGCATCATGGATAATGTAGTTCCAGTCTTTAATATGATGTGGAATAACATATATTTGGTAGTGGCTTATACAAATATGTTGAGATGTGATACCTCAAAATTTCACCTAAAGCAAATCACAACAGGTGTTTGTGAGTGTGACTGTAAGTATGTGTGTGTGTGTGTGTGTGTGTGTGTGTGTGTGTGTGTGTGTGTGTGTGTGTGTGTGTGTGTGTGAGAGAGAGAGAGAGAGAGAGAGAGAGAGAGAGAGAGAGAGAGAGAGAATCCCCCATTCAGTATTTATGGTCTCTGCAGAACCCCCTCCTCCTCTTCATGAGGCTTCTTCACTGCAATCAGCATCCTCCAAAATCTTCAACATGATGCCAGCGACACCATTATTTAGTTGGCTCCTCAGAGAAGCACTCTCCTCTCCACCAGGTGTCTGGCCTGGCAGTGAACACAGAGAGCTGATTCAGTGTGATGAGCTGGGACTCCACATTGAGGGGAGGGAGAGTAACACTGCAAGTCTCCCCTCCCCCTGTTATATAGTAATATAGTATTGAACAGTTAGTAAATGACAAATGAATGTCATGTCAGTTCTGAAGGAGGCTATGGTCAGCTTTCAGATGCAAATTCCCCCAAACTGAGGAACCATGGATGCACAGGAAAGGAGGAGAAGTTAAACAGTAAGTTTGTTTTGTTGCTATAAAGCATCTGCCAAATTACTGCATTTTAAAAACTGTAACTGAAAAAAACAGAGGTTAAGTCCCTCTTCATCGTCATATCTAACTACACTTTGGGGAGTGACAGATGGTTGCTGCTCCCGCATGGAGAAAGTGACCCCCCACCCCCACCCCAAAATAGCAGTACCCACTGGAGCTCACCCCTCTCTGGGGAAGAGCCCAACATATTAGCATGATTTAGCTTTTTTTATTATTATTTCACAATTGGAACGACAATTTGGGGATGTAAAGAAAAAAAGAGTCAGTTTACAAAAACCTTACAAAATAAAATCTATCATTTGAGAAGTAACGAAGACATTCCCAAAGCATTCCATTGGCCTTCCTTCTCAGACAATATCCTGGATAAACAATCTTTATATCACGTTCATTAAATCTTTAAAGTGATGGACAAGGGATTCTAAAAACTTAAAATAACCACAACATATTACAGATAGATGAATCCACTACACACCCACCAAATATATTTTCAAGAAAATGTCAATAGGTATATTAATATGCATCTCAATGTCAGCTAATAAACTAAGTCTTGTAGGGGTGTGGTCTAAATACACGCCTGAACCCGAGTGGCAGTGGCGGTTCTAGACAAATTTTACTGGGGGGGCCAAGGTGGGGCCAGTGTTTAATCAGAGGGGCACATTTAAAAAACGACGACAATGATATTGAAGCATTAAAAACTTTTATTTTACTTAATATTACAATCATGCTAAAGTTTTTTTTTAACAAAAACAAAATGCATTGAGGTATGGCTATCGAAAATGGAAAATAAAATAAATTATAGATTCATAAATTGCTCCAATTCTTGGCAAATATTGCCATATAAGTGATTTATTTGGTTTCCTGCCATTCACAACTCTAACACTACAGCAACAGGATACGGTGGTTGTGCTGTCTGTTTTTTTTTAACAAAAAACAAAATGCATTGAGGTATGACCATCAAAAATGGAAAATAAAATTAAATAGATTCATAAATTGCTCCAATTCTTGGCAAATATTGCCATATAAACGATTTATTTGGTTTCCTGCCATTCACAACTCTAAGAACTCAACTCTAACAATTCACAACTCTAACACTACAGCTACACTACTCACTACTACACACTACTACTACACTACAGCAACAGGATAAGGCGGTTGTGCTGTCTGGCAAACTGGTCCACAAATGCATCAAGATCCAAGACTTTGACCCTTCTGGATTCTATACTCAGGACACCAAGATCACTGAGTCGATCATCAGTCATGGTGGACCGCAAGAATGTTTTTACCAGTTTCAGAGTGGAGAAACTGCGTTCGCAGGAGGCAGAACTTACTGGAAGAGTAACGGCAATCTTGAACAGTCTAAAGAGTTTTTAAAAAAACTTCTCTGTATGGCTCAATGAAACGGATCAGCTCGACTGTACTACATGGCTTTTGTATCTCACCACTCTGTATTTTTCGCTCCAAAATCCTCTTAAATTGATGGAGCTCATGTCTCTTGCAATAAGTTGCTCCTCCTGCGTGTTGCCCCCGTATCCAAACAAACGCAGGCAGCCAGCACAGTAGGGTGCGTCGCTCTAATTAGTCTGTGTACAACGTTGAGTCACATTAGTTCCGGTTTCGGCGCTAGCGCATATCATCGTAAAAAATGATCATTTTATTATTCAGTCAGCACAGGGGCCACCACAGGGGCCAAGGACATCTGGACAGGGGCACTGGCCCCTGTAGGCCCCCGTGCAAAACCGCCACTAGTGCCATCAGTGGCGGTTCTAGACAAATTTTACTGGGGGGGCCAAGGTGGGGCCAGTGTTTAATCAGAGGGGCACATTTAAAAAACGACGACAATGATATTGAAGCATTAAAAACTTTTATTTTACTTAATATTACAATCATGCTAAAGTTTTTTTTTAACAAAAACAAAATGCATTGAGGTATGGCTATCGAAAATGGAAAATAAAATAAATTATAGATTCATAAATTGCTCCAATTCTTGGCAAATATTGCCATATAAGTGATTTATTTGGTTTCCTGCCATTCACAACTCTAACACTACAGCAACAGGATACGGTGGTTGTGCTGTCTGTTTTTTTTAACAAAAAACAAAATGCATTGAGGTATGACCATCAAAAATGGAAAATAAAATTAAATAGATTCATAAATTGCTCCAATTCTTGGCAAATATTGCCATATAAACGATTTATTTGGTTTCCTGCCATTCACAACTCTAAGAACTCAACTCTAACAATTCACAACTCTAACACTACAGCTACACTACTCACTACTACACACTACTACTACACTACAGCAACAGGATAAGGCGGTTGTGCTGTCTGGCAAACTGGTCCACAAATGCATCAAGATCCAAGACTTTGACCCTTCTGGATTCTATACTCAGGACACCAAGATCACTGAGTCGATCATCAGTCATGGTGGACCGCAAGAATGTTTTTACCAGTTTCAGAGTGGAGAAACTGCGTTCGCAGGAGGCAGAACTTACTGGAAGAGTAACGGCAATCTTGAACAGTCTAAAGAGTTTTTAAAAAAACTTCTCTGTATGGCTCAATGAAACGGATCAGCTCGACTGTACTACATGGCTTTTGTATCTCACCACTCTGTATTTTTCGCTCCAAAATCCTCTTAAATTGATGGAGCTCATGTCTCTTGCAATAAGTTGCTCCTCCTGCGTGTTGCCCCCGTATCCAAACAAACGCAGGCAGCCAGCACAGTAGGGTGCGTCGCTCTAATTAGTCTGTGTACAACGTTGAGTCACATTAGTTCCGGTTTCGGCGCTAGCGCATATCATCGTAAAAAATTATCATTTTATTATTCAGTCAGCACAGGGGCCACCACAGGGGCCAAGGACATCTGGACAGGGGCACTGGCCCCTGTAGGCCCCCGTGCAAAACCGCCACTAGTGCCATCGACGTCATCCAGCCCTACATGTTTGAACCACTTTGAACCCGGTGAGGAATCAATGCAATCTATTCAAAGTAAAATACAGTGCGGCTACTATCAGGAGATAAATATCACACGCAAGCTCGCAATCAAAGTAAGTTAACTTAAACGCTAAGCAGAGTATTGCAACCATTTGATCTATTGTTAGTCTATTTAAAGAAAGTTAAATTGCAAAGCGACGTTTCACCAAATGCACGTTCCACACAAATCATTACACAATGGTATGTTTTATCAAGTTTTAAAAAAATGTATTTAAAGACCCACTCATTCATTTTGGTTGTTAATCTAATTAAAATTACGTGCATGGCAACTAAGTACTTCGGTGGATCATGGTTCTCGTAAATATTTTTGTTACTGTAACCAGTCACTGAACAATACGACAAAACCATTTCCAAGGCATGGTTTATTTGGTTTATCTTAACTATCTATTCTTTTTCTGACGAATGAGCAGTGCACCAAGTAAAAACGACACGTGAGTGATTAGTTCGTTTCTATGATGATTAACTGTGCAAGGAGCAAGCTAACGTTACTAGCAGTGTTGTGAAGTAACAAATACTTTGTTACTGTACTTAAGTAGTTTTTTGACGACTTTGTACTTTACTCAATCTTTCGGTTTACTTTCACTTTTACTTCACTACATTTTCTAAATAAAATTGATACTTTTACTCCGCTACAATTTCCAAGACTGCGTTCGTTAAGTAAAAAATATACATTTTAAATTTATTTTGTATTTTATGAATGGATTGAAACTGGCTTCAAGTTAATCTGAACAAAATATCTGATATAAATATCTATCTGAACAAATAGTTAACTTTTTTTTGTTGTTAGCACAGTAATGGGTGACTTTAATTTTTACTTGAGTCATTTTCCAGCAAGGTATCTTTACTTTTACTTAAGTATGAATTTTGAGTACTTTTTACAACACTGGTTACTAGCAAGCACCAAGGAGGGACGGATAAAAAGGTGAAAGAGATGAGAGAGGGATAAAATTGGATTAGGGATAAGGAGAGCAGGGAAAAATAAACACTTTAGCTCACTAACTGTTCCAAATCCAAATGCCGATAACGTGGACAACTATTCTAAAGGACAAACAAAACAAGTATTGGGCTCAGACTCAGATTTATTAGTGGGCAGGACAGTTTTATTTGCCTCAAACTATGAGGTGAGTTACGTAATGAGAGGTATGTATTGGTTGAGGTTTCACGTCTACGTCACCATGGACCCATTTTCGACTCCACCCTTTTTTTCAGAATACAGGAATAACAAGATTGCAATGGAAGTTATTCCTCGCGCGTTATTGCCACTCAATACCTACATTAATAGCCATAAATAACGTGGTTATAAGCATATTATGAATTTTCCTTATCTGTCACTTTAAAGGTGCAATACTCAACTTTGTTTTCAACCAGTTATCACTAAATTACCAGGATGAAACGACACCAAACAAGCTCCATGCATAAATCCATGGTGTGCTGCCCTTCCTTTCAACTTGAGCAAGGTGTGCAAGCACTCTTTATATTTCCTGTGACCTGCCCCTTTTGATGTGCTTATGTTCATGTATGGCAGGGGTAAGCAAATGAAGGCTTTGAGAACAAGATATGTCGACTCTTTAGCCAATCAATAGCTTAAATGAATCACTGCTGTTGAAACAGAAGGATATCCAGCAAACACCACGGCCCTCTAAGACTGGATTCTGTGATGTATGGAATACAAATGTTTTTAACCCATGAGAACGCACCTTCATGCACAGCACATACCTTGTCCAGTGTTTGATTTGTGCAGTAAGTGATTTTATTCCCCACAATCCCATGAGCTATCAGTGGCCCCTGACCCTCTGTTTGAGACAGGCTGGTGGTGTCAGTAGTGCTCTTTAATTGAGTTTCCACATGTATATGCACTCAAACCTTGTGACACAGAGGATATACTGTATTTGGCTCAGACACACCTTCAAAATTGTATTTATTTATTTATTTTTAAATCCCAGCCCTTCCAATGCAACCTCTCTCCAGCACCTAAGCTGATATTTCTTTGTCTTTTCAACACTTTCCTTCCATTATCTCAGTGACATTTCACTAAACAGGCTGGGATTGTTCTGTGGGATTGTTGTTCAGCTTCTGAAGGCCATTTTCCCCCCACTTTCTTGGCGTCAGATGATTCAATCCATAAATCTCACTGGTGGAACACTGCAGTCAATGCTATTGAAGCGCTCCTCGCCAATGTGTCTCTGCCCCCGTGCTGTGAGCGCCCTCCCCCGAACTGAACCTCATATAAAAATGGAGCTTATTCCCTGTACAAATAAAACCTCTGACTGAATTATTAGGAACCGAGTCAGAGGGGATTTCAAGAGCACCTAAGCTCGTGCTGGCCCACAGATGGCTTTAGTGCTGCAGACAAACCTTGGACAGACGCAATATGTACTGTGCAGTATACAACACATTATCTCATGCCATATGTAATCAGAGCATGCTTTCCCAGTTGATATAAATGCTTCTCTCTAAATGGCCCTTCTCATCATGTCACCTGCCTGTTGCTTTAGAGATCAACCTGTAGACAAGATCGATGTTTTTGACTGAAAGAACACCACCTGAGTATATCAGTCTATATGTAGGCTATTGAACTGAATAATGTACAGAATGTACAAAAAAACATAAAGATGTTAATATTGGTGGGCCAAGAATGTTGGTGGGCCAGTAGTGGGCAGTCTTACCTCTGGCCAAATAAAAAAACTCCCAGTGCAGTGATGGGGACACTGTGCTGTCTGAAATGCCGTCTTTCGGATGAGACGTTAAACCGAGGTTCTGACTCACTGTGGTCATTAAAGATCCCATGACACTTATCGTGAAGAGTAGGGGTTTCCCTAGGGTCCTGGCTAAACTCCCAACCCGGCTCTTTAAATCTGCCACCTAATCATCCCTCAGTTTAATTGGCTAAAACATTCTTCTCTCCCTCTCCACCTCAGCTGATGTGTGGTGAGCGTTCTGGCGCAAAATGGCTGCCGCTGCATCATCCAGGTGGGTGCTACACATTGGTGGTGGTTGAGGCGAGTTTCCCCTCATCATTGTAAGCGCTTTGAGTATCGAGAAAGGCACTATATAAATGCCAGGTATTATTATTATTATTATTATTATTATTAATATCATTGCAACAAATTTCCCTTCACATCATTCTGAAATATTTGAGAAATCAGCTCTGCAAAATTGGCTATGGTGTACTCAGCAATACAGTACCTAGTGTTGTTTGGGCTCAAGCACAGCCCCTCCCATTAACGCCATTCATAAGATCTGTTCTAAACTGATTATGCACTTGACCATGTTTTTCCCTAAGTGCACACACCCTGAGCCAGCCAGAGGAGGATGGGCTCCCCCAACTTGGTCTGGGCCTCATTTATAAAATCATATTAGAATTCATCCTAAATGTGAATGTACGATCTGTTCCTATGAACGATTTATAAAATTGTATATATTAATTTATAAAATTGCACAAATAAATGTTACATTACATTACAGTCATTTAGCAGAACAGACATAGCTGTAAAACCATAAAGGCATCTATTATTATCATTATTATTTAGGCCATTGTATTTGTCATAAAGTTTTGCACACATGATAATATTCACAGCAAGTTCTGCAATCATAGGCATACGTTCCGTTTCAACATTGGGGGAGAGACACAAAAGAAGAAGAAAAAAGAAACAGATCGAATTTTGAGCGACACCTTTTTTTCTGTGAGCTGTGAGCGTTTTGGGAGCAGAGCGCAAACACAGCACCCATTAACACATCACACTGAGCTTTTTAAAATGTCCACATCGCCTTTGGGCAGGGATGGGCAAGGAGGGTCGTAGCCGTTTCTGGATTTCAGACCAACTTCTGCTCTTAATTATTTAATTAGCCCAATCATTTACATGATCTGATATTTTAGCTACATTCCCCGATATGAACAGCGGATGATGAATGTTCTTGTGCCTGTATGCATGTATTGTAGCGTTTCATTTTAATTTACGAGTCAATCGGTGTTGCTGTATATGACTAATTTGCTGATTGAGCCAGGGTAACTGGTGGCAGAAAAACCCAAAAGCCATTCACTTTAATGGGAGGAAGCACTGCGCTAGCCTAAACTACAGAACAGCTGCCGCTCCTGTGTATGCGTGCATTTTAAGATCTGCTAATGACTACTTCCACCGCTACTTTTAGAGCACTCAGGCATGAGACTCGCACACTGAGGAGCAATCTCACACCCCTGGTCCCAAATTTAAAAAAGAAAAATCACAAAACATCACGCATTGAGGTTTTCTGAGAGCTCTGCATATTTTTTCCTGTACAATCCCAAAATGGAGTCATCAAAAGTGTAGATTTGTGAGTGCCAGTAAGCCAATTTACTCTCCCTTCCCTCCCAGTTACCATATGAATATCAAAAATATAAAAAACGCGATGCTGAAATATGGTCACATTTTTACATGTTCGGTTTGTCACAAGAGATGCATTCAATTACTAAGTGGGTCAAGAGCTTAGGGAGTTTGGGAACAAAGTCTACTCAGGAGAGGCTACTTGAGATGACTCCCAGGCCTTTCATTAGGTTTACAATTATGGTTGGGGTTAGGGTTAAGAAAACAGTAAGCATTAGGGTAGAGGCAAGTTTATGGTTCAGGATCGAGGGCAAAGGTAAGGGCAAGGGTTAGTCATTGACTTGGACGACCAATCTTTTTTTTCATTGGGGGGGGCTATGATAGGCTTATGTATCTATTTTTTTTTTTTTTTTTATATATATTTATTTAAAATTAATAAATTTTTGTGTTTTTTTGTTTTGTTTTTGTATATATAATTTTTTTTTTTTCATTTTTTTTTTAATTAAAAAATAAAATATTTTATTGACTCCCCTATTATTTTTATTATATTATTATTAGGGCATTTGGGTTTAGTTTAGGGTTTAGTTTAGTTTATTTTATTATTAGGAATAGGATCCCAGTTAGCTGTTACAAATGGTAACAGCTACTATTCATGGGGTCCACATATAACAAAATACATACAAATATACAAGATACTAAAGAAAAAAAGGTTACGGTTAAGAAAATGGTAAGCGCTAAGATTGAGGCAAGTTTAGGGTTATGTTAAAGAGCAAGGGAAGGGGTAAGGCAAAGAGTTAGTCCTTGATTTTGCTGACCAAGATTTTTTCACTATTTGGACCTAACACAATAGCCTTTTGTATTTTCACATTTTTTCAGTGAAATAAATTTTTTAAAGATGACTTTACCCAGATACTCTTGTATTTCTTTTGTTGAATTGTTCATTTTTAACTTATTTTTCATCTATTTTAATAGAAAAATCCAGCATTTGATGTGACTCTTAGGCCTGTCATTATTAGGCATGTGCCGGTAACCGTATTCACGGTACATCTCGGTAGTAAACAGCGGTGATGACACCGCAGAATATATATATATATATATATATATATATATATACACACACATTTATTTTAATGTTTCAATTCAAACTGCTTTAAGTGAAATGCCACAAAGACACAGGTGACGCTTTCTGTCTTCTGGTCACGTTGGCGCCAGTGACTCTGCTATTTGAATCAGTCAGTGGGCGCACGCTGGTAAATTAGCTCAGCTAGCGACATTATCATGGCTTTGGAAGGTGAACCCCCAAGCTCTTTCCTCCCCTCCAAAAGACTTAGGTCAGACAGTTTCAAACTTGGATAACAATTATATCATTACAGCAGAATCCAATATAATCTGATGAACAGGTTTTACTGTTCTTAGCAGCAATCATAATATAAGTAGCCTATTATGAATATGCTACCAAAGGTATTTCAACGTAAAAGTATTTATTAACATGTTGGTAAAATACAGCAAAAAATGTTTTCATTAAGAGTGAAGTGTTTTGTTTTTATTAATATATAAAGCTGAGTAGTGCCATTCGCCATTTTCACTGACTTTTATTACCTAAAATAGATGTTAGATACCTCCCGTTACGACCCAAAACCCACCCGCGTTACAATAACCGAGTGGTTAAAACGGTGGAACAGGAAAATGTGTGTTAAATGCAAATAAGCCTGTAAGAAATGTACAGTCAATTAAAAACCAAAATAGATTTATTTAGATGAGATCTCGGCAGCAGCGGTAAAACAAAACTGGAGGAAGCTCATAAGCGAACTCACCTGATCCTTTTGTCTTTTAAAAAGCTAATCTAGCTCACCCGGAAAGCAAAAGGTGCACAAGGGCAAAACAAAGTCTTCCGCATGCTAATCTACTCCTTAATTAAAAGGTGACACTATAAAAAAAGGTGAGAGCTTCCTCCCATATGGATGCAAAAGGCCTAGCTGCAGAAGGCACACATTTTATTACTGAGCGTAAAGTTTACCTAGGCTACTTCCGGGTATCACATGAGAACAGTTAATATAGCTACACGTCTATGGCACTGACAAAAGTATAGGCTACTCCACAAAACACAATTAGCTAGATTTCACAAGAGACAGACAGACAATACAGCAAAGTAGCCACAAACCAACAAGTAGCTTACTACCAAAATGTTCCTTCTTGGAAACAAGTTGTTTGTCAAACATTTGCATGAACAAAGGGGCATACAAGAGACGCAAATATGCTCGCACAAAGCAAATATGCTCGCACGGCTTTTAAAACGGGGTATACCCAGAAATACAACCGGCTGTTTTATGGTGTTTCAACTGACAATTGTATTAAACTTTATGCAGTGAAAGCTTGTTGTTGTGCTCATGTTAGATGACACGCTGTTGTTGTTGTGATCCCACTTCCGTGGGCCTGGTTAGTGCTGCTATGAAGAAAAGACAACAATATTCTCAGTCATTGAAATACAACGCGATTTGCGCGCACAAACGTTTTTTACCGTTGTTTCTCTGGAATGTGATCATTTGAGGGTGCCACGAGAGTGCCCCTCTTAAAAAAAAAACATTTCCTACACTGTATGCAGGTATAGTAATCCTAGTTTGCTAGTTAGCTAGCACCTCAAAACTGAACTGCAGCAAGTAATTGAAGTAGCCTATCAAAAAAAACTTACAGGACCTTTCCCCGAACCCTCATTACCTCGGTAATTTGTGGGTCCTGTTCACAAATGATTTTTTTCCCACAATCACAGTCTGGCAAATTAATTTTTCTGATCGATGAGCTCGCCAAATGTGTTTCTGAGCAGAATAACTATTACACTTAAAAAAGCTGATTTAATAGAATCTTGAAATGATAACATAATTTTTTATGCTCAAAAGAAAATGGTCTATGTGTATAGGTGGTGGTGGGGTAGATGTGTGTGTGTGTGTGTGTGTGTGTGTGTGTGGAGGGGGGGGGGTGCACGGCCTCCCAAGACTCCCAAAGCACTCCAAATCCCATGATTTCCATTGATTCTGCATCTACTGCTGCCTCTCAGCTTCTCCAATCGAACATTTAAACATTTAACGTCTATGGTACCATAGTAAACAGCACAGCATATCTCTACGCCTCCCCTCGGAGCCACTATCCATCTCCAAAGAGTTACTGCCCCCAGTTCACTTATAAACATTTGCCTCTGGAATAGATTCTGTTGAGGTCTGAACTCTCACACAGACTCCAGTCTCTTTCACATCCTTTTCCTGCTCTAAAAACAACAACTGCAGCAAAAAAATATGATGCATTGGGAATAAGTCTTTTCTGAAGAGACACGGGTGACATATGCGCACAAGATCAAACAGAAAAACAATGAGCTGTCATGCTAATTCGGGAGCAGAAAGCTTTTTTGAATCCCAAAGATTGCTGCCTGAAATGGACCAATGTGCATTACATTTTCAGCAGTGTTTAATTTGATATCTAACTCTTATGCGCTTTCATTGATTGAGTCTGGAAATATTATTGATTCTTTTAATCGAGCTGAATGCATTCAATTCCAACTCTTGTTACTATAATGAAAGAATTGATTTGTTAGCATTTAAATGTTTTCTGTTTTCTGACAAAGCTTTTAACCTCCCCTGCCACCAAAAAAAAAAACCCAAAAAATGAATTGAGTGAATTTTGGTCAAGCTTCATAAGCAATGTAAAGTGTCAGTCAATTTTACCAAGTTATTACTCTGTGCTTGTCTCTTGATTGTTGTTTAAAATGTTTTATATTTGATAAAAATGTGAAAGAGTATACTGAATTCTGGTGTTTCTGCAAAGTGATTTTTTTCCCTCCTTATTACTACCCGTTTGGCTCACCTTTTCATTTGAGAGAGAAGAATGTGGTTTCTTTTAAGACTGTAGGAAAAGGGTTTGCCATATTAAGAA
The DNA here is from genome assembly GCA_022702515.1 of Ilyophis sp. 1 JC-2022. Taxonomy (NCBI): domain Eukaryota; kingdom Metazoa; phylum Chordata; class Actinopteri; order Anguilliformes; family Synaphobranchidae; genus Ilyophis; species Ilyophis sp. 1 JC-2022. The sequence goes on along the minus strand of CM040396.1, from coordinate 91,473,891 downwards.
TCTTTCAGCAGGAGGTCTTAAGAGTACTCAGACTGACTCTCGGGTGTGAATTGTAAAAATGAGTCTCCAGAACTCAGACAGCCGGGGTCATTGTGAGCAAACTCATGGGCCTGGTGAACCGTGGCTCCAGCAATCCTGCTGAGATTCGGAGAATTGATCACTGAAAGGGACATACACTGAGGTTCACTGATGAACATTAAACTAAGTAGCAGCAAGTATTTACAACAAAACATTTGCCGGCGTGCATTCCTACCATAGGCAGAATTTCACTTGTAAGCACGGGGCCTTACATGGCCATCCCAAATAGGGCCCCCAGCCCCCCCGTAATATCCACCTATAAATCTTCCTACCACAAGGTTCACATCCGAAGATGGCCAGGGCCTCATTAGATGTGATATTAGTACGTATTACAAAAGTACGTATTACAATCTGTCCACCATGTACCATTTCAAAAGTTGGCCTGACTTTGGAAAAACTGCAGGATCTTGTAATAGTGCTCTGGTGTGAATGATTGCCAGTAGCTGGGATTGGATGTAATCTTGATAATAGCAGGGGTGTTTTTCAGCTGAAGGGAGAGGTGGCCTTAAGAGTTTCTCACTCATCTAAAATCTAAAAATGTAATTTCCATGCGTCTTTCTGTCTAGGCAAACGCGCGATTAAAGAAGCCATCTCTAGCGGCAGGAACATGGAAGTCTGAGAGTCATCTTAAATACAAGATTTTTCTATGAACCCTTTCACACAAATGCCAAATTTGGTCAATTCTCACCTATTTAGGGGGTGTTCTATTTAAGGCTTTATAACTCCAGGTGTGAGCATCACAGAAACGTGGTAAATGGCTTAAATGAAGCAAGACAGTTGTACCATTTACAATACTAACTTAGATGAGTTTATTTTCATAATTTAGGTCAAAATAAAGTGCAATAAATGCTCAATTGGTATTAAGGGGTATAATGTGTGCCAAGAAAACATTCCCCACACTAGTACACCATTACACCACCACCACCAGTCTGCACCGTTGACACAAGCGGGATGGATCCATGGGTTCATGCTGTTCATGCTCTGACCCTACCATCTGCATGTCACGGCAAAAATCGAGATTTTTCAAACCAGGCAACGTTTTTTCAATCTTCCACCGTCCAGATACGGCGATCACATGCACACTGTAGGCTCATCTTCCTGTTCTTAGCTGAGAGGAGTGGAACCTGCCGTGGTCTTCTGCTGCTGTAGCTTATTCGCTTATTTCTGATGTGTTGTGTGTTCAGACGTGCCCTTCTGCACACCACCATTGAAAGCAGCTGTTATTTGAGAATTTGGAGCCTTTCTGTTGGCTTGAATGAGACTCCCCATTCTTCTCTGACCTCTCTCATTAGCAAGGTTTCTTCGCCCAGAGAACTCTCTTGCTTTCATATAAGAGTATCTCTTGCACACACACACACAGAAGTGAAAAACCTGATGTCTCCTAACAATCTGACAGGTCCGCTGTTCCACCAGTGCTTTTCAGATTGAGCCTCAGAGGCCTGTATCGCCATGGATACCAGAGCCCCTCACTGGCAGGCTGACTGCTCTGCACAGTACCAGAATAAACTCTAAAATGTCCCCTGCTGTACCATGCCCTCTCCACCCCCCACCAAAGCTCACCTCAGATTGTCACGTCTCATTTTTCTGTGTCCCAACACCAGCCAAGCACGCAGACATACAACCAGCTACCGCCGGTCTACGTCCGACCGTCTGTCTGCATCTTTGTGTACCAGCTACCGCCGGTCTACGTCCGACCGTCTGTCTGCATCTTTCTGTACCAGCTACCGCCGGTCTACGTCCGACCGTCTGTCTGCATCTTTCTGTACCAGCTACCGCCGGTCTACGTCCGACCGTCTGTCTGCATCTTTCTGTACCAGCTACCGCCGGTCTACGTCCGACCGTCTGTCTGCATCTTTCTGTACCAGCTACCGCCGGTCTACGTCCGACCGTCTGTCTGCATCTTTCTGTCTCGCAGGCTGCTACCCCACCATTTTATTTTCCCACCCACAGGATTACTCTACACTGTATACACACCTGTATGAAAACAAGAAGAAAAATTTTTTTATTTTATTTTTAATCCCAGTGTAGTAATAAATAAATGTAGAAATCCATCCGTTCATCAAAACAGAAGTTGGCATGCATGCTCATTCACAAACAAATACACATAGACACACACAATACATTACAGCGCAGCAAGGGGAAGATTTATACAGTGCCTTCAGTCCCTGCAGAACCTCAGAGGCTCTCTGCAAAAAGGGGTCATTTGCCTGCCCTTAGAGATGCGGCTCCAAATTGGTCTAAAAACATCAGTACGGTCTGAGCACAGTGTGAATTGCAGAGAAACTTTGGCAAAACCATAACATAGGAGCAGACCCCGGTAACTGAATGATCAATCACGAATGGTATTCAAGCAGGTTCCAGAGGCGGTTTGAGGTGTGAGGAGTAACGAGAAAAGACAGGTAGGATCAGAACCGGGAATGGCTCTGTGCGTTCAGAGGAGAATCTTTAAATCAATCGAGGAGGAAGCTGTGAGCATGAAACGAGGGGAGAGGCAGTCCTGATCTCAGAGAGGGAAGACAAATCAGGGCTTACAGAAGATTTAGACAGCAGACCGTTGAGAATGCCTCGACAAAAATCAAGCTCTCAAATAAATAAACAAAAGCACGGATGGGCGTAGAATAGGATCCGTCTTCAGGCGTAAATTTGATGTTTTTTTCATCTTGGACTTTGAGGCGAAAAGGATGAAGGATATAAAAAGAGGCTTCGAGTGTTGATCTGATGGTTGGTTTCTAACTTGCCTATAAGCTCACAATACAGCGGTACTGCTCCTACCTAGAGCTGGGGTTTCACAGTCCAAAGGTGCTTCAGCGTATAACATGTATAACACAACCGCTAACTTGTTTTTGTCATTGCTCTTCCTCTTAAAACATCTAATGAGACGCAGCGTTGAACTAACAAAAGTAAAATCTGCTTATTTAAGGAAAATGAATCGTACATGATGACTGTTTTCAAGTGAGAATCCATTACGGGGAACAGTAAGCAACAGACTGATGACTGGATACGTGGCCTGAAAAGTGTACAAATAGCAAAGAGTGTGGAGACTTGAGGGAGTTCACAGAATCTCTGAACGGGATGCGGATCTCTGGCAGTAATGGCTTTGCCCGTTTTCTCTCACTTTCATCTCTTCAGGCCAAGGCTTTTGACACTAGTGGGTGAGTCAAGTGGAAACTCATCATGCATGAATTTCACACTATCTAACAGAGTTGAAAGACAAACTGTAGGATAAACGGTAGGATAATACTGTGTGAAACTAACGCATTTCTAGTGCAACTGTAAGGTTATCTAAAGTTTAGCCAGTCTAAACATTAGCAGTTTAAAATATCATTTTTAATTAGAATTTTACTAGCGTAAATAGTGCAGTCAATGCACAATTCAACAAAGATTTAAAGTAGAAGCTGTACTTCATATAAAATTAATATAAAATTGAAAAGTAAAATCTGCCATAGGCAATACATTCTCAACAAGTTTGATGCATGACATTCATGAAAAATATATTTTAAAAAGTTAATCAATTCTCCACATTGACAGAAGAAGACAGTAATGTAATACATTTCAATTTCCTTAAATGTGTTTATGCTGTCTAGGAAATAGTCTCTTTTTTTCAGGCAGGTATATGAATAGTATTCTGTTGTACAGGAAGTCAGATATGAAATGCTTGGGATTTTCAAAAGAAAAGAGGTCAAGCCATTATGTGCAAAAGGAAAACAAGAAGAAACAAGCCTTTTCTCTTTCTGAAAAGGGGAATCAGCTTGCAGAGTGGTTTGACTTGATTGTCATAATTATGTTGTTTTGATAGTGAAAAGAAGAGGAATGGACAGTGTAATTTGACATTGATGTGCAGCCAAATATGGCGAGAGACAGAGAGAGAGACAGAGAAAGATACTTTGGACCATTGTATCAATTGCAGGAAACTACAGGAATGAAAATTTAGAGACTCATGTATACCAATGGAATTCAGGCATAGACTTTTTTATGTTCAGAATTTGGGCACAGCAGCTGTTATAACATCCAGAGGGACTGATTGGCAAGTGGATTCTGTACCAAACACTCTGGGCTGGAGATGTCCGCAATCTTCATGGCAAGTTACGTCTGACAAATAAACGGACAAATCCGTGGAGCTTCTGCAGTTCCACGTTCTTCTTGGCCAATGTTTCCACACTGTTAAAAGTTTGTTGTTTTTGTTAATCTTTATATGTTTTTCAATATGCAAGGACATTTTTAATAGCTTGCTATTGAACAAGTTTTCAGCTCAGGGCATTCAGTATTGGCTGAGTGGGATTGTAACCTGGCCTAGAAGCATCACAGTCCCCCATTAACATGAAATAAAAACGTCTTCATAGCTGTGATTAATTTATTATTGTGTTTAATGGTCTTATTTAACAACAAAGTAAGGAATTTGACTTTGGTGGGCTGAACACTTTGAATTACCTAATCCTTAAATGCTTTTATGCACTTGCTGTACTTTCAATATGAACTATTTAACCAATGTGAATCCGCATTCACACTTTCTTCTCCACATATCAGTAAGATGTATGTAATGCTTTAATTCAAGTAACCTATGTAAGAGGTCTCTCAGGGTGGAATGCACATCTGTATTCAGAATGCACATCTGTATAGTCTACATGTATCATTCTGCATGGACACTTGTCACTCAGGATGTTGCCATTGTATCTAATATTTGAAATGGAAACTCAGATTAGAAGATCTACTCAGAAACAGTTTTCAGATGTGTAGATTGTTTCATATTTGTGTTGTGTGGCTTTGCCACAGATAATCCTAATACATGTTGTTTAAGTCATTGCGTTTTCACAAGGCACATTCATACCTTTGGAAAAATTTCAGTGTCACATGTAGAATATCACCTGCTTTCAAAACCTGCTTTTTAGATTTGTTTTTATTGTTAGCAGGTTGAGATCAGATTCAAGTAGGAGTGGCATTGGCAGGGAATAAAGTTTAAATAATGTCAAAGCTATCCTGTGAACCACTGTGGAACTTTAAATGTAGAAGAAGGGCTCACAGCTTTGTACTGTTCTCACAGCGAACTCACATGGCATGCAGTGCGGTGGAGTTTGTCTGTCGGCCTTGAGATCATAATGTTTTCTCATCTGGCTATCAGAAAACAACACAACAGCAACACAGTGGGTCGTCTAATGGACCCAATTACAGCTCTCTGTGAGTAGAGGTCTGCATCCGGACCCAAGCCTGATGGGGCAGAAGGTATGCTGTGATTTTGTTGGGTGTTGGGCCTATTTATAGCTCTGTGACGTTGGGTCAGATCAGGCCCATAGACCAGCTGTGCGGAATGACGGGGGAATGGGGGGTTTCTCTGCCACTGCTCATGTCCACCCATCCTCGGCTTGACGTATTTTCATCCCATAATTCCCCCCCTCTGATACTTCTCACTCTGAATGTGTGTTATAATAAATCCCAAACAACAAATAAAGGTTTTATTTAGAAGTGTCACAGTTAAAATCTAGGCTAAGTTAGGGCATGTGCACGGCACAACGTAGCCTAACGTTACCTGATAGACGTTCACTTTTCTGATGCCATTGTTCTTGCCATTTATTGTTATTAATGTGTTTTTATTATGTCCGAAGCAACCATTGTAAGGGGGAATACCAGTAAAGTGGAACCGTGTCCGTGACAGGGAAGGAAAAAACAAAAAATGGGAATAAAGACTCCCGGCATACAGCCAAAGAAAAACAACCCAGAAAATAGGCAGATAGGCAGAAAATACCCCGACTCTCAATAAGAGAGAGAACTAAACGGAGGTTAAAAAAAAAAAAAAATTTAAAAAAATAATAGCGACCCAAATAGTAGGGTGAAAAAAACTCGAAGACTTGAGTGGTAGAAACGTAAAGAGAGAAAACCTCTCACCCACAATACGAGAAGAAACTAAAAGAGAGGTAGAGAAGACTGTAAAGAAATAGTCTCAGCTCGACCAAAAACAGAAAAACCAGAACGGGGAACAGAAAGTGCAAAAGAGAAAAGTAAATCTTATAAGAACTCTTTAAGCACAAACAGGCAAGTCTCGCGTTACACCAAAGCAGAGCGATGGTGCAAAGTGGTCACCTCAGTCTCTCAAAACCGATACCGGCTTTGTGGCTGTGTATAATAATAACACAGAAGCACCGGAACCAGAAAGCACAGAGCTTAAATAGCCGGCAGGTGACTCAGAACAGGTGAGGCAGCTGAGTATTGAGACAGCGTGAAAACGCGAAGCGGAACGGAAAAGTGACCGCAGAAAGAAAAAAGGGCTGCCAAAACCATGACAACCATAGTCTAACGCCAGAATCAAACCTGTGCCAGCTAGATAGTAGCCCAAGGTCAGGAATCTGTAGTAGCCTCTAGCCCACAAAATTTTAGGCTAACCAACATATATGCTATTCATGACATTGGGACAACAAAGTCAACCTAGCTAGTTCTAGACTATGAGAAAATGAATGGGGAACTAGCATACATGAATTTAGCATTATTTTAAAAGAGAATAGGTAGCGCAGGCTCATTCACTCCTCATAATTTTGCTTGCAAACTTGTTTGTTCTTAAATTCTACCAAAGCAAAATTCAGAAAAGCTGCATCTAAATGCTATCGACCTAATTAAAGTGAATGGTAAAAATAATTTCTGCACTTTGAGGCTTATAGGCTACTTTATTATACATTACATTACATTACATTATAGGCATTTAGCAGACGCTCTTATCCAGAGCGACTTATATACTTCTTATTACATTTATCCATTCATACAGCTGGATATATACTGAAGCAATGCAGGTTAAGTACCTTGCTCAAGGGTACAACGGCAGTGTCCTACCTGGGAATCGAACCTGCAACCTTTCAGTTACAAGTCCAGTTATAGAATCTTCACAAATGCCTCGCAAATCAATGTGCGCATTTAGGTAAAGATGTGTGCATGCATGTGTTGTATGCGTGTACATTTGCACATGTGTATGCTCGTGCACAACCTTGAGAAATCCCCCCCCCCCCCTGTTTTCTTCACAATTCACACACTTAAAGACCTTTCTCACGTAAGCTCTGTCAAATAGTCAACACTGTCAAATGGCAAATCAACGACTGACAATGATGCAAAGCTTCCCGTTCTTATAGTGCAGCCTACCATTAGCAAATGAAAACAGCTGTATTTTACAGCACAGGAGTGACGAACTTATCGTCACGTATAATAGAAGAAAAAATCGCAATAAAGCTAGCTGGCTAGCCCGTTCTGATCATTATCATCATTGGTGGTGGTAGAGACGAGTTTCCCCCTCATCAAAAATGTGAAGCGTCTTTGGATACTTAGAAAAGCGCTATATAAAACCTATCAATTATTATTATTGTTATTACAAACATTCAAATATAAATGATTTCTTGATTTTACAAACATATTTTATGCAAAAACATACTGAAAGAAAGAGGAAGTTGCTCCTGTGCTGTTTGTTGCAGAGGTGCAAGTAACAAACTTATTAACATCACAAACAGAAGGAAAACTTCACTCTCTGCTGACCTGAGAATTTACTGGAAACAGCTCCTCCTGAGCAGGCCGATTCGAATTATTCAACATTCAGTTGTGTATATATACGTATATATAAAAGCAAAATACGAGATATTCAAAAGAAAAAATATCAAACGGGAGGACAGCGGGAGATGGGGTCAAAATACGGAAGAAACCCGGGAAATACGGGAGGGTTGACAGGTATGAAGTAATCGGCAAATCAGATGTAAAAACAAAAACAAACAAACAAAAAAATGGTAAGATGAAAAAAACACAGGGCCAAGTTCCATAAAATAATTTTAGAAAGAATATGCAATGTTTATATAAAAATAAAAAAAATCAGTCGGTTGAAAATGCAGATATAATAGGCAATATTACCCTGAAAAATAAGCGTTTTAATTTCATGGCATGTTTTCTGGTATCACTATCACAATTGAAAGAATATAAAATGCATGCCATAACATTGTAAAAAATAAAATACAATAAAGTCTATATAATGTAGTCGGTAGTCAGTGCGTCATTATTGGCTATCAGTGGATAACAAACACTGTATTTTGAGCACATGAAAAAAACCATACTGACACAAGACTAAGATCAGTCCAAAAACAGCAAGCATGTATTATTCAACCTTATTTTTAACATGTTCTAGAAAGACATTGTCAGTCTCATAGTAGGCTGGGTTGTCTTAGGCATAGTGATTAGTGAGGATATTAACAGAAGCAGAAACCAGTCTAAAATCATGAATTACTGGTCACCTGGTTTCCTTTGTATTGAGACTAGTGAAACTATGTTTGTTGAAAACATGTAGCCAATGGCACATTTATTATTTTGTGTTACATTAATGCGACAAGGCGATCTTAACATGATTATATTTTTTATTAAACATTTATTTTCTCTGCCTGACAAGTGGGATATTTCTTTCTGTAGGCTACTGCGTAACGTTAGCTGCGGTAAATTTTTTGGCGGTAGTGAGTAGGCTGACAATAATTACAAGTGAAACAGTGAACTGTTAATATTGTTAAATTTTTTTGCCTTGCAATAAAAATACGTTCTTTATTGTGAAAAGAACAATCTTATATGTGAAAAGCATAACATGTGCACATTGATTTTGTCAAAAAATTTATTTAACCTATGGCACCTGGTGGGGGATTGAACCCGGACCTCCAGCAGAGAAGGCTGTTATTCTGACCACACAGCCAAGGTGACTTCATGGTGATAGCTACGTTGTACAGGGCTTTTGTCTTGTTGTTATCCAATAGAGAACATTATTCTTTGAGGACATGGAGCATTTTTTATGATGAAATCGGCAGAAAAACAATAAGAAGAATATGTAAAAGAAGTCTCGTAGTTTGGGCTTGTGTGGATGTGTGAAGTTGATCTGAATTATATGTGATGAAGTCAGAAGGTACAGAAGCTAATGTTTTTAAGGGCTGCGAGTCTGTGGTCATCATGGTTATCTCTAAACCCTGAAAAGGGGCAAACTCTCAGAACTGTATTGGGCATCCCACCAAGCCATAACTTGGCAGATGGTACACCTGCCATCCAAGTCAGTGGGCTTGATAAAAAGGCTTGGTAATCAGACCTGAGATGACTGTTTTTGGACGTTGCTGTATGGCTTGCCCGTTTCCTTTTGTGACTTGTCTTTCGTGGTTTCTTTTAGACCTTTTTGCCTGTCTGTTCTTATAGAGTGTTGGTTGCCAGATTGGTTTTTTATTGATTTAAAAGGATTTATGTTTTATGATTTCAGTTTATAGCCCAATTAAAAGATGGTAAGCCAATAATATTTTTGTGACTTTTTTGTTGTCTCTTCACCATGTGAGCAGTGGCCACCCCCAGCCCTGCATCACAGATGGGCAGAAGATCCATTGAGAATATAATAGTGCTTCTCCTTACCATTTATTCTTTGTTCAGTCTAAATTACATGTTTTAGGTTTCTAATTTTTATGTTGTTGTAGATAAATGGAGACCCATGCAGAGAAACAGCAGCAGAAACCTGTTTTTATTTTTCAGAGACAATACTGAACAGTGTGTGTGTGTGTGTGTGTGTGTGTGTGCAGTGTGTGTGTGTGTGTGTGTGTGTGTGTGTGTGTGTGTGCAGTGTGTGTGCAGTGTGTGCAGTGTGTGTGTGTGTGCAGTGTGTGTGTGTGTGTGTGTGTGTGTGCAGTGTGTGTGTGTGTGTGTGTGCAGTGTGTGTGTGCGTGTGCAGTGTGTGTGTGGGAAATGTGTGCATCTACATGTGTTCTGTGAATGTGTGCATGTACATGTGTGTGTAGGAAGTGCGTGTGTGCAGACTCTGTGCATGTATGTGTGCGTGCATGTGTGTGAATTTGTGTGGGTTTGAGCGTGGGTTGAACTGGCAGTTGGTTTATAGACTGAGGTCTGTAAATAACATGCTTGTGCTGTGTGTACAGCCAGCTCTACGTACTGTCATATATTGTAAAGATGTCAACATCATTTAATAAGTTATTTAATAGCAGTATAAAAATTTTAACAACAGTGTTTTTAAATACATTGTAAATGTGATATATATTGTGAAGTGTTACAATGTCTTAATACATTTTATTTCAATATATTTTCAGTAAGGGTAATGATCATTTCATTTATAAAGTGTATCCGTCATACCCAAGGTGCAAACAGAGGATCAGAATATGATTTTAAATAATGTACAACATGTTCTGGTGCTCTGACAGTCCGGGGGCTGTTCCGCTCACATTCATTCAAAAGAGTAGCTTTTACACACATCAGCACAGAGGCGGCGAGGAAAACGTGTGTTGACAGCGTTTTATTTAAGGGCTTATTTAAACTATAAATTATGGATGAAACGGAATTCACTCTGCTGAAGGGTACTGCAGTACCATCTCTTTGGAGGCCTGCCCTGCTTGAGTTGTTTAAAAATGTCTTTTTTAAAGGAGATGAGCAGGGATTTTGGAAATGTGTGTTTGTTTGCGCCAGTGTACTCTTCAGGGCAAATATTAATAATGAATAAATACCAAAATGTCAGAATTAGCATTGCTCCTGGCAGTGCTTACTGCATTTTTATATGAAGACAGGTTCAAGCCATGTTGCACATGATGAGAATTTCCCAGTAGGCACAGAATATGCAAACACCTGGTAAACACCTGGCTTTGTTAGATCCTTTATTACATTTCTGTTGCCATTCATTCTATCTTAATTTATTCTATTTTAACCGGCCAGCGGAGGAGGGGCTCCCCATCTATAACCGGGTTCCTCCTGAGATTTTTTGCCATCAAACTCCTGTTTGAGTGTTTTTGTTCCCACTGGGGAGTTTTTTTTTTAGGGTTCAGGCCTGGTTTTTTGCCCAATTTTGTATTTTATTTCCACTGTAGAGCATATTTGTGACAGTGCCTCTGTAAAAAGTGCTATACAAATACATTTAATTTAATTAAATTAAAATATATAGTAAATCAAGGCATATCAAATGACAAATTTAGATTAAGTGAATGCATTTTGTTTTTGTTTTAAAGCACAACTGAACTTTGGTAGAATTTTGGGCAGCTAAAGCGGTCTCAAAATGACACTTCTAGCATGTATACGAACGCAAACTCGAACGAAGCAGATTCTGTCAATACACACAATAACCAGTCTTCATACGTATTAAAAAATAAATACATTTAATGGCCCTTTCTTGGTTTTTTTGTATTTTATTTGGAACGTAGATCCGGAAGGTAATTCTTGCACCAGAAACAACGTTAATGCATCGATGAGTCAGAAACCACTCATTGGTCCAAATTTCCACGGAAGCAAGCGTTCCTGGTAGTATATATATATCTATGGTAAACAAACCGACCTGCTGACATTTTGCTAGTCTTTTCTGGTAGCTTGCTAACAACATTGAAAAAAATTGTACTTTTATAAATTATTTTAATTACATTAAAAGAAATACGTATGAGGACTGGTTATTGTTTGTTTTGACAGAATCCGCTTTGTACGTGCTAGAAGTGTCATTTTGAGACCGTTTTAGCTGCCCTATAAAAGTGAATGGAGAGTGACAAATACCCTATTCTGGATTATCACCCCAGGGGAGCACAGAGCAACGAACATATTTCGCCACCATTTGGACTCATATCATGACCAGGTTACTACACAACCCAAAGTTCTACCAAAGTTGAGTTGTGCTTTAAACCCATGAATGGATTTGCATTAAACAACATCTCACACACAACCTTGTGAGCTATCGCACAATACAACACATCCACAAGAGAAAAGGCCTCTGTGTAAACGGTGTGTGTGTCCCATGATGCCTGCCGACTGTATCATACACATTTTCAATTTCACTGGATAGATAAAAGCCAATCACAACATATCAATCAGCCACCTTTCTGTGGCAAAACCAGAGATATATTTCAACAAATCAATCATCAGAAATGTAAATGGCAAAAAACTGAATGAAAAAAAGGACAGTGATAACAAAAAACAATTCATGCATACCGTAAGGCTGGCAGCTTGAGGGTGTTTTTCCTTAAAACTCAGCAGTGGACTTCCTGTTTAGGTAGCACTCAGCTCAGGGTCATGTGACTTTGGTCTCCCTCTGCTCACAGATGTCTATACACCTATGTGCTGACAAAGGTCTGTACCCCATCTCATAGCCCGTCGCCCCGCATCTCATCTACGGTGCCACCGCACCATATGGCTCCGGCACGGAACTCGGCCGTTCGGAGCATGTTGTGGTCGTCCTCATCCTGAGAGCTAGGCTGTGCCCGAAATGGCTCCCTATTTACTATATAGTATATTAATTTGGCTGCCAGCCATCTTGGTCTAGTGTCTGAATTTGGCCTACATTTTAGGGCGCTAAAAATATCACACAATGCACCGTAATATGTAGTAAGCAACCATAGTCACTACTATATTACGATGCATTATGGGATACTTTTAATACACTACTGTATATAGTAAATAGGGAGACAATGTCTGCCCTCCAAATTCATTGTGTATTTAATAGATGATTTTGCACCCTATATGGACATTCACTAGATGAGCCATTTCTTTTTTTGTTTTTTTTTGTTTCTGATTTTTCCCATTTTTCTCCCAATTTAGTAGCCAATTGAACCCCTATTCTAATTCAATTCCCCCCGTGTAGCAACCGCTAGAGAATCACTGCTGCACAACCTCCGTCAGCTGGCGGTAGAGCGAAGGGCGCCGCGCTCGCGCGACTCCTTCCAAGCCTGACCATGATTCCAACCCGTCCGTGGCTGCTATATGCGCAGCGATTCTCTCCGAGCCCCTCCCCCCACCCGGAAGCAGCCGCCAATTGCTGCTCCCACAGGGCGCCGGCCATGCTCGGAAAATGGCAGGTCCGGGGCGCGAACCCCGATCCTCGGAGTACAACTGCGCTGACTGAAAGCCTAGATGAGCCATTTCTGACACAGCCCTAGACTCAGACATTGATGTTTCAGTGGAAGTCATCCATGTCCAGCGGGAAAGGTGCAGTGTCCCTTAGAAGCTTGCATGACAGTGGTGATGGCAGTAAATAAGTTTGGTTACCAAGCGACAGGGCTGCGATTTGCACATGTGTGGTGACAGTGTGACTGCCCCATGACACAAGTCTCTGACAAGCGTCTTTAAGCTGGCGCCTGAGAGAACTCCATTTATAAGAGGCTTCCAGTTGCGAGCAGAACAATATTATTAAAAAACATGTTCCCGGACGTCTCTGTTGTTGCTTTCTGGGCGATTAACTTCCCTGAATAAAGGCGGGTTTAAATGCTACTTCAGAGGCATGCTGTTCGCAAGCGCGGTGCAGAGAGGCCTGATGGCCTAAGTTTCCTGTTTAATGAGCCGGTCTCTTTCAAACCCACTGCCACTGGGCCCTGCCATGGAGATCATGCCCTCCAAGCAGTGCCGAGATGAGGGACAGAGGCCTCCCTCTAATGAAACGGAAAACTAAAATTAAAGCGTGCGACACAAGCTTCCTCAAGCAGATGTCCACGAAAAAGTGTTGCTGTGCTGTGTTATATCTACGGCGTCAAGACTGATAAACCGTGAATAACAAGGTTGGCATAGAGTAAACATTGTGTCTGTGTCACGAGTCCAGGTCACCCAACTGCAAGGAATTGTGGGCCAGAATTCCACCAAGAGTTCTAAATTATGATGTACCTGTGAAGCGGGGAGATGCCTGGCTTTTCAGACTGAGACCTTGGTGGCAACGCTTGGCTAATCATGGGGAAGGAGCTGAGGGGAAGAGTTGTTACATGCGTGGCTGATCCACGGTTGCATTCGTATTGCTCCTGACCTCTTGTTTGCTGGGGGGGGGGGGGTGTCCATTCTCCTGCTTTCAGATCACATAAAGGTCTCACTTTACAACATGAGGAAAAGCTTAAGGGTTGAATCGGTTCCAGGTCCACAGTCAGCATTCTGACATTCTGTTTATGACAGAAAAGAGGAGTATTTTGGGAGGCCCCGAGTTCTCACTGGACCGTGGCATGTCTCAGCAGAACATGCTCCATAGCGGGATATGTCCTGAGAGGGATCTGAGAGGCAGCAGCCCCCCTGATTTGCCGGTGGTACCAAATCGACCGTTCCTCTCGCGCTCGCTATGGCGAGGTTCAGGCTTATATTTGCTTCCACCTTCCCCGACTAATACTCCTTAGGCCTTTGCCAGATATTCTGTCAGAGACCTGAGAGAACAGGTGAAAAAAAAAACATTGATTTCTGTCTGGCCCACAGCTCTGTATTGATATGGTAATGATGCAAAACCAGGGGACTGACCCCTTGGAGTTTTTAGTATTTTATCCCACTTTGTTTGATGCCTCTCAATGCAAGAGAGCTGCCCCCCACCTCTATGTTTATACTGGGCCTCCACCTCTCCTTTTTTTCTGTTCACAGCTGACATTTTTTATCCTCGCCGGCCATCTGGATGTGGAGAGTGAGCACCTCCCTCATGGCGCCAGGGCTTGCGTGATGGGACGCAAAACACAAAAATCGTGAGAGCAGTGAGAGGCATGAAGACTCAAAGGGTTTCATGGTTCTGTCCGCTCACTTTCACCTTCATGTTGTGATGGTAACGGAGAGTTGGGGGGGGGGCGGTGTTGAGAGAGGAGAGAGGATTGAGGAGTGAGGAGCAATGTACACCCTCCCCTTTTTTATAAAGCCTGATAATCTCCCATGTTTAGGGACAGCACTGGAACAGACACAAGAAACAGAGAGGAAATCCACAGATCAGATAATCTGCACACACACAAACACATACATACACACGCATGCACACACACACACACACATTGATTGATGAAAAAATGCTGGACAAATCTGATTGCCTATACCTATACCTATACCTATACCTATACTTATACCTATATCTATGGCTAGAATATCTGGGTGACGAGACCTCATTAACTTTGAAAGAGGGGTAATTGTTGGGGTGTGTTTGGCAGGAGTTTCAGTGACTAAGAGTGATGTCAGGGTGGATATTTGAGGGGAAGACACCAAGCTAAAGGACAACCTCGGACAGAAGCACATACTCATGAGATGTACTTGCGTAAATTTCAATTTCAAAGTAAAACAGATGAGCAACCATGGGCCAGATCAACCTCAAATTTCAGTTTGGGGAAGAACAGCCACTTTTGTCTAAAACAGCGGTGGCCAAAAACCTTATGTGACTTATGTGACTAAACCCTAAGTGACTTTCCAATGGTGTTTTAAATAGTTGTTCACAATCTGTAGCCATGTGGGTGTGGGAACATGGTGATGGTGTTTCACACAGTTTTTATGCTCAAAACTTTTCTTAAGTGACTGAGGATGGCATTAACAAAGCTTACAGGTGAATATAGCCACACCATTACGTTTTCAATTGCAGTACATTCACCATCATGCTTTATCATTAATACAAAAGCTGAACTGAATGAATAGTTGTATTAGGTGTATAAATGAAATTGTAGCTGTTTTGTTTGTTACGCAGTTCTGTTACATTGTATCAATTTGCTCTGCACAATGAAAACAAGTGAATTCTGCCATGCAAGGAGAATATTCGGCAAATGTTCAGATCAGCAGTTTCTACTTTAGGGTGCTTAATGCATTGTTTAGTGCTGAATACCCAGATTCCTTTACCTCCACTTCAGCGGTGTATCCAATTGACCTTTTACCCATTGTCTGTATGGAGCTGAATTATGTGGTGCTATTAGAAGCCATCCCATCCTCTTTATTTTTCAGATTTGTAGAGTTTCAACATCATATTGAAGAGCGATCAGCTCGCCTGTCATGGCAGAACTTCAATTCTGTAATGAGCTAAAATCCCATCGTGCAGAAAATAAGTTACTTAGAACATAAAGGCTGTCATGTATTTATTTTATTTTGTTGATAGGAAAAACTAGGCTTATTTTGGTGTGCACACTTCTGCTATTTTATAGTGTGTGGGCCGACTTGTTCTACTCTTCAGATTAACTGGATTTTGAACGCTAATGTTTTTTTGTGGAGGTGAGTTTTTATGCATTCTCAGCAGATTCAGACCTCTAAAGATATGCAGCAGTAACTACTTTTGTTAACTTTATAATTCCATTTATCTTCTCTCTTTAGGTAATTAGTATTATCTTTCTCTGTCTCTCTGGGTGGTGTTATTGTCATAATGATGCTGTTATTAGTCTAGCCACCCGTGTATGTATAATTAAAAGACTCAGATAATCTAATCTATATCTGTGATAATGAGGGGATAAGCCAGCCCTGTGAGTCAAATTATGCCTAGAAAATATTCAGACTACCAAAGCCCGCATTTAATAAGGGTGTATTTACTTATTTAAAAGCAGTAAGGCTGTCATAAATGCCTGCAATGCTTGAGTAAAAGCATTTCCTCTTATCAAGAAGGGGTGAAGGGCAGACGGAAAATTTTCTGTTGGTTTAATTGCAGCACAATGCTGTGTGTCTGGATTTGTTTCCCACAAATCCTCAACAAGCAATTTATGTCTCTCTCTCACTTGCTCTCTCACTTGCTCTCTCACTTGTTCTCTCACTTGCTCTCTCTCTCTCTCTCTCTCTCTCTCTCTCGCTCTGAGGTGGAGGGTGGCTGTGGGAAGAGGGCTCTTGCATGTCAGTTTCCTATCTTTACTTTTCTATACTTTCTTTACTTTTTTATGCTTTACCCTTTCCTTTGCTATTTTCGGGTGCACGGTGGTTGGATTGCAAATTGTAGTTTAGTGTTTTAAAGCGTTAATAACTTTGACATTAGTTTGAAAGTTGGGGCGGGAGTTTTTTGCGACGTGGCCTCTATGGCTACTCCGGGGGGGGAAGGCGGTGGAGAGGAGAAGATGACACTCCGTAATGGAGTAAGATGTATGCCGGAGTCGGATACTTCGGTGGAAGATGTGTTGCTTGCTGTCGGCGAACAGGTAGGCTATCAAAACCTCGGTTATGCTTCGCGAATGAACAAAGGCGTGGTGGTCTTTTTAAAAAAGGAAACGTTAGTTAACGGGCTATTAGCCAGTGGTATTGTAGTAAAAGGGACATTACTAGCTGTCTCTCCGCTGGCAGCACCCGCAACGAGGGTGATTGTGTCTAATGTCCCCCCGTTCATTAAAGATGAAGCGCTGATGAGGGAATTATCCCGGTTTGGAAAGTTTGCGAGCGGTTTTAAATTTATTTCGCTGGGGTGTAAGAGTCAGGATTTGAAACACGTCCTGTCACTAAGGAGGCAAGTGTTCATGTACCTCAAAAGCCCGGAGCAGACATTAAATGTTAGTTTTTATGTAAAGCAGGGCGAAAGCGCATACACGGTATATGCTACTTCGGACAGCTTGCGCTGTTTTGAGTGCGGGGAGATCGGGCATAAGAGGTACGCCTGCCCGAAAAAAAAGAATGATAGTGGAGCCTCTGGAAGCGGTAATTCAACACATCAGGCCGCCGAGAGAAGCCGCGGGAGTGAGATCCCGGTAATGGAGGACGGAGATGTGTTAGAGGTGGGGAATAGCGATACGCCTTTAGCGGGCGGCGTGGATCAGAGCCCGGTAGCTTGTTCTGTGCGGGGAGAGGAGTGTGAGCAGTCTGTGGTGGTAGAAAACAGACAAGAAGGAGGTAAGGAAGATACAAGTGGGGCGGTAGAAGGGAATAGCTGGACTGAGGTGGATGGAAGAAGGAGGAGGAAGAGGAGGGTTCAAGGGGAGTCTGGAGCTTCCCAAAATCTAAAGAAGAGGTATGCGGGAGTACAGAGGGTGCTGTATAGTGGACAACAAGTGAGGTCTGCACCCACTGTGGAGTCAGAGGGTGAGTGGGAGGAAAAGGAAATGGACTTGGGAGATGCTGGAGAGGCTGATTTGTCAGCCAGCCAGGTAGGCGAAGGTGAAGTGTATACTTTGGGGGAACTAGATAGTTTTCTGACAAAAACAAAAAATATGAAAAATGTTGAGTTGGCTGAGTACTTCCCTGACTCACAGAAATTCTTAAGGTCTGTGAGGCAGGTTTTGGGTGGACAAAAAGCTTCTTCGGAGGCAGGGGTGACTCCAAAGAGAATTTTTAGGTTAAAGAAATGGGCCACGGCTGTAAGAAGGAATGATGCAGCAGACTGATGATGGTTTCGTCTGACACGTCACGCTATCCGGTGGGGCTTATAGGGTTTTCCTGGTTCTATGCTTCTTCATTCATTTTTCTCATGGAGGTTTTAAAAATTGCATCAATTAATATTAATGGCGCCAGAGACCAGGGGAAAAGAGGTCTGTTATTAGAATACGTGAAACAAAAAAATGTGAATGTGCTATTTCTGCAAGAAACGCATAGTGATGCGGCTAATGAGGTGGACTGGAGGGTCTGGTGGAATGGAGTCCAGGTTATAAGTCATGGTACAAACGTGAGCGCAGGAGTAGCAATATTATTCTCACAAAACTTAGCAGTAAATATAATATCGCAGAAGGAGATCTGTAAAGGCAGACTGTTGAAGGTAATAGCAAGCATTAAGGGCCAGGTGGTGGTGTTTTTAAACATTTATGCTCAAAATACAGGCAGGGAGAGGGCGGTACTATTTGGGGCATTGAGGTACGAGCTATCCTTGTTAGGTCAGGATGACATTTTAGTTTTGGGAGGGGATTTTAACTGCACAATTGACCCCTTTATGGATAGGAGGGGGGAAGAGCCCCATCCAAATTCAGCAGGGGTATTAAAGGATATTATAGCTAGGTACACTCTAGCGGACACCTGGAGAACTAAAAATCCTAATAAAAAACAGTTTACATGGATGAAGGCTGGGCCTGACAGGGTCAGTGCAGCACGTCTGGACAGGGTGTACATATTGAGCCACCAGAACAACAGGCTAGTGAGGGCTTACATATCTCCAGTAAGCTTCTCTGATCATCATGCAGCTCAGTGTCATATAACTATTGCCCCAGGCCCTCGAAAGTCACCGTACTGGAAGTTAAATGTGAGGCTCTTACAAGATGCCACCTTTTGCTCGCATTTTAAAATTTTTTGGTTGGAATGGAGAGCGAGGAAGGAGGAATTTGACTCCTTAAGTTTGTGGTGGGATGTTGGCAAGTGCCAAATAAGGCATTATTGCCAGCAGTACACTGCGTATTCGACCGCAGAGGCCAGGAGAGTGACAAAAAGGTTGGAGGACAGCATTAAAGAAGCTGAAGAACAGCTAATGCAATATAATGAAGCTGGACAGCAGCAAAAAATAAAAAACCTAAGGAGAGATCTGAGATTGTCTCTCCAGGAACGAGCAAAAGGAGCTCTAGTAAGAGCGAGATTTAGCATGGTAAACGAAATGGATGCACCAACCTCCTTTTTCTTTGGCCTGGAGAGAAGGCGGGGGGAGGATAAGCAGATGCACTGTTTGCGTTTGGCTGATGGGCAGGTCACGTCAGTGGTGAGTGAAATGAGGGCGGAGGCTGTGAAGTTTTATGGGGAATTATATGCTGCTGAGGTTTGTGATCCTGTTGCTACTGAGGGTTTGTTGCAAAATTTGCCCAAGCTTTCTCCTGAACAGAGGTTTGACCTGGACTCCCCCATCACTTTAAACGAGCTGAGCATAGCTGTGTCCCAAATGGCCTTGAGTAGTGCCCCAGGTATTGATGGCTTGGCCGTGGACTTTTACAAAACATTCTGGGGAATACTTGGACCAGACTGGCATGAGGTATTGTGCGAGTGCCTGGAGGCAGGTGAGTTGCCACTCAGCTGTCGGAGAGCGGTGCTGACCCTGTTGCCAAAAAAAGGAGACCTAAGCGACCTGAGGAACTGGCGGCCAGTGGCATTGCTCTGTGTGGATTTTAAGATCTATTCAAAGAGCCTTGCAAATAGGCTGAAAGGACAGCTAAGGACAATTATACACAGGGATCAAACATATTGTGTACCAGGACGCTCCATACTGGACAATCTCCATCTATTGAGGGACATGATGGACTTGGCTGCTCTGTCAGACACGAAGTTTGGCTTCCTGAGCCTAGACCAGGAGAAAGCGTTTGACAGAGTGGACCATGGATATTTGTTTAAAACATTACGGGCTTTTGGGTTTGGGGAAGCTTTTATTGCAGGTGTGAAACTGCTCTATGCCGGGGCCTCTTGTCTGGTGAAGGTAGCGGGGGGGCTGTGTAGGCCAGTGTATATGGGGCGGGGCATTCGTCAGGGTTGTCCTTTGTCAGGGCAGCTGTATACCCTTGCATTTGAGCCACTTCTTGCCTTAATGCGTAGGAAAGTGCAGGGTGTGGTGGGGCGAGAAATGGGTTTTAAAGTACCTAGAGTCGTGTCTGCCTACGCAGATGATGTCTCAGTACTGGTCAAAAACAGGCAAGATATCCAGGCTGTAGAGACTAGTCTGCGGGAGTACGAAAGGGCCTCCTCAGCTAAGGTTAACTGGGAGAAGAGTGGGGCACTGCTATGTGGGGAATGGAGGGAGACAGAAATTCCAGAACTGCCAGGAAAGCTACGATGGAGCCGGACAGGCCTGAAGATCCTAGGTGTGTACCTGGGCTCGGAGGGCTGGGTCAAGAAAAACTGGGAGGAGGCTGTCCAAGCAACTGTTAAGAAGCTGGAGAAATGGAAGTGGATTCTCTCCCAAGTGTCATACAGGGGGCGGACGCTGATAATAAACAATTTAGTGGCGTCAGCCTTATGGCACAAAGTGGCCATTCTTAACCCGCCTGCAGGCCTTCTGCGGGATATACAGAGGAAGCTTGTGGATTTTTTCTGGACAGGGCACCACTGGCTTAAGGCTGCAGTACTCTATCTGCCTGTACAGGAAGGAGGGCAGGGGCTGGTGGATCTGGAAAGCAGGGTGGTGGCTTTCAGACTCCAGGCTGCTCAGAGATTGCTGTACCATACAGACGTCAGCTGGGGGGACCCGGCACGAGCACTGTTGCGGAGAGCTGGTGGTATGGGGCTGGACTGCCATCTCTTTCTGATGAGCCAGGAGGGCTTTAACATTGCGGGGCTGCCTCCATTTTATGGAGCAGTAATGAAGGCCTGGCGGCTGCTCCGACCTCTTCGTGAAGGGGGTATAGAGCCAGGGGCATGGGCGTGGGAGGAGCCAATTTTTCACAACCCACTGATAAGGCTGGATTGCATCCACTCTGAACTGATGCGGAGCCGTTTTGTGAGGGCGGGAATTGTGAAAATGGGGCACCTGAGACAGCCAGAAGATGCAGGGTGGAAGACACCCCAACACCTATCTCAAGAGACTGGTATCACCTCATTAAGGCTCCTGGAGAGATTTACAGGTGGGGTGCTGAGTTCATTGCCAGGACCAGTACTGGACTGCTTCAACGAGCCACGAGGGGAGGAGCCGGCCGTGTTCCCCTCCTTGAAATTGGTAGCTGATATGGAGGGCTGGGAGGAGGAGGAAGGGAAACTGCTTTCCTTTGCCACTCCAAGCCTGGGATGCTTTGAGGAGGTGGAGGGAAAGG
>CM040396.1:91299993-91449993 GCA_022702515.1 Ilyophis sp. 1 JC-2022 | reverse complement strand
TGGAAATTGAGAAAGAGTGACCGAGCGAGTGTGAGACAGAGAGCAAGTGAGAGAGAGAGAGAGAGAGAGAGAGAGAGACAGAAACAGAGAGAGAGAGAGAGAGAGAGAGAGAGAGAGAGAGAATAATGGTTTTCTGTGTTCTCACAAGTGCATATTTTTTGACTTGGTTCTCTGGCTTTTTAAAGCCTGTGCCAAACAGAGGTTAGCTGGGAGCAAAAGTGAGGCAATTGCCAGGTAGAGTCTGCTGTACTCCCACAATGACCAGAGGCTTCAAGCAAAAAGCCGCACACCCAAAGGTTCTAGTTTGAGAAGCCTGCTGTAGTGCCTTGTAATGCAATGTTTCAGAGCTCAGCAAAGCTGAACACTCTACTCCACTCTAGTTTGTTCAGCTGAGTCAGGAAAGTTACCCCCAGAGCACTGCCACTATCAAAGTATCAGAGAAAGCAAGGCTACTATGTCATTCCTATTGTTAAAATGCTGCATGTGTGGATATGCCATAATGTGTGGCTGGCAGTGTAATTTAATACAATTTATAGGGCAGAACAATCAAGAATAGTATTATCAGCATATACTGTAAATAAATTCAGCAATTATGGGCCGGTGAATCTATTTTTATATATACGTTACAAATGACAGGGCCCAGAACTGGTCCCAGAGGAACACCTTTGGCAACCAATAACCATCTTCGATGAAGACCATGGCCATCCCTAAAACACATTAGGGTCGATTTACGAAGATCCCAAATAAGCTGTGTTATTTTGCGGGCGCAGGAAAAGTATTTGCATGTGTTATCATTTCACACTTTGTGGGTGATCAACCAAGAGCTATTATGTAAATTATTCTCACCGCAAACAGCTATATTGAAATGAGAGATTTAGCATGTTTATAATGGTTACACTGTGAAAAGATATCTCGTAAGAAAACGGTAAAAAACTGGCAGCAATGTTGCCAGTGAAAACCATTTAATGAATGGGAACAACACCAGGGGACTGACAGTAAATTCTGTCATTTTAGGAGATGACTGTTAAATAATAATAATAATAATGAATATTATTATTATTATTATGATAAGCTACTGTTACACTGAACAAGCTGGCGGTTTACTACAAACTGTTTCACTGGATGTCTTTTTTAGTTTCTGCCGGGAGTTTCAGATGTTTGTCAGGACTGAAATGATTGTAACTAGGCTATACTTACAACTAACACTACTCACGCCATCAGTGTAACATAAAATCATATTTCCATTTTTGTAAATAATGTAGGCGCACCCAATCCATGTGTCTTTCAATTTTAACAAGCACAGACCTCTTTGCGCCTCGTTAGTTGATCACTAGTTGGCCTCTATACATAGGGAGGTGTAATGCTGTTTGCTATTTAAGGCTTAAATTATTGATATTATTGACTACCAAAATGGCTGTAATTATAGTGCTAGGAACTGATCTGAAGCCTGATTGAACTAAATATTATTACCATGTACTGTAGATACTGTTTAATAAATTTCAACATTTTAGCCAGGACACAAAGTTTTGAAATGAAATAGTAATTACTGACATATGTAGAATTCACACCCTTTAAAATAGATAGCAAACAGTTTATTTCCAGTCACTGGGTATAAAATTTCATAACACAAGTAAATCAAAAATGTGAGAGATTTGCAGAAGGCTTAAGAAGGGCCAAACAGATCAAGACCTGTGGTTCTTGCGGTTCTTCTCGTGTCAATATCTTTTAAACATTAGCAGAGATAATAAAAAATAAAAAAAACCATTAACAGGAGGTAAATACAGACTTAGCCGTACCTGATGCAACGCATATTAAAAGATTAAAGAGATTTATGTATGTTAAAATATGTTAAATTGTAAGGTGCCGATGTCATCCTGTAGAAGTGCATCTGGTAAGTTAATGATAGCTAAATGCTAGTCGCTGTTGATGGTAGTGAACGGGACTGCTCTGGATTTCAGCCCCCCAAACGGTTGTCACTCCTCTCATATGAATGGTGCCCTAGGTGACCGCCAATATCGCCTATGCTTAGAACCGGCCCTGATTACAGGCACTTAGCAAACACTCTTATCCAGAGTGATTTACCCAACAGTTGTATTGTTTCTTATAGTATCCAGCTGGATATATACTGAAGCACTTCAGGTTAAGTACCTTGCTTACGGGTAGCAGTGTCCTACCTCTTACCTGGGAATCAAAGCCTAGCTCTATAACCATTATACTACACAGCCCCCCTGCACGCTGTAGGTGCTCATAAATCAGGCAGGAGCGTGTTTTTTTTCTTCATCCTGCAAATACAAACCTCACTCTCTGGCGTGGCTGTTTGTTCATTGACTCAAAAAATGACATTCAAATGCTCAGATGTCAAGTGTATGGTTAGTATGCATGCGTGTCTGTGTGCGCACAGGTTTAGGTTCTGTAATAAACATGGTTGTCCAGTTAGATGATTGAAGGCATATATACTACCACTAATGCTACTATAATAATAATAATAATAATAATAATAATAATAGAATGTATTAAATTTAATGGAATGTCTTGACGTTGTCATAGTGACCCTTTAATGTTGTTTTGTTTTTTCCCATAGAGAAAGATGTCTGCTACTTCCTACCTGCAATATGGAAATCAAGCTTTTATAACTTCCACTGTCTGCCTCTGCTGGCCTGAGAGATGCTAATCTGTATTACGGACCTGACTCAGCGTAGTTTTACCCTACAGGCACATATAATATAACCTGGGAGTTACAGTCAAGGAAATGCATAGAGGACCCACTGTGTAGGCTAACAGTCTTTAGGTGCTGTCTCTAAAGCTAACTGGACATAAAGGTTCCCATTTAAAATCCAGCTCTGAAGTTTGGCAGTTGATATTGTGGCTGGGGAGGAAAGAGGGGGGGAGGTCGAAAGTGATGTTGTATGCAATACCATACCGAACCCATTCACTGAATTATTAATCTTTTCTGAAATCAGAACAGAACATTAAAAAACATATTGGATTACCATGCTCTATCAGTGGTCATCCTGTCAGTGATTTTCAATAGGAAAACAGTGGATTTTTTTATTTTTCAGCACGCATGAATGACTTTGGCAGCCTTTGCCCCAGACTATCCTTGAGTGACTGCATAAAACCAGACATCACAAAGCATTGCGACGTGTGAATACGAGTGCCTCACCTTCCCTGTCCCTGTCTCCATGCCAACCAGAGAGGGGCAGAGGCCCACCCAATGCCCACGGTCTCTCTGTATACATCACTGCTCTGGTTAGGTAAAATTAGCTTAATAATAACATTAATAATACTAATAATAATCAAATGTGTTCATTTTAATGGAATGTTCATACATCCTACCAGTGACCCTTTCATTTTTGGTTATTTCTCGCCACATTTACAGATATTCTGACCTCATGCAAGACAAAGAGCAAAGCAGGGCTTTACAGAGAGAGATCTTTTGTATGTCTGACTAATTCCAGGAATATGCCAGCAATGGCTTCATAGCTGCACACCTACTATAAGTATAAATAGATGAACCAGGGCTGCATTCAGATACAATTTAACACATTCCCTTCCCTTGTTCACCTGATTCGGCCCGCCTATATACTGTACATCCATGCATATATTTTTATACTTCATGCTGTCATTTTATAACATTGAAATAGAAACTATGGATTATTCACACAAAGATGCACATTGTATGTGCTGGGCACAGGCTGTAGTTGTTTCACTTGTTATGCAGCCTCTCCACCAGTTTGACAGCGCTTCAAATGCATGAGTGCCCACGGTGGCAGAGAATCCTGCCTCTGTGGATATCAGTGCAAAGGCAGTAGGCTCTTTGGATATCAGCAGACAGGCCTTGTAACTCTGGATATCAGCACATTGCGATTATACTGTACTGATTTCAGCACTGCCCAACTGCGTGAGTGGTACAGTGCATTTCTGGGTTCTCATGGACAGCCTGTCTCCCGGCTGTCGCAAAGTGACAACCTTCTCGTCATGTGCTACTCAGACCCTGGAATGACCGGGTGCTTTTGTGACTGACAGCAAAGCCGCATCACTTCCTTGTCAGTTATGTTGAAGCGTCGATGAGATGGGGCGTGCCAGCCCTGCCACCCGATAGCAGCGACAGTTATATAAAGATGGGGTATCGAGAATTCATGAATCTCCAAAATGGGTCACGATTAAATACTACTTTTTGTTTTTTTTCTTTACAGACCGAGTTTGGCAAACAGCAAAGTTACGTGCATATCATATTTGCAAAGTTAAAAAAGTTAACTTATTTGCAAGCCAAAGTTAAGGTCAGAGACGCTAACAAAAAATGCGTTTGCAAAGAAAAAAGAAAAGTTTCCATTTATTTGCAAACCAACGTCAGGGTCAAATGTTCGCAGAGGCTAAGCTTTCCTTTTCAGAGAAAACCTGAGAGAAAGGAACCCTCAGTGAATAGGAGCCATGTGAAACTCTATTGTTCATAGAGTGTTCATCAAGTGTAAGTATAAGTGAAGTCAAAATCAATCAGTTTTAATTTCAGTTCTTTGTTGGAATGGTTAATTATATTATTCAAGCCCTGTTCTTTTAAAACAGGTTGCTAATTTTCTAGCTATAGATCTTAATTATAATTAATAACCAAGTATGAAATGAACATGAGTGGGATCTGATTAACATTTTTTCTACATCAGCTTTCTGAGTGAAAGCCGAAATCTTCTGTTTTGATTGGTTGATGACTGATGATTATCAAGCCTCACTCTGCCATCACTACAGTGACAAGACATCTGTATTGAGGAGAACTGAGTATGAGAATGCGATAATATATACAGTGCTCTCCACTATGATTGGCACCCCTGGTAAAGATGAGTAAAAAGGGCTATAAAAAATTCACCGTTTAGTGAAACGAGCATGAGTGGGATCCAATAATTGTGGCACACGTGGTTTTGTTAAAAATAATTATTTCTTGATGAGGGATTTTTTTTTCATGAAAAATTAACCGTTTAGTGAATTAGCTTTATCTCACACTGAAGAAATTAGAAAGATCCAACCTTTAATTAACCTTTAAACCAAGTGTGCCACAATTATTGGCACCCCTGCAATTATATATAGAATAAAGTAATCATTTTTAATATTTGGTCACATAGTTTTTGCATGCCATGACTTCCTGATGTCTGTGACCCAACAACATCAAAAGACTCTTGATATCTTATTTTCTGGAACTCTTACAAGCAATACTATAACGTCTCTCCATTTTAATGGATCTCTATAGGAATTGGGGAGTAGGACTAGATTTAGCTGTAAATTATGCTGGAACAGTATGGAATACATGGTTGGCGAAATGGCTGTAAGTCATCAAGGGTCTGAAAGGTATAAAACGAGCCTCAAACCATGACTCTGCTGCCAGATATGCAGTAGATATGGATGGATCACTTTAAGGGTTGTTTTTTCTGACAAATGTTCTTATTAAACTCTATGGAAAAATAAGTCAGGAGAAGAAACCCTTCAAGTTATCCATCCATATCTACTGTATTTCTGGCAGCAGAGTGATGGATTGAGGCTTCTTTGATATGTCAGACCCTTGATGACTTTTGATGACCATTTCGCCAACCATGTGTTCCATATTGTTCCAGTGTAATTTACAGCTAAATCTAGTCCCACCTCCCAATTCCCATAGAGATCCATTCAAATGCAGAGACGTTATAGTATCGCTTGTAAGAGTACCAGAAAATAAAATAGCAAGAGTTTTTTTATGTTGTTGGGTCACATACATCAGGAAGTCATGGCATGCAAAGGATATGTGACCAAATATTGAAAATGATTACTCTATTCTATATATGAATGCAAGGCTGCCAATAATTGTGGCACACATGGTTTTGTTAAAAATAATTATTTCTTGATGAAATTTTTTTTTTCTCATAATAAATTTACTTCAATTTACTTCATTTTTTCAGTGTGAGATTAAGCTAATTCACCAAACGGTGAATCTTTCATAACCACTTTTACTCATCTTTACCAGGAGTGCCAATAATAGTGGAGGGCACTGTATATATATATAATATATAAAAGATTTGGAGAGTGGTAAGTGGGTGTCTTGGTAGGGGGTGATCTCTCCTCTAAAAGAAATAGGATTTCTCCACCTATTCACCTATGTGTGGTTAAAATACAGGGCCCTGTGCCGAGGTGTCATGAGTTTGAATCCCAGGGGGGAGCCATTGCTCTGCCCCTTTTGCAAGGCTCTCTTCTTCAGCTTTATTGCTTTTTGTGAAGACTCATCCATACTAACAGCTTCTATGGTGTATAGAGCTGTCCTAGAAACTAATATAGAACAACGAGGGGAGAGAGGCTCCCACTGCAGGCTACCTGGTCTCCCCACAAAGCTGAATGAACTCACAACATCTATGGTACTTGAGCGGGCCTGGGCTATAAAACTTAAAGTGGTAAATTTACTTTATAGATTATAGTTTTTGGAGTCGGTGGTACAGGACTGCTGATTTTTCACTCCTTCCGTGTACTATCAGTCCCCTGCGCTCCAGGCTCTGCATTTTGAGCTGTAATCTTTCCCAACAGGTGTACGGATACTTAGACCTGTCAGCAGTTTATTTTTATTTGTTTACCTATCAGTTATTCCCATTAGCTAAGATGGTTCACTGGTCTCATGGCTTGTGAGGACTGTCTAATGGTGTAAATATTCATGCCAAGGACTTTATTTATGGCAAATAGACAGATCACTGCATTGCATAGCTCAAAGCATTACAGAGGAGGGTTTGGGCTTTCCAGTCTTGTTATATACCAGCATCCACTATAGGAGGCTATGCTAATCTAATTCACTCTGTAGAAATGAATATAATCCAATTGCAGCCAGGCTCAGTCACACATTCCATGGAAAGGAAACATCGGCTTTTAGCAGTCGGCTTGGAGCTGGAGCTGTCCAACTTTCTGAAAATGTCATTATTAAAGGCACTTTGCAAACGTTTTAACTTGCAGTTGAGGTGTGTGTTGGAAAATTCAATTTGATCCCTTTGTGGAGTAGGGAAAATGTCCTCCCTCACAGTGAAAATGTCGAGTGTAAAAAATAGCCTCATCATGCACACACATTCAAAAACACATCTCGTATGACAGCGCCAATGTTTCACGTTGTTTTTCGTCTGCAGCCAACTGTACCTACGGACCCTGTCAACCTCAGTGCCTGCAAGGATTGCGTCCTTTTCAAAGGCCATTGAAAACTGGAACGGCGGATATCCACGTGGCTGGCACGGGAGTTCTCTCTAGAACAGCAGCATTACTGACGCCGACCAAAATATCGCTTCACCTGCAACCTGTGTTTAAATTACATTATAATCATTTGGCAGATGCTTTTATCCAAAGCGACATATAATAAGTGCATACTGAAGGTCATTGAAGCAACTTCAGAACAGATCAAACTAAGCACATCCTTCTCATAATGTACTGTATAGCAGCTATCTCTAGTATTGAACAATCAATATAGTACACACAGTAAGCTATGGGTAAGTCAGCTATACCTTCTAAACTATAAAAGCAAACAAGTACTATGAAAATGGCCTTAGATTAGTATGTCAGTCAAGGTGGAGTCTGAAGAGGTGTGTCTTCAGGCCACGACGGAAAGCAGTGTTTGAGCAGAACGTAGAGGAATGGGGGAGTTTGGTTAAAATGCTGCATAGAGCCTAAAGCCCGATGTAGATGACGTGACACTATCCACATTAATAAGCTTGCTAACCCTGATCAGCAGGTAGTGTTTCTGTCAGGAGAGATGATTATTTTGAACCTAACCTCTAAAGGGTTTTTAATGGGAACTCAATAGCACAGCCTATGATCACGGGGTGTGCATTGCATTGAGATGAGGGCATTGTGCGTAAGAAACTGCCAAATTATCCATCTAAACATCCCGCATCCTTATGATTGTGTTCCTCTGGACCGTAATAAAGCCTCATGGCCAGAGAGCAGAGGGACACTCTTTCACACGGCCATCTGCTCGCTGAGCGCATCGTATTTGCTTGCATGAGGATGCCGATGACAAAAATCTAAAACTAAAGCCAGTAGTTTTGTTGTCTTTTATTTATTCTTGATCCACCGTTTCTGCAGTCATGTGGAAAACGTAATAAGAATAACGCCACCAGCCTCTCGCTGTTCTGTTTGCCCTCCGGCAGGGGTTTTGTTTGCGCTTCCAGTCGGATAAATATTTGTCACTTCATATAGTGTGAAATCCAGCGGAACAATATTGAGGTAGCCTGCGTGGCAGTAAACTGTCCCTCACTAAAAATGTAATATGTTCAATTCCAATTGATCTGAACCACTGAAACACACACTTACACCAAAAAACTAAAATATCGTGTCTTGAACCACAAGACTTCCCATGGGGAACTGAAATGGATAGTGATGCACCTGGACTCATACTGAGAATGCCTGCACAACAGATTTTTGTTCGGAAAACATTGAAAAATAAAAAAATCTCTGAGAACAAATTCATGGGCAATGCATACATGCAGTTCTTTGTACAAACAGGTGCATATGTATACACATACTGTATGTACATAGCACATACTGCACATGCATACATACATATGTAAGAACATGCATACCGTACACCGTACAGTGAGCACCATAATTCATTGGACAGTGACACATTGTTTGTGATTTTGGTTCTGTACTCGAGCACTTTGAGTTTGAAAGGATACAATGACAATGAGGTTGAAGCGCAGACTGTCAACTTTAATTTGAGGGTATGTTCATCCATATCGGATGAACCGTTTAAAAATTATAGAACCTTTTGTACATAGTCCCCCCCATTTTCAGGCATCAAAACATATTGGACTGTTTAACATAAGGTAGAATAAAGTAACCATGTTTAATATTTGGTTACATATTTTTTGCATGTCATGACGTCCTGATGTCTGTGATGCAACACTATAAAAAAACTCTTGACATCTTATTTTCTGGTACTCTTACAAGCAATACTGTAACTTCTCTGCATTTGAATGAATCTCTATGGAAATTGGGGGGAGGGACTAGATTTAGCTGTAAATTAAACTGGAACAGTATGGAACACATGGTTGGCTAAATGGCTCTAAGTCACTTTGAAACAAGCCTTAAACCAACACTCTGTGGCCAGATATGCAGTAGATATCGATGGATAACTTGAAGGGTTGTTTTTTCTGACAAATATTTATACTGAACGTTATGGACAAATAAGTCAGAAGAAGAAACCCTTCAAGTTATCCATCCATATCTACTGCATATCTGGCAGCAGAGTGATGGTTTAACGCTTGTTTGATCTGTCAGACTCTTGATGACTTAGGAATTGTGGATACGCGTGTCCAGGGCATGACATCCATACTTTTCCAGTGTAATTTACAGCTAAATCTAGTCCCACCCCCCGATTCCCAGAGAGATACATTCAAATGCAGAGAGATTATAGTATCGCTTGTAGGAGTACCAGAAAATAAGATATTAAGAGTTTTTTGTTATTGTTGGGTCAAAGATATCAGGAAGTCATGGCATCCAAAGGATATGTGACCAAATATTAAAAATGATTACTTTATTCTACATTATGTTAAACTGTCCAATATTTTTTGATGCCCAATGGGGGGGGGGGGGGGGGGGACTATGTACAAAAGGTTTTATCATTTCTAACCGGTTCATCCGATAAATACCCTCAAATTAAAGCTCACAGTCTGCACTTCAACCTCATTGTCATTGTATCCTTTCAAACTCAAAGTGCTAGAGTACAGAACCAAAAAAAACAAAAAATGTGTCACTGTCCAATGAATGATGGTGCTCACTGTACACGTGTTCAGCCTCTGTATTCTGTCTCGTTCCTTCTCAGAGCCCTGTGTTTATTCTACAGTACATGTCATTGCCATCCCATAATCTGCAGGGTCTGGGTGTTGTTTCTGTTTTTGAGGGATGCGAGTGCACTGGAGAGGGGGATTATGGGGGATGTGGAGAGCATTTTAAACCCAGCAGAACCCAGCAAGGCGGTGAGCTGCTCAGCTCTCCTACCACGCTAAAAATAAGTAATGCGTACAGTCGTGATTAAGCCGAGCATCATTCACTGGGCCTTCGCTGAATTTAAATAGTAACACAGTTTTCAGTGCTTAAAAAAAGCTCTGTGCATTACTGTTACCATAAGTAGTTTGTGTCATTGGAATCGCAGTCTGCTGCCATAAGGCACAATATAGTTCCTCGTTTCTCACACATTGGAAGTTGTCTTTTGTGTGTGCAGTGCGACGCACACGGCCAGCGCATTTAAAGGTATAACTTTGATATGAAAGGCTGTTTTAGGACCACTGCAATGTGGAGATTTATATGTGGCAGCTTATGAATCACTGGGCTCATTTGCATCAGAAAGCCTGGAGTGTTTGTGCAGCCTTTTATAAATGGTTCAACAACGGCTCTGTTGATTTACAAACTTGTTTTGCGCACCGTTCCACGGAGCCAGTCGATGGCTTGTCATTGATGGGAACAGTATGTCGCTGATTGGGGAGTTAGTGTGCACTCAAACTGTCTCCGGTGTAGACAGCGTATGTCTCCAGTGTTTTTGCATAGCAGGGAACCTCCCCACCCCCGGGGGTCTTTGGACATGCCAATGGAAGTGAAATGTGCTGTTTTTTCACCATTGTCCAAAACACTGATCAAACAAGATCACACAGAAGGGCCGTATACTACTGTGCAACGCTCAAATTTGAGGTTGACATTAAAAAAATCTTAAATGACTGGGGTGGGTTAGGATATCTGACACTGAAAAAAAAAAAAGTTAAATAAATGTTATTATATTTCATTAAACATGTTAAATCAAGCCGGAAAGTCTGCACACCCCTTTCACCTTCTCCACGTTTTATTACGTTACAGACTTATACTAGAATAGATTGAGTTCATTTATTGCCTCAAACATCAACACACAATAGCCAATAATGACGAAGTGAAAACAGGTTTTTAGAAAATATGCAATTTTATTTTACTGACAAAAATAGGTTATTTAGGGGTTACATATCTGTACACACCCTTAGCCTAATACTCGGTTGCTGCACCTTTGGCAGCGATTACAGCTTCAAGGCGTCTTGGGAAAGAAGCTACGAGCTTGGCACACTTGTTTCTGGACATTTTTGCCCATTCCTCTTGGCATATCCTTGCAAACTCCATCAGGTTGGATGGGAAGCGTCGGTACACAGCCATTTTCAGCTCTTTCCACAGATGTTCAATTGGATTCAGGTCTGGGCTCTGGCTGGGCCACTCAAGGACATGCATAGACTTTCTCTGAAGCAACTCCTTTGTTCTCTTGGCTGTGTGCTTCAGGTCGTTGTCATGTTGGAAGGTAAACCTTCGCCCCAGTCTGAGGTTCAGAGTGCTCTGGAGCAGGTTTTCTTCAAGGATCTCGGTGTACTTAGCTGCATTCATCTTTCCCTTTATCAGGAATAGTCGCCCCGTTGATCTTCTGAAAGGTTCTCCCATCTCAACAAGGATACCCTGGAGCTCTGTCAGAGTGACCCTCGGGTTCCCCGATTGCTCAGTTTGGCCGGGCGGCCAGGTCTAGAAAGATTATTGGTGGTTCCAAACTTCCATTTACGAATGATGGTGGCCACTGTGCTCTTTGGGACCTGTAAAGCTGCAGAGATTTTTCCGTACCCTTCTCCAGATCTATGCCTTGACACAATCCTGTTTCTGAGGTCTGCAGATAATTATTTTGACCCCATGGCTTGGAGTTTGCTCTGACATGCACTGTCAACTGTGGGACCTTATATAGGCAGGTGTTGGCAATCCCCAATCATGTCCAATCATTTTAATTTATCACAGGTGGACTCCAATTAAGTTGTAGAAACATCTCAAGCAGTATCAGTGGAAACAAAATGCACCTCAGCTCACTTTTGGGTGTCATATCAAAGGGTGTGCACACTTGTGTACATATGATATTTTACATTTAGATTTTTAATAAATTAGCACAAATGTCTAAAAACCTGTTTTCACTTTGTCATTATGGGATATTTTGTGTAGAATGAATTTTGAGACAAAAAATGAACTCAATCTCTTGTAGAATATGTCTGTAACGTAATAAAATGTGGAGAAGGTGAATGGGGTGTGTAGACATTCCGGCTTGACTGTAAATTGTTAAAAAGTATTGATTACATTGTATTGTTAATGTAATTTAATTGAAAATGTAAAAATACTTATTTTAAAAGTTCCTGAAATTGGGCCCGGGTTAGTGGCAGTTGTGCATCGTGCAGACCTGGAGCAGATCCACAGGCCTTGTGTCACGAACCAAACACGGGCTGAACCCAAATGCAACGACCAAGAGACAGGGAAACAGAAATGAGGATTTATTATGAGCTTTGGGGTAGTCCCAAGCTAAACACAAGTTTAACACAATAGTAAAGAGGGTCGAGGATGTAGCGAACTGCTCCAAGCCGGAGCTGGACTTGTACTGGACCAGGAGGCCCACACTGGAACCGGATCACGGGAACGAAGGGTTGTTCCGAACCGGAACTGGACTTGATCTGGACCGGGAGGTCCAACAGGAACTGGATCACGGAACGAAGGTTTTGTTCCGAACCGGAACTGGACCGGATCTGGACCGGGAGGTCCAACAGGAACTGGATCACGGGAACGAAGGGTTGTTCCGAACCGGAACTGGACTTGATACAGGAGGTGAGTTCCGAACCGGAACCGGACTGGATCTGGACCGGGAGGTCCAACAGGAACTGGATCACGGGAACGAAGGGTGTTCCGAACCGGAACTGGACTTGATACAGGAGGAGAGTTCCGAACCGGAACCGGACTGGATCTGGACCGGGAGGTCCAACAGGAACTGGATCACGGGAACGGAGGGTTGTTCCGAACCGGAACTGGACTTGAAACAGGAGGTGGGTTCCGAACCGGAACTGAACTGGATGTGGACCGGGAGGTCCAACAGGAACTGGATCACGAGAACGGGATCTGGACCGGGGGGTCCAACAGGAACTGGGCTGGAGGCAGAGCACCCAACTGCGCAGGCAACGTTAATTAGAAGCAGGGGTACCGCAACACATACAGGGGGACTTGACTGCTACAGGCTGGATAACTACAAACACTGGTCTTGGAACCAAGGAGTTTAACAGGGAAAAAACCCACAACAGAGCTTTCAGTGAATAGTACCAAAAAACAGGAGACCAGGATACACACGAAGTACGTTAACGAACTGGCGCCGAATAGCAGCCAGCGGGAGGTTAAAGTAAGGGAGTGAAATTGAAAACAATAACGAAAGCGTGAGGAATGTAACCAAGAGTGATTGACTAATTGACTGGTGCGGAATGCATGCAAAAAGGGGGAAAGGAGATAGGCTGAACCTGAAGTGGGGGAACAGAGAGAAACAGACAGAAGGGGCACGCCCAGCCTGTAGCGACAGGGAAAACACGGACACAGGGAATCCGACATGACACGGGAGGAAAGGGAAAAACATGGAGAACGGACAGGAAGGGAGCGGAACGTTACAGTACCCCCCCATCAAAGAACGCCACCTGGCGTATCTGGAGGCCTAGTCTTGTCCGGGAACTGGTTGTGAAAGTCGGAGATGAGAGAGTGGTCCAGAATAAGGCTCTTGTGGAGCCAGGACCGCTCCTCCGGGCCATAACCCTCCCAGTCGACCAGGTATTGGAAGCCCCGGCCCTTGCGGCGAATGTCGAGTATCCGACTCACCGTGTAGGCCGGGGCGTGGTCGATGATCCGGGGCGGAGGTGGAGTGACCGCCGGGGCACTGAGGGGGCTGGAGGCGACAGGCTTGATCTGGCTCACGTGAAAAACAGGGTGGACCTTAAGGGAAACAGGGAGGGAGAGTTTAACAGAAACGGGGTTGACAAGGCAAACAATGGGGAAGGGACCAATACACCGGGGTTGAAGTTTTTTAGATGACGTGGGGAGGGGAATATTGGCTGTGGACAGCCAGACCTGCTGACCGGCCTTGTACTGCGGGGCTGCGGTCCTGTGAAGGTCCGCCAGGCGCTGGGTGCGGGAGTTTGAGCGAAGGAGTGCGGTGCGTGTGAGTCTCCACGTCCGCTTGCATCTCAGGAAGTGGGACTTGACGGTGGGAACTGCCACCTCGGCTTCCTGGGCCGGCAGAAGGGGAGGTTGGTACCCTAATGAGCACTCGAAGGGAGACATCCCCGTGGATGCGCACTTAAGGGAGTTATGCGCATACTCCACCCAAGGGAGGAAACGGCTCCAGGAAGCGGGGTTGCGAGCAGTGATGCACCGCAGGGCGGCCCCCAGGTCCTGGTTCGCCCTCTCCGCCTGGCCGTTAGTCTGGGGATGGAACCCCGACGACAGACTAGCCGAAGCACCCAGGGCCACACAGAACGCCTTCCAAACCTGGGAGGAGAATTGGGGCCCACGGTCCGAAACGATGTCGGATGGGATCCCGTGCAGCCTGACAACGTGCAGCACCAGGAGCTCCGCTGTTTCGAGGGCGGAAGGGAGTTTGGGAAGTGGGATAAAGTGAACCGCCTTGGAGAACCGGTCCACAATTGTCAGGATGGTGGTGTTACCCTCTGACAACGGCAGCCCGGTGACGAAGTCTACCCCAATGTGACTCCAAGGACGGCCCGGGACAGGGAGGGGGTGGAGAAGACCGGAGGGAGGCTGGTGGGATGCCTTGCTCCTGGCGCAAACAGGGCAGGCCAGGACAAAAGCACGGGTATCCCCCTTGAGGGTGGGCCACCAAAAGCTCCTCCTGACCAGGGCGATGGTTCTGGCAACACCTGGGTGACAAGCCAGACGGGAGGCGTGAACCCATTCCAGGACCTGAGGACGGACAGAGTCGGGCACAAAAAGAGAGGAGTTAGGATTATTGCGGGGATCCGGTTGGGAGGCCTGGGCGGCCTTCACGATCTCTTCGATCTCCCAGGACACCGCAGCCACAATACAGGATGTAGGTATAATGGGCTCCGGATCAGCAGGACTGGAGGGGGGGGAAAAAATACGGGACAAGGCATCAGCCTTGGTGTTACGAGAGCCAGGGCGGAAGGTTACTGAAAAATTAAACCGGGCAAAAAACAGCGACCACCTAGCCTGACGGGCATTAAGCCTCTTGGCGGACCTGATGTAAACCAAATTGTGATGGTCCGTGAGGACAATAAATGGGTTACCTGCCCCCTCCAGCCAATGACGCCACTCCTCAAGTGCCAGCTTTATCGCCAGAAGTTCCCGGTCCCCGACATCATAGTTGCGCTCGGCGGAGGACAGTCTCCGGGAGAAGAAGGCGCAGGGATGGAGCTTGCTGTCCAAGGCGGCACGCTGAGACAGAATGGCCCCCACACCGGTGTCGGAGGCATCAACCTCCACAGTAAACTGACGGGTGGTGTCGGGGTGACAGAGAATGGGGGCAGTGGAAAATAGAACCTTGAGCTGTTCAAAGGCCCGTTGAGCCTCGGGATTCCAGCAATAGGGAATGGACGTGGAGGTGAGTTTGGTAAGTGGGGCAGCAATGACACTGTAATTGCGGATGAACCGACGATAAAAATTAGCGAACCCGAGGAACTGTTGGAGGTGCTTACGTGAAGAGGGTTGGGGCCATTCTGTCACCGCCTTGACTTTAGTGGGGTCCGCCCGGATACTGCCCTTCTCGATGATGAAGCCGAGGAATGGGACGGACGAGACGTGGAAAGAGCACTTCTCGGCTTTCACGAAGAGCTGGTTCTCCAGTAGCCGCTGGAGAACCTCCCGGACGTGGAGAACGTGTTCCTGGGGGGACTTGGAAAAGATGAGGATGTCATCTATGTACACAAAAACACACTTGCCCGACAGGTCACGAAGGACATCGTTCACCATCCCCTGGAAGACTGCTGGGGCATTGGTGAGGCCGAACGGGACCACCAGATATTCGTAGTGGCCCAACGGGGTGTTAAACGCAGTCTTCCACTCGTCCCCTTCGCGTATACGCACCAGGTGGTACGCGTTGCGGAGGTCGAGTTTGGTGAAGATGACTGCCTGGGAGAGGGGTTCAAAAGCGGTGTTAATGAGGGGAAGAGGATACTTATTACGAACAGTAACCTCGTTGAGGCCCCGGTAGTCGATGCAGGGCCGCAATGAGCCGTCCTTCTTCCCGACGAAGAAGAACCCTGCACCAACCGGGGATGAGGAGGGACGGATTATGCCTGACGCAAGTGACTCGTGGATGTAGGTCTCCATGGCCAGCTTCTCCGGGCCCGACAGACTGTAGAGGCGACCAGATGGAAGCTTGGCTCCCGCCAGCAGGTCTATGCAACAGTCGTAGGGTCTGTGAGGAGGCAAAGACAGAGCACGTGACTTGGAGAAAACTTGCGACAGGTCATGATAATGGCTGGGAACATTAGCTAGGTCGGGTACAGGAGGGATAGGTCTGTTACACTTGGCCCCCGGGGGGGGTAGAGCAGAGCGGAGACAGTTGGCTAAACAGTGACCGCTCCATGCCAGGATGCGACCGGCACGCCAATCGATGTGGGGGTTGTGAAGGCGCAACCAGGTCTGTCCCAGGACCATGGAGGACTGTTTAGCATTGATAAGGAGGAGTTGGATTGTCTCCCGATGATTGCCAGACAAAATAAGCTGCAGGGGAACGGTGGAGTGGGTAACTAACCCCAGACTCCTACCGTCCAGGGCGAGAGCAGTGATGGGGTTAGGTAAGACCTCCGTGGGAATCCCGTACCTTTTGACAAAGGTTATGTCAATAAAATTGGAATCGGCCCCGGAGTCAATTAGGGCAGATGTAGAGGCGGTGTTGTCCCTCCAAAGGAGAGTGGCCTTAAATTCAAGGCGGTTCTGGGCCGCATGGCTTGGGATAATAGGGCTCGTCAGTACGCCCAGTTTTACTGGCGAGCCATCTCTTTTGGGCGGATGGGACAAGAAGCGATTTGGTGGCCTGTCTTGCCACAGTAGAAACAAGACTTGGTGCGGAGTCGGCGTTGGCGCTCCTCGGCGTCCACAGTGATCTTGCCCAGTTGCATGGGCTCCTCCTCGGGAGACAAAGCGACGACTCTCGGTCCCTGGACGGGAGAGGGTTGTCGAGCCCGGGAAGGGGCAGAGGGCGGAAGACGGGAGGGATTCTTCCCTCGCTCACGGGCCCGGGTTCTGAGATGGTTGTCAATGGCTATAGCCAAACTGATGAGGCTGTTGAGTGAGTTGGCCTCCTCCCGAGTAGCTAGCTGGTCCTTC
Organism: Ilyophis sp. 1 JC-2022; assembly: GCA_022702515.1. NCBI lineage: Eukaryota > Metazoa > Chordata > Actinopteri > Anguilliformes > Synaphobranchidae > Ilyophis > Ilyophis sp. 1 JC-2022. The sequence continues at coordinate 91,432,854 of CM040396.1, read as the reverse complement.
AGCTCCTCACTGAGAGCCTGACGAAAGGCCCCCTGAAGGGAGGTGTCGTTCCATCCCGCCTCAGCAGCGAGGGTGCGGAACTGGATAGCCATCTCCGCTACGCTGCGGCTGCCCTGCCGGACCTGTAGAAGGCGCTGGGTAGCGTCTAGACCGCAGATTGGGTGGTCAAAGATGCGCCGCATCTCCGAGGTGAAGAGGGCGAAGTTGTTGCATGTAGGAGACTGACTGTCCCAAATAGCTGTGGCCCACTCCAGGGCACTGCCTCCCAGGCTGCTCATAACGAAGGCGATCTTGCATGGGTCGGAGGCGAAGGAAGTGGGCTGCATGCGAAAAACAATGTCGCACTTCATTAAAAATTCGCGGCACCTCCCCAGCCCCCCGCGGTATAATTCGGGGTGTTGAACTCTGGGCTCCCGGCCAGGAGAGGGGACCGGAACCTCGGGAGACAGTTCGGGTGTTGGAGGGGTCGGGCCCACAGGGATCCGAGGAAGAGGCAGGTGAAGCGCTAGCTGAGCAACCTGCTCCGTAAGCCCCCCCAACACTTCCAACACGTCGTCCATCCGGCGGCCCTGTTGGTCGCTGACCGCGGATTGGCAGGAAAAGGCGTGGCGAATCTGCTCGAGGTCGGCTGGGTCCATGTTTTGGGCCAGTTCGTTCTGTCACGAACCAAACACGGGCTGAACCCAAATGCAACGACCAAGAGACAGGGAAACAGAAATGAGGATTTATTATGAGCTTTGGGGTAGTCCCAAGCTAAACACAAGTTTAACACAATAGTAAAGAGGGTCGAGGATGTAGCAAACTGCTCCAAGCCGGAGCTGGACTTGTACTGGACCAGGAGGCCCACACTGGAACCGGATCACGGGAACGAAGGGTTGTTCCAAACCGGAACTGGACTTGATCTGGACCGGGAGGTCCAACAGGAACTGGATCACGGGAACGAAGGTTTTGTTCCGAACCGGAACTGGACCGGATCTGGACCGGGAGGTCCAACAGGAACTGGATCACGGGAACGAAGGGTTGTTCCGAACCGGAACTGGACTTGATACAGGAGGTGAGTTCCGAACCGGAACCGGACTGGATCTGGACCGGGAGGTCCAACAGGAACTGGATCACGGGAACGAAGGGTGTTCCGAACCGGAACTGGACTTGATACAGGAGGAGAGTTCCGAACCGGAACCGGACTGGATCTGGACCGGGAGGTCCAACAGGAACTGGATCACGGGAACGGAGGGTTGTTCCGAACCGGAACTGGACTTGAAACAGGAGGTGGGTTCCGAACCGGAACTGAACTGGATCTGGACCGGGAGGTCCAACAGGAACTGGATCACGGGAACGGGATCTGGACCGGGGGGTCCAACAGGAACTGGGCTGGAGGCAGAGCACCCAACTGCGCAGGCAACGTTAATTAGAAGCAGGGGTACCGCAACACATACAGGGGGACTTGACTGCTACAGGCTGGATAACTACAAACACTGGTCTTGGAACCAAGGAGTTTAACAGGGAAAAAACCCACAACAGAGCTTTCAGTGAATAGTACCAAAAAACAGGAGACCAGGATACACACGAAGTACGTTAACGAACTGGCGCCGAATAGCAGCCAGCGGGAGGTTAAAGTAAGGGAGTGAAATTGAAAACAATAACGAAAGCGTGAGGAATGTAACCAAGAGTGATTGACTAATTGACTGGTGCGGAATGCATGCAAAAAGGGGGAAAGGAGATAGGCTGAACCTGAAGTGGGGGAACAGAGAGAAACAGACAGAAGGGGCACGCCCAGCCTGTAGCGACAGGGAAAACACGGACACAGGGAATCCGACATGACATGGGAGGAAAGGGAAAAACATGGAGAACGGACAGGAAGGGAGCGGAACGTTACACCTTGTTTGCGATTCAGTTGGTGTTCAGTGCATGCAGGGGGAGTGGGGATTTAAACACCTGTCCCACTGTCTGGCAAAATGCACGCTATTAGAAGGGACACGAGATAATACGGAAAAAACTGGGGCTGGATCTGCAGCCAAATGTGGGCTTTAGATAACGGTTCAGTGGCTTGTGCAGTCACAGTATTTACACACTGACCTCCGCTCTTTTCTCTCTTCTGACCCAACGCACCACGCAGGTGATTACATTGCACTTTTCCACAGCTGCCGATGTCATTTTACTCTGACGTGACATTTAGCGCCAGACAGCAAAGACTAACCACACATAGTGGAATGAGGAGGACTAAGATGTGATTATTCACATGGCAGAGACGGGGTTTTATTCAGGAAAGTGGATTGGAGGAGGGGTTGGGAAGGGGCAGGACTTTATCTATGAAGCGGTGAAGGTGGTCTGGGGGCGGGGGGAGGGGTTTTCACTAATGAGGTGTAGAAGAGGCCAGGAAGTGGGGGGGTGGGTCCATCTCTGCTCGAGAGCCCAGGAAACGAGTTGCGGAACAGCTGCAGTGCGTCTCACCCAGTCTGCTTCGGAGCGCGGTGAACGTGGCCCAAGCTTCCTCCAGCACCGGCTCCGTATGCTGGGATTTAGCGTCATTCCACAAGGATAAAGCGGTGAAATCAATCACTTTACCAGCGTGTGACGCTCGGCTGGGCACAAACCCGGGGGGTGGTGGCTGAGGGGTGCAGAGGATGGGGATAATCAAGAGTGACATCCTGGAAGGGGCCCGGGGAGTGGGTCTAACTCCCCCAGGACTGATGCTGTCACTCTGTGCATCGTCACTGAAGTTGGTATCTGCGGGGGGGGTGGGGGCATGTTGTGATCTTTGGTTTTGAAGAGGATGGAAACTGGGGAGAATGAGACTCGTGCTGGGAACCGCTCAAACGCCGTAAGGGGTAGAGTGGGAGTTGTTTATACGTCTATCAGGATCGTGCAGGTGATCTCGCTGGGTTCCACCGACGTGTATCGCACTTCAGCGGCTCGGAGGGATCTCAGTACTCACAGTAGGACTCTTTCTGCCGCATTAGGGATACGCGTGTTTAGGGCATGACATTCACTTTTTCACCCACAGCCCAGAGTGGCTTGTGGATTCTAAAAATCACCAGCCACTTTCAACATTTTACCAGCCACATTGCCATTTACAATATAACACAACCTGGTTGGTTGCCTGCCAAAGTGGCTGCTAGGGTAGAACATCTTACCAGCCACAATCTTACCAGTGTTTGACTTGTGGCTGGTGTTAATCTCACACCCTGAGCATGTAGTGTGCCACCCAGGCCAGCTGGATAACACTGAGTGTTAAAAATTAATCAGCATTTTTTACTGATGAAATTGGCAATGGACCCAGGCAACAAGGAAGGCTGTGCATATGGCACAGGGCCAAAGCAAAACTATTGTGTCAGGTTTTCCATTGCCATCTCTGCTTTTCCATTCAGAAAGATCCCCTCAAGAGATACCATTCTTTTCTGTGTGATATCTCTTAAGTCTGCAGCTTGTTTGCACTGTTCACTTGCCATATAGACAATAGTCTTTCAATGTTATTGCCTCTGCCTGGGGACTTTGTGGAAATGTAGTTTCTCAATATAATTATATAAAGAGTTGCTTTTTAGTGTGCCACATGGAAAGAATGTGCTTTTGTTTAAATTGTAACTGCTAAAGACAATGAAGGCAAGTGTAAAAAAAATTCCTTCATTGGTTTTTGTGCATTTTTTACAGATGGAGAGCAGACGATGCACCTGCTTTTGTATATTTGGTTTATTCAGGCAGGTAGAAAGCAGAGAGGATACCAGATAGAGCTTAGATCACAGCGCAGCAGATGGCATTTCAGGGATCAAACCCGCAGCCACACAAGGGGATACGCATGTGGCTCAAGAGTCAGCCACCCTGCGGACTGCGTCACTTGCCTGGCCTGTGTTTGTAGTTTGTCAGTGATGCCTAGTGTTGCCAACCGTCCCTTCAAATAAGGGACCGTCCCTTATTTGGAAAATAAAAGACCCGTCCCTTAACGAACTGATAAGGGACGCAGTTTGTCCCTTATTTTGGGGACTCAATGAATGACAGAGCGATTTATATGAGAAATTACGGTAAGCTTGTCTATGTGCGAGAATGCACTCAGCTCATTGGTCATGACTCGAATTGCTGTCAGTGTTGCTAGAATAGATAGGCCCTTGTGCCTCATTTTACTTTAAATTGAAGTTCGACATAGTGTTGAAGAACTGTTATTTTGCACTGACAAAATAAATTATTGAATGATAATGTTTCCCACGTATTCCTCAAAAATACAAAACTGATCAAATTCAGGTTTGTGTGTCTTAGTACATGGGCTTATTACAGATGCATGTCTGGTATATGGATCGGACTTGTTACAACCAAGTAGGCCTATATTATATGTTAAAGTGTAGTAATAATGCAGTAATGCAGGTGTAAAAAAAGGTTAAAAAATTGGCCTGTGTCGCGAGGGCCGCTAAGGTGTCCCTTATTTCAATTTCTGATAGTTGGCAACCCTAGTGATGCCTCACCTGTGTTTGTAGTTTGCCAGTGATGAGACAGGCTGTAGTTGGCTGATGCCTCAGAGGGTCTGACCTGGTTATAGAGCTGTGGGCAGTGCACCTGTCTCCACCACATCCTTTTATTTTTTGCTATAATCTTGTCTTCAAACTACTTCCACCACAGTTATTCTTATCATTACGTTATTAACATGTTTACCAAGTTAGTTCAGTGAAATCATAGAATTCTAACTGGCTGTGTCATTTTTAAGCTTTCTGCTTTAAAAGCTGTCATTGGCAGTTATTTTGTTTATACATCGTCTCGGTTTTTATTATGCTGAGCACGGTAGCCATTTCAAAACCAAATTCACAGGTGGACTACAATTTGCATGGTATAGCTACATTATGCCATTACTATGGTGTGGACACCCCCTAAAAAAGTAACTCAATTTAAATTCAACGCATCCCGAAACAAGACTTTTCATTCTGTTGTAACGTAAAGGGCCAGTTCTGTTAATGTTAGCTAGGGTAGCCTATTGTCTTTGATATCTGTGTTAGCTTAATAATTACATCTGGGATGACTGACATTATCTTTTTGATAGGATCTTCGTGGCTAACTGTCATGTTTAGCGAGCTAAGTTTGATAACTGTCTAACTAATTTGATGAACTCGACAAGTTGTTTTGTGTAATGAAATTGTGTTAACTTTGACTTCCTTTGCGCAGCCACTAGCTAGGTAATACCACTGTGTTTCATTCATTTCTATGAGTAAGAGCATAGCTACAGTAAGTAGCTAGCTATAGTTAGTGGTCTAACTTGGCCATTCTTGCTAAATGTACTTACATACTCGCTAAAATTTTATGGTTTCAGATTGTATTGCTAGCTACCCATTGAGCAAAGGCCGGAATCTAGCTAGACGTCTAGAGGGAAATCTTGGTTGAGAGACATTTTAACATAAATGGACTAGGTTAAACTCAATATGGCTGTGGCCGAATCAGCACCCTTTCATACTATTAAGTAGGCTTGTAGAGTAGACAGGACGAGAAAGTTGTTAAGTAGGCAAAAGTTTCTCTAAATGTAGTATACGTAAAACATATGATATACTCACTTCCGGAGTTTCGCTGAGTATATTCGGGAGGACACTTTTCAAGAAGTATGCAAACATTTTGGTTGCATAAATATAAGGGGGCATAAATATGAAAATATAGTTTTAGAAAAATGAGGCGCAGCTTCATTGACGTTTTCCTTCAGTAACAACAAAAACAACACGTGACATGACCGCGCAAGGGTGGGACGTCTTACGACACTTCCACAGTACGGTTGTTAAATAGTATGGAGGATATTTTTTGCGTACTGCACATTGCATACTAAACAGTGCACATTAAACAGCACATATCTGCCAGTACACTGTATACAGGAGATGGGATGAAGTAGATAGGGGTCTGATTCAAACACAGCTTATAGCTCATGTTTTACTCTGATATAGCCTAGCTACATTCTAGATGGCTGAAAAACCTTTCACTTTTCAACCAAATGTAGCCGTTTTGAAGCAATCTGCCCAGTGGTGAGTGTAGTGGTGAGTGTTTGAAGTACAGTAGACATATACAGGGCTGGGGCAGTTGTCAAAGCTCAGTGCTGCTGTGTGTGTGTGTGTGTGTGTGTGTGTGTGTGTGTGTGTGTGTGTGGTGGGGGAGGGTGTGTGCCTGTATGTTTGTATGTGTGTGTATATTTGAGAGCAGGGTCATGTACAATTCACTTTTAAATGCATTCTGAATTACAGACAGCTTTGCGGTTTCATTGAAGCTATATTGCTTTGCGCTGGTTCTAGCCGGTTTTAATCAGGTTTTATTGAACATGATTAATTACACGCTTTCAAGCCTCACATCCACACTGCTCAGAAATCACCCACAGTCACATTACTTTGTCAAGTGAGATCTGCAATGTGATGATTAAACAGCATTATTTAGCTTCATGCGCAAACTGTTGATCTCCACTGGGGAATGTGCAGAATTTTTTAAGCGTTGAAGACAATGTTCCCAGAATGTTCAATGTTCCCTGTTTGACCTGTTTTATTTATCATTACGACTTGGATTAGAATACAAATCTAATGGAGTTAGTGCCACTCATACCAAACCACTTGGGTTCCCATGATACAATCATTTTGTTATTTTATCCTTTCAGATTAATCTTTCCTTTATAAAACAGTGAGTAGAACATGCTGGTTTTCCATCCATCCATCCATCCATTATCTGACCCGCAGATTCCTGGTCAGGGTGACGAGGGGGCTGGAGCTTATCTCAGCACATGCTGGCTTTTGCTTCAGTATATTTAGCTTTGCAATGACATTTTAGAATCTAAGTGGAAGAGAAAGCATGTTGAATTGAGTGGTATCACTATCCACATATTCCCCTCCCCCCCAGTGGGAAAATTGCAGTTGTTTACCATGAAGACAAGCTGAAAGACTTTGGCAATGGCCTTTGATCTTTCAGTTAATTAATTCTTCTGTTTCTTGTACTGCCAAGTAAACAGTCACTTTTGGCATCTTCACTTAACTGCAGAAATCTTCTTATGAAAATCTGCCAATTACAAACCTTTAACTCTTGTGTTTTTTTGGAGAGGTTTTTTAACTGGAAAGATTAGCATCAGTTCAATTATGGAGATTGTTTTCAAGAAAGAAAAAACAATAAATAAAAGATTTATGTTTTCTGGAGCTTCTAGGTCTCTGGTTTAACCCAATCAAAATGAAAGGCTGCTTTCTTGGGTCAATGTTGCCATAGCAAAGTCTGATAATCTCATTCTGATTGGATGTGATCAGGGACCTTCACAGTATTGTGCTGTCAGAATCATTCTATATTATATAATATTATGTTACATTATAATGTTAACCAGAAACATCATCCAAATGAGAAAGCCTGCAGGTTCATATTTCTCCTGAAGCTGTGCGAAGGGTTGGACTCTCATTGTGTTCTGTTCATGAGTATGAAGCCAAACAGCTGTGGTATGTGTGTCTAGCTCCTCTTTTTTGACATGGTACCCGTTTTTCTTAGTGGACTGTGTGGACATAATGATATATAATATATATACAGTGCCCTCCACTATTATTGGCACCCCTGGTAAAGATGAGTAAAATGGGTTATGAAAGATTCACCGTTTGGTGAATTAGCTTAATCTCACACTGAAAAACTGATAAAAATCCAACCTTTAATTGAAGTAAATGTATTATGAGAAAAAAAGATCCTTCATCAAGAAATTATTATTTTTTAACAAAACCACATGTGCCACAATTATTGGCATCCTTGTATTTATATATAAAGTAATCTTTCATTTTTAAATATTTGGTAGCATATCCTTTGCAAGTCTGTGCCCCAACAACATAAAAAAACTCTTGATATCTTATTTTCTGGTACTCTTACAAGCGATACTATAAAGTCTCTGCATTTGAATGGATCTTTATGAGAATTGGGGGGTGGGACTAGATTTAGTTGTAAATTATGCTGGAACAGTATGGAATACATGGTTGGTAAAATGGCTGTAAGTCATCAAGGGTCTGAAGTATCAAATGGGCCTCAAAACATCACTCTGCGGCCAGATATGCAGAAGATGTGGATGGATCACTTCACAATTTCTTCTGACAAATTTTCCTATTGAACTCTATGGATAAATAAGTCAGGAGAAGAAACCCTTTTTATTTATATATCCATCCATATCTACTGTATTTCTGGCAGCAGAGTGATGGTTTAAGGCTTAAGACATTTAGCCATCCAGTGTAATTTAATGCTAAATCTAGTCCCACCTCCCAATTTCCATAGAGATCCATTCAAATGCAGAGACATTATACATAGTATCGCTTGTAAGAGTACCAGAACATAAGATATCAAGAATCTTTTGATGTTGTTGGGTCACAGACACCAGGACGTCATGGCATGCAAAGGATATGCGACCAAATATTAAAAATGATTACTTTAGTCTATATATAAATGCAGTGGTGCCAATAATTGTGGCACATGTGGTTTTGTTAAAAATAATTATTTTTTTATAATATTTTTCATTATTATTTTTTTACATATTAAATTTAGTTCAATTAATATTTTTCAACGCTTTTTCAACCACAGGCCCCTGGTGTGGATGTCCTACCACCAGTGGAAGGCCATGTTACAGAATGTGGCCAGTAGCTAACTGTGTGTGGTATTCATATGAGGGTGCAGCAGATCCTGAACATTGAGCAGTGCTGCCTTATGATTACCCTCAGGTGCACTAACTGCATAGTAACCCACCTGTCATCCAGTAAGAACATAACTGCACATTCAAATACAAGCCCTCATTGGGCCTCATTTATCACTCAGGCGTACATTCAAATCTGATCGTAAAGTGAGCGTACGGCCATTTTTAGAAAAATTTCTGGATTTATCTAAATGAACGTGGGTGGACGGTACGATGAAATCTCATGACAGCTCTCGACCTTGCCTAGGTACCTCTACATTTACTGGTGTGCAGGCTTGCCATCAAATATTGATCAAGAACTTGAGAGCTCATTCTTCTTTTGAGTGAGAATGCAACTGTATTAAATGATGAATGAAGTTATGCTTGTTAACATAATTAAAAATGTTTACAGCACTACATCATTTTTTAAACAGAAAAAATATTCTAGTACTCATATACAGTTGTACTAAAGTGGCACAACTATATTGTGACAGTGCCGGTTCTTCCCGTTGCCGTCTGCCGGACTCCTGGTTTTTCTATTCTATTCCCAGGAGCGGGTAGATGGGCGGAGCTGATGGCACCAGTTTTTTGACTGAACACACCTGGAGGCTCTGGAGGCCTACGTAAGAAGAGCCCTCCATTGTCTCTGGCGCTTCCCACCTGAACGGACGCTTTGTTTGATTTTGATTTGTTAAAGTTTAAAATAAAGAATTCTGTTGGCTGTGGTCTCCCCTTTTATGTCGTGATCATACGAGCCTGAGCGTGACAATATACATAAGAAATATCAACTGAACGTGGGCTGTAATCTGTATGAGGGTGAAGAACAGGGCTGCAATATGGCAACATTTGTTGCAGTTTAAAAATTGAAGTTGATTCAACATTCTAATGTAATGTTTCTGTCTGAATGTTCTCCTACTTCACTTGGTTGAGGTTTCCCCCCCGCCCCCATGCATGGCATGTTCGCAGGTGGCTGTGTTGTGGTGGCTCATGGTGCTGTCGTATCTAAAGACCTGAACGATGAGAGAGACCACAGATGGGGGCTGTGTCAGTGTGACGCATATACGCACAAGACAATGGATTCCATGAAATATTCTGAAATAGTCACATAACCGTGAACGTGTATACCTTCTGATTAATTGACCCATAGTACCCATAATGAATTTCATCTACTATCACACATCTGTGAATGTGTACATATTTGATTGACACCATTTAATCTCAATGTTTTGTGTATATAAAAATAAATATATCAACATGTCATGTAAATGCTTTTGTATGTCTGTTTAAAAGCAGAATTAAATTATTATTATAAAGCCATTATTATTATTATTTATTATTGCAAACTTGGTTCAAGGTACAGACAACTTATGTTATGTGTAAATTTGCATCATACACAAAACTAGTGGTGTGTGTGGACTCTGTGGTGCTGAAGAGAAACCCACGCTACATACAGCAAGTTCAATCTCTTCCATTTTCATTTAATAGGAATTTGGAAGAATACATTCGCAGGGTTGCCAGATTGTAATATTGAACTTTGGGGGTATTTTGCGGTGTTTTTCCCCTCAAGTGGGGGATTTTACGATCTGGCGTCCCTGGGATTTACGCATCTGGCAACCCTGAAAAGAAATTACAGATTCTCCCCATCAACAAAACATTTTTAAATGCTTGTTTTAACTGGGCCCTTTTTTCTGTTCAAGGGAGTTGGAACGAGTGCATTGATGGAATCAGTGCAGGACACTTCATGTGAGTGACTTACTTCCATTGGTTAGACAAAAAGTGACTTTACAGCAGAGCAAGTCGGATGTAAAAAATTTAAATAAAATCCCAAACCAAGATTATAGCTTTTCAGAATCAAATTAGGTTGTAAATTTTACTCAAGGTGCTGATAATTTACATGTTATGTGTAAATTTACATCATAAACAACTGTGGTTTTGTCCTGTTATTAAATGTTCATGTTATTGCCTCTGCTCCTTTGATAGGAGTCCTGTACATTTTTCAATGGTGACAAGAATATTTTAACACAACCGTTTTGCAATTTTGGCAGTTTGTATTTTGATACTCTGAAGAAGGGGAAACTATAATCTCAATCATTAATGTACCGGTGATGTCTAACCAGCTGAAATCATGTTAAAATATTTTATTTTGGATCAGAATCCAATGGAGAGCAGTGCTGTTCCAGTCCTGCAGAATCTTTTAATGGTGACCTCAAAATTTCAACACAAACATGTCTAGTAGTGTCATGGTGTATTATAATGAGTCAGAAATTCAACTCCTAAAGGTTGCAGGTTTGATTCCCAGATAGGACACTGCTGTTGCACGCTTGAGTAAGGCACTTAACATGAAGTGTTTCAGTATTCAGAGTTGTACAAATTAATATTATGTTTAAAAAAATGTAAGTTAAGTTGTTCTGGATAAGAACATCTGGTAAATAGCAATAATAATGTTAACAATTTCATACCCTGGAGAAGTATTAACTATAATAATTTTGTTTAACATACAGGTGACCTTCCAGTCCATATTGTGATAATACTTATTTCACTGCATCAGGCTATAAATTAAAGTGCTTTTCTATGCTTCAATGGTGATTAATTGCACTTGTGCTGTAATACCATTTTATGCCAGCAGTGTCCCTGTAGTGTCCCAGTGGTTCCACCCATAAACTCCAAATGAGATCATCAAAGGCTCTTTTTTTATTTGAAAACTGCAAATATCAATGATAAAATATCTAAAAGCCAGTGGGTAAGGTCTGACTCATTACAGGGCACTAGTGACTAGATTTGGCTTCCCTGGTGGACATAAAACACCTCTGCAACAAAATAATATCTAAAAACCAGGGTGTAAAGGCTGAACTGAAGCTCTTTCATATACAGTCAGTAAGTTAGCCAATCAATTTCAGGATTGCAGTGAGTTTCTACATTAAATAACTTGAAAACAATAATTGTGAAACCCATCTTTTTAAAATACTGCTGCACAAACAGACCAAACACACCTGGATAACATCTTATGCATTCAACTCCCTTAGATATTTTCCATTTACCCACTTCTCAACCAATACGTTTGCATGTAGAACGCAATTTGCATGAGAAAGATGGGTTGCGTTTGCAATGTAATTTGCAGCCATTATCATCAGCGTGTACATCAATGCTCCTCACAAATCAAAACACCAGCAGTTTTGTTTCCAGGGTTTTCTTTTTTAATTATTATAATTTCCACATAAAACTAAAAGACAGGACTCGATTAAATCAAAACAGTGTCCAGTGTGTCATTCTTTCTTCCCACCACTAGGGGGGAGCATCCCATCTGCCCGACTCTCTCCAACACAGGCGGAAGTACACCTACACTGAGTCGTAGATGAAGCAGGGCCATCAGAGTACCGATCATGATGATACGAGCGACCAGACCCTTCCACACACCTGGGAGGGGGGAGGAGAAAGAGGAAGGGAGAGAGCAGAGAGAAAGAGATAGGGGAGAGTGAGGGAGGCAGAGAGAGAAGGGGGAGGGGGGAAAGAGAGAGAGAAGGGGAGGGAGAGAGAGAGAGGAGGAGGGGGGAGAGAGAGGGAGGGAGAGGAGTGAGGAAGAGAGAGAGAGAGAGAGAGGGGAGGGGGGGAGAGAGAGGGGTGAAAGAGAGAAGGGGAGGGAGAGAGGGGGGAGGGGGGGAAGAGAGAGAAGGGGGAGGGGGGAAAGAGAGAGAGAAGGGGAGGGAGAGAGGGGGAAAGAGAGAGAGGGGGGAGAGGGGAGAGAGAGAGGGGGAGGGGGGAGGGAGAGAGAGAGCGAAAGAGGGGGTATCGAGAGAGAGAGGAGGGGAGAGAGAGGCGGGGAGGGGGGAGAGAGAGAGAGAGCGAAAGAGGGGGGAGGGAGAGAGAGGAGGAGGGGGAGAGAGAGGGAGGGAGAGTAGTGAGGGAAAGAGAGAGAGGGAGGGGAGCAAGAGGAGAAGAGATTAAAGGAGAAGAAGAGGATGTGTGTGAAAGAGAGAAATCAATATTATATGATACTGTAGTGACATAAGATGTGATGAGAAGATAAATTATGCTCCCTAATAGTGTTCAAATGGGTTCAAACACAGGTTTCAAACACATGTTTCTTCTTCTTCAATTAATGTGATTTTGTCCCATAAAGTGAGGTTCTAGTATAAGCCCAACCTCTCTAGCACATTTCTGTAAATTACTTTGTTTACTTGCATTTATTCTTTATTTGTACATACATAAATCAAGGTGTTTTGAGAGTGTGGGTTTGAGTAACATAAGGTCACTACGCTGGTTATTATATACTGTACCTTACATGTACTTTCTTGAAATAAGCTTATATGGAAGCAAAAAGTACAATATTGGTAAATAAATGCAATTTAAAAAGTTGCTAATTCTCATTCTTGACTGCTTCCGTAATCCATTTACCCTGAGATAAATGAGAAAAAAATGTACCTCTAACTGTATATAAAATCTATTGACTGAACCAAAAAGTGTCAAGAAATAATAACAAAAAAAGGCCTGTCCAAATATAGGTAACTTAATGTTTTATTCAATAACTTATTCAACTATATTATATAATATATATAATGTATATTTGGAATTAAACCATATTCTATATAAAAATTCTACTTTCAACTGTTATAAGGAGTGGTTTGTTTTTGCAACAGCTGGTTTAAGAGTAAAATCCTAATTTGACTGTTGTCCAAAATAGTGTCCTCTCCAGAACATTTGGTGTGAGCATAAAAAAAATTAAGGTAAGACCACCAAACGATAACTCCTTAATTTATTTCAAAGTATTTGGATGTCTTTTTATTTTAAAAAAACTGTTACCTAATCAATATGTATCTTCACCATCCTTGATATCAGTAAGACACCTTATCAAGATCTGAACGTATGACCTGCTGTCCGTCATTGTGTTGAGAAGCGGAGTTTTCCCTATTCACAGATAGGACAGTGTATAGCCAGACCTCTGTGTGTTATATTACAGCAGAGGGGACCACATACAAACAATCCAATGCCATAATAACATGAAGGGCATTAGCAATTAAACAATATTAAGCAACACGACCTGGCTACAGTGCTGTACATCCATCTTGCAAATTTTTGTAAGATTAATGATTGAGATTAAAGATCTAACACTGTTATTATGGCCATGGGCTGATTAGATGTGGGTGGTCTGGTCTCCAGAATAAAACAGAGAATTTAGACCAGCAATTAAGCAAACACAACATTCACAAAAGGTAAATAAACTGTAGGACTATTCTCCTCCACCACCACTCATGCCACAATGACTCCGGGTTCTTTCTGTCATTTTGTATGTTTATTGTCAAATCAGAAATATATGAATGATTGGTGACAGATAAAAGAAAGATGACATGTTGATACTGGAATACATCTTATGCAAATACAATTATATCTAGATTAAGCTGTAAATTAGGCTGGACCAGTATGGAACTCATGGTTGACTAAATGGCTGTAAGTCATCATGGGTCTGAGGTATCAAGTGAGCCTCAAATCATCACTCTGCTGCCAGATATGCAGTAGATATTGATGGATCACTTTAAGGGTTGTTACTCCTAATTCATTTTCATATTGAACTCTATGGAAAAATTTGTCAGGAGAAACAACCCGTAAAGTGATCCATCCATATTTACTGCATATCTGGCAGCAGAGTGAGGAAAAGATCAAACAGACCATATATTCAATAGACTATTATGGATATTTATTTTACAAAGTAATAAAAAAGAGAAACAAGACAAGAAAAACATGTCACGGAACAAGCTGAAAACAACAAATTTCAGTTATAAAATATATACAAGCTGAAAATATTATTTTTATTATAAAATAAAATAAAATGCTCATTAAAAGGTTAAATATTAGCATGATATTTAAAGTTAAAAATAAATAAAAATTCTACATTAATAACCTCAATTTTGGGATCTTCCCGACCAGTGCCTCCGTCTCAGGGGCGTAGCAGTAATCTTTTAACCACAAAAAAGTCTGGGTTGCGCCTCCCCCCAGGGAGACTTCCTGAGAGCACCTGAAACACACATTAAAGTAGACTACAATAAAAATGTCCCCACAAAAGTGTTAGCTAACGTTTATTGCTGTCACTGACTCACTCCATTAGCTAACTGAACTAGTTAGTAGGCTATAATGTTAGTAACTGTAGCCTACTTGGATAAATAATATGCCTATAATAACGTCATTAAGTTGCTTTGCCAGCTATTTGGTAGGCCTACATTAGTTACTGAACACGTAATAAAATGCATAAAAATACAACTTCCACAGTCGTTGCAGTGAGTCTACTGTCGCTGAAACAAGTACCCATACCAAGCAAATAGAAGACGTTGTGACAACCTATTGCTTTGGTGCCCACAACATTATTGTCAGTTATGTGCCGAGGACATTGTCACAACGTGGACATGTAATTCTATTTCACATATGAACTATATGCTAATGGCATATTCTTCTGCCTGGCGGCAGGATGAGTCGAGATTAATAATAATAATAATAATAATGATAATGCCTGCCATTTATATAGTGCCTTTCTTGACACTCAAAGCGCTTTACAATGATGAGGGGGAAACTTGGCTCAACCACCACCAATGTGTAGCACCCACCTGGGTGATGCAACGGCAGCGATTTTGTGCCAGAATGCTCACCACACATCAACTGAGGTGGAGAGGGAGAGAATAATTTTTTTAGCCAATTAAACTGGGGGATGATTAGGAGGCAGATTGAAAGAGCCTGGGTTGAGAGTTTTCCGTGCAACGTGTGTGGTGTCATTGACTGATATGAACATGTCCAGGGGTAGATGTAAAAACTTGCACTGATTACCTGGACCACCAAGCCAATGAAACTGGTGTCCAAAATAAATGTTGTGGCCAAAATTGTACGACAATATTTTAGCATCATTCTTTGTGGAATTGTGAAAGGCATGTTTTACTGAGGCTGCAAAGATCCTAGCACAATTTTTTTAAATATATACGGTAGAAATTAAGAAGCTACATGACAGTCACCATGAATGTGTTTGGTACTTCTTACTGTAAATTGTAAAACAGTGCAACCGGTTCAACATGTTTTAAACGTTCAAATAATTTGTATAGAGGCTACATTTAGCCCGGTTGCTGGTTAAGTTAAGACGACAAAAACGAGGCTCATGGAGCCTACATTTCCACGTTGTACGTTTTTAATACGCTGTGAATTCGACTGTCGACTGACTTAAATTAGTTTTTGCATTCTAAATAGATTGTTATTTTACAGCACCACACATGCCCCCACACTCCTAAGTAAATCTTTCATTACTCCATCTTCTCTTGCTGTGTAACAGCACAAGCGCCCTCCAGCGATAGAAATATAACGGGAATGTATAATACAATTTTCCAGTGACCAATTTTTACGTTGCTTTGGAGCCTACAGCCTACACTGTTAAAATTGTTTCTGTAAAGAGCTGGCAGCATGGTGGCCAAGTTTGCCAACAAATTACTGTAAAATTAACAGTGTCTTACTGTTGCTGAAATTTACAGTTTGATACCGTTTTTATGAAATACAGCATACAACTGTAAATGATTACTTTTACAGTATAATACTAAACAGGGTTAGCAGTTCATTGAAGGTTTTTGCATTACGTTCACTGGTAGGTATTGCTACATATTTTTACTCTAAGCAAATATTATTGTGTATTGGAATAGTGGAATTTGGGGATGAGACTAGATTCAGCTGTAAATTACACTGGTACAGTATGGAACACATGACTGGCGAAATGGCTGTAAGTCATCAAGGGTCTAAGCTATCGAACGAGCTCCAAACCATCACTCTGTTGCCAGATATGGAGTAGATGTGGATGGAACACAGCAAGGGTTATTTCTCCTGACTCATGGTTTGGAGCTTGTTCGATAGCTTAGACCAGTGGTGTCAAACTCATTTTCACCCCGGGCCACATCAGCAATCGCCTTTTTTTTATACAAACTTCATTTATTTTTTTATTTTTTTTAATATATACCGGGTTGTGCGTCCGCGTCTCGTTTGTTTTGTATATCGTAAAAAAAAAGTAAAATCCGTTAAAACAGCACGTAGATACACGTGTCAGATAAAAGTAAATCCGCGGGCATAAAATGGCTGGCGGGGCGGGCCGGCCGGATTCCGCGGTCAGGCGGGCCGGCCTAAAAAAATGGGGATAAAAATGACGGCGCCGGCCCGGGGCGGAGTTTGGGCCTATGGCTTAGACCCTTGATGACTTACAGCCATTTAGCCAGTCATGTGTTCTATAATGTACCAGTGTAATTTACAGCTGAAAATTACAGTCTCACCCCCCAATTCCCATAGAGATCCATTAAAATGCAGAGAGCTTATAGTATCGCTTGTAACAGTACCTGGAAAGATATTGAGAGTCTTTTGATGTTGATGGGTCACAGAAGTAACAGCATGTAAAGGATATGCGACCAAATATTAAATATGATTTTTGAAAAATATGTTAAAGCAAAGGGTATGAATACTTATGTAAATGAAAGATTTCAGTTTTCAATTTTTAATACATTTGCAAAAATCTCTAAAAACATGTTTTCACTTTGTCATTATGGGCTATTTTGTGTAGAATTTTGAGACAAAGATTGAACTCAATCTATTGTAGAATATGTCTGTAATGTAATAAAACATGGAGAAGGTGAAAGGGGTGTTCAGACAATGCCCCTTGTGCACAAAGCGAGGTCCGTACTGAAATGGTTTGTCGAGATCTGTGTGGAAGAACTTGACTGGCCTGCACAGAGCCCTGACCTCAACCCCAATGAACATCTTTGGGATCAATTGGAAAGCAGATTGCGAGCCAGGCCCAATCACCCAACATCAGTGTCCAACCTCACTAATGATCTTGTGGTGGAATGGAAGCAAATCCCAGCAGCAATATCTATTTTTACCCAGATTTTTCTATTTCGGGTCGAAATTCCAGTGTACAATACAGACTGTTCTCTGAAACACAGGAGCTTGCATCCAATCAACCAGAGGTGGTCAATGGTGCACAATTTTTCTTTTCCTGGGAAACTGCAACCAGTTTGTTTCTCCAGCCCAGATTAAAGTATTAAAAGCACGGTGGTCTTGCTAGTGCTAATAAAAATGATGCTAGCCCATTCATAGCAAATTCCGATAAGAAACGTACCCTGAAAGTACAATAATGTTATATTTGGGTACTAATAAGTACCTATAATGTATTATATATTACTGGCTGCCAGGGTTCTGTATTTTGTATTTATTTTCTGTTTAGTATTTTTCTGGTTTTGTATTTTGTTATTTATGTTTCTTTTCATTTCCATTATTCAGTTTTCTGTACTCCCTTGTCTCGTGCAAACCCCCTCTGTTCTCCGTGTTTTATTGTACTTACCACTTACACCTGCCCTCTTGTTCCCTTGTTGTGTCATGCTTAAGTTAATGTCATGTTGCGTGCTATGTGTTTGGTTACAGTCCAGTCCGCATCTTATTTGTTTCACTACTATCTAATAGTTTTCCACATTTCCCTTATTGTTACTAATCAACTAAACTACTAATCTACTAACTGACAGAATTAGGGTTTCTACTAATCGACTAATTTACTAATTATCTAACATCATCTTCTCCCCTCATTTCAGCTGTTTCTCGTTTCCGCCTTTGCTATCACTATTCTATTTTCTGGCTCTCTCGTTAACTCCTCTATTCGTTTCACCTGATTCTCATTTCCGCTTCCTTCTCTCTCTGATTTCTCCCACCAGTCTATGTGTATATTTAAACCCTTCATTTCTGTCTTGTCTTTGTCAGAACGTTGATCATATTTCCTGAGGCTGTGATAGTAAAGCCAGTGATTTATAGAGATTCCTGAGACACCCTTCTGTTTACCGACTCTGAGTTTGTTTGCTTGTGTTTTTTTGTGGTTTTGACCTTTTGATTGTTTTGTGACTTTGCCTTTGCCTGCTGTTTTTACACCTCTGCCTGTGATTTCCCAGTTTTGATTTTTGGACTGTCTCACTATTCTGCCTGTCGATTTGGCACTGTTTCTACATCAGATTACCTGGCTTTTGATCTGGACTGAAATAAACATTCTAACATTCATCCTGGTCTGCGTTTGGGTCCCCAAGAACGATACCTAACAACTGGCTAGGGGTACAATTTTATGTACATATAGGGTACCACCGCAGTGACAAGCGTTTGTACCTTTTTAGATACTTTTCGTACATTTTTTTCTGAGAGTGAAAGGAGCGGGCTCAGCATTCTACCCCACAATGGATCAGCTTTTGGATGTACGGCACCGATATTAGTCATAATATTCACGCTCACCTTCATGAGTTGCTCCAGTGGTTAGCAACTGATCAACGAAAAATCACTTTCCATTCAGTCCCATTGCATGGTGAAATAGGTCTCAAAAGCATACTTTTAGCACATAAATGAATGAAAACAACGCGGATTATGCTGATATAGAAAATCAGGACTTCCGGAACCGGGAGTTTGAAACTTTCTAACCAATTTTTGATTGATTTGATTTTTAATAACTATTTTCACTCTCTCTAGCTTCCTTGCTGTTAGGTTTGTTTTCTGAGGCACGCTTCAGGAAGTGAGTGGGACCGTTACGGCACATGAACGAAACAAAGAAGATAATAAGCTAACGACCGGATCTTTTCAAACTATGGTTCCTGATGTCATCATTTTGTATATTGGCATAATCTGCACTGTTTGCATTCGTTTATGTACTAAAAGTGTGCTTTTGAGAATGGAGAGAGAAAAAAATGCATTCTTTGTTGGTCAGTTGCTGACCACTGGAGCAACTCATAAAGGTGAGCGTGAATATTATGACAAATTTCTGTGCTAGGTAGCTGTACAACATTATGTTATAACACATTTCAGTATGCCTTTAAATAAGCACTTTACAATGTTAATCAAACTTCCAAAAAGCAAGAGAGTTAATTATCCCAGCTCTTTTTCTCCTGTGATTACATTCTTGAAGAGCACTTGTGTTTGAAAGGTGATTTTTAAAAACATTTTGTTTGATGTTTCAGGAACATACATGCAATATTGAGCACATGTTTCTCCTGTCAGACTAGACCCCAGCTCCCCATCTCCAGACAATAATACAAGCAAACCGTAATATAAACCTGAGATTGTCATTAAAGTTAATGGGAAAAGCCAAAACAAAAGGGTGTTCTTTTCTCCTGTCGGTGGCTTTGTGATCACTTAATGAGAACAAGAACCACGTAGAGAAAATGATTGTTGTGCATCATGGAGTGGCTTGTGCAAGACATTAAACGCAAGATTACTGAAATTAATTAGAAAAAAAACCACAATTGGCTCCTGCAGTCACAGACGTTTACAATGACTGTATATAATTATATCACATAATATGAATATAATCCATTTCACTGATTTGGACCATGCTATTTAGGCTATAGTTGGTTGGAGTTAGATTTTTGTTCCTGGTTGTTATATAGACTTCTAAAGTGGTTCTAAAACAGTTTATAAACTACATGCACCCTTCCGTTACAAAAAAAACTAGTAAACTAAAGTTTACTTTTACACAAACTAATTTTGATAAACTATTAGGGCCGGATTCAGAGATGGCCAACAAGTCATGCGCTAAAGTGCGTTTCTCAAAATGTGTGCGGCACAGGGCATAATATTTTAATGACCTGTTTCTTGTACCTGCCCACTGGGTTGCCAGCTTTCTACAAAATAAATGTGTGTGGGGGTATACATTTTCAAAGTGTCAGTGACACTGCCTTTAATAACTGCATTAGACTTTGTAAAATCCTACTTTTGTGCATCGTAGTTGCTCTTGCAACTATCTGCTAACGCAACAAAGAGTAACAAATAGTACTTTCCGCCAGCGAATCGTCTACTTGGGAGGCAAACTTTCCTTGAGAGACATGTTGAGGCGGAACCATTTTTTGAGACCAGCACCTCACTAAAGGACACAATTAGTTGGACTTTTGTCAGAAGAAAAAACAAGAAGAAAGCTGTTTCCTTAGGATCGGGAAAGCTTATACTGAGCCACAGATTCCTACCACTACCATCACAGCCAGAATCACCATCTGTCAAGGCAACGAAGGCCCCCACCACCACTGTTTTTATCACCACTTCTTCTACTCAAGACACACATCAGATTGCAGGTAATGACATCAAAAACTATTGTTTTCAAAATAAATCACCTCTTGACATCACAGAAAAAATCCCTGTCATTATGGCTTCCAATCAAAGCATAAGAAAAATAATTTTGCAGGTAGATGCTAAAGTCAACCATCCGTGAAAGTACTGGCACAGAGTTCATAGAAATGATGTTGTCGTCCCAGGCTAGTCTCACGCCTGCCCTGGTAAACGACCTCCTACATGCTTTTGTCACTAAAACTGCAAATATTTTAGATGATATTGCACCTGTCAAAACTAAATTAATCTCTGGTAAAGAAAGAGCTCCGTGGAGAAATGCTGGTTCAGTCGGAGAACTGAACGCAATGGCGAATGTTTCTCTTTCAGTTGTACAAAGAGAAAATGCTCTCATACAATATTGAGTTAAATAGAGCCAGAAAATTATTTTTATTTGATTTTATTAACAGGAATGTAAATAATCCACGCATTCTTTTTGCCACTGTTGCTAAACTGATTAAACCGACTAAAATAGCCCCAGAGTTTCTTTCCACTGAAAAATGCAATTAATTTGCGTCCTTCTTTAGTGACAATATAACACAAATCTGACAATCTATTATGGCAAATAGCAAGGTTTCAGTAGCACACAACAGCAGCATCACCAACATGTCACAGTTTAAAACCATTGATCTCAAGGCTCTTGAAGAAACGGTGTGTAATCTTAAAACCTCCACCTGCTGCCTGGATTCATTACCAACTAAATTCTTCAACACAGTATTTAGCAACCTTGCACCTGATTTACTGCAAATAGTAAATGGTTCCCTTCAATCAGGCACTTTTCCAAAAGCCCTAAAAACAGCTGTGGTTGTACCGCTACTAAAAAAGAGCAGCCTAGATTCCTCTGAAAAGAACAACTACAGGCCCATTTCTAACCTGCCTTTTATAGGTAAAATAATTGAGAAAACGGTCTATAAACAACTTAATGAATTCCTGATGTCATGTAGCCTTCTCGATCACTTTCCATCTGGATTTCGGCCTAATCATAGCACAGAGACGGTTCTTATTAAAATCATAAAAGACATCCACCTAAACACTGATGTGGGGAAAGTCTGAGTCTTAGTGCTATTGAACCTTAGTGCAGCATTTGACACCACTGACTATGAAATACTTCTGGACAGACTAGAAAACTGGGTAGGCTTATTTGATATAGTTTTACAATGGTTCAGATCTACTTTGTTTCACTTGGTAATTTTACTTCTGATCATATAAACATGACGTGTGGAGTCCCTCAAGGTTCCATTCTGGAACCACTCCTGTTTAACCTATACATGCTCCCACAAGGCAAAATTTTTCAGAATAACAACATTGCCTATCATACCTATGCCGATGACACACAAATTTACGTAGCCCTTTCCCAAGATGACTTTGCACCAGTAGACTCCCTACTAGACTGCATTGAATAAATCAATAACTGGATGTGTCAGAATTTCTTACAACTAAATAAAGGCTACATGACTTTATTAGGTAAATCGTAAAAAAAATATTTGATTTTTAAATATTTTTTTACAGTAAATCCAACAATTTATTTGTTTACTTAATAATATTGCGTGCAACCACTGTCCAGCAATTATTTATTTTGTCACGTCAAGCCAAGTCAAGTTTATTTGTATAGCACATATTCATACAACTGAATGCAATTCAAAGGGCTTTACAGAATAATGAAAAAAGAAGATTGATTTGACAGTACAATTAAAACTATATAAAATACATTAAAAGAGGGTTTCTCTGTACACTGGTGTCTCTATACACTGGTGTCTCTCTGTACACCAGTGTCTCTGTACACTGGTGTGTCTCTGTACCCCGGTGTCTCTGTACCCCAGTGTCTCTGTACCCCAGTGTGTCTGTACACTGGTGTCTCTCTGTACACTGGTGTCTCTGTACACCGGTGTCTCTCTGTACACTGGTGTCTCTGTACACTGGTGTGTCTCTGTACACCGGTGTCTATCTGTACACTGGTGTATCTCTGTGCACCGGAGTCTCTGTACACTGGTGTCTTTGTACACTGGTGTCTCTCTGTACACCGGAGTCTCTGTACACTGGTGTCTCTCTGTACACTGGTGTCTTTGTACACCAGTGTTTCAGCACACTAGTGTCTCTGTACACTGGTGTCTTTATACCCCGGTGTCTCTCTGTACACTGGTGTCTCTGTACACCGGAGTCTCTGTACACTGGTGTTTCTGTACACAAGCGTTTCTGTACAACGGTGTCTCTGTACAATGGTGTTTCTGTACAGAGAACATTTAAAAAACAATATAAAAGGATAAAAACCGATAAAAGGCTACAGTGAATGAGTGCATACAGTGCCCCTGAGTGCTTTACATATTTTTAAAAAAAATTTAAATAATAAAAGAAGGTAAAAAGTGCAGATAAGAGTGCATTGCAGTGCTTTAAAAAGCCGGAAGGTCTTGAGGTCTCTTACAAACTGCTATGGATGGGGCCTATCTAAGATCATCTGGTAATTTGTTCCAATGTTTGGTTCCATAGTGGGCAAATGCTGCCTCGCCACGTTTAGTCCTAATTTTTGGAACAATTAAAAGGCCACCGTCGGATGACCTTAGTGATCTAGTGGGTTCATAAGGTGCTAACATGTCGGAGATGTATTTTGGTCCCAAACCATTAAGTGATTTGTAAACAAGGAGCAGGATTTTAAGGTCTATTCTGTAAGATACAGGCAGCCAGTGTAGTGATTTAAGAATGGAAAAAATGTGATCCGCCTTCCTAGTATTAGCCAGGACTCTAGCAGCAGAATTTTTCATAAGTTGAAGCTGTCTAAGTGCCTGTTTGGAGAGCCCTGAAAAAAGGCCGTTGCAGTAGTCTAGTCTGCTAGATATAAAAGCGTGGGTCAGTTTCTCAATATCGTGCTTGGACATGTAACCCTTAACTCTGGCTATAGTTTTGAGATGATAGTAGGCTGGTTTAGTTATTAACTTGATGTGGGAGTTGAAGCTTAAATCTGAGTCAAGAATGACACAGAGATTTCTGACCTGGTTTTTACATATTAGGGAGTGAGATTGCAGGTGAGTCCTAGCCTCTTTTTTTAGCCCCAAAAACAATAGTCTCAGTTTTTCAAGAGGCACAAGCAAGGCACAAGACACAAGACGATCTGGCCCTGAACAACAAAACCGGGGAGACTATATGCCAGATTGCTGATGAGACAACGAGGAACAGGTGAGAGAACACAAGAGGAAACACAAATCAGGTGTGGGGAAGTGGAGACACAAAGTGGAGGGAGAGAGGGAACACACAAAACGGAATGCCAGATAGAAAAAAAAAACCAGGACATTGGGACAGAGGCACGGGACGTGATACAATATTAGATGGATTAATTGATAGACAGGTGTCTGGATCATATTCGTTTTGACAGAGAGACGATTTGTGGCAGCACAGCTTCTCAAAAATTAAGTTGAAGATGTTGCATATAGGCTATTGTGTTCAACCACCGTAGGCTACATGACTTTATTCTGTAAGATACAGGCAGCCAGTGTGGTGATTTAAGAATGGAAAAAATGTGATCCGCCTTCCTAGTATTAGCCAGGACTCTAGCAGAGTTGAAGCTTAAATCTGAGTCAACTCTACCTGTTGTTCAGGGCCAGATCGTCTTGTGTCTTGTGCCTTGCTTGTGCCTCTTGAACTTTCCAACATTTGGATTCCTGTTTGTTCCCCACCTGCTCCTCGCGTCCGTGTCGGTTTTGTGTTTCGTCCGGTTCCTGTCCAGGCTGCTCCTACTCAGCCTGCCCCTGTCCAGCTTGCCCCTTTCCAGGCTGCTCATACCCAGCCTGATCCTGCCCAGCCTGATCCTGCCCAGCCCGTTCCTACCCAGCCTGATCCTACCCAGCCTGATCCTACCCAGCCTGATCCTGCCCAGCCCGTTCCTACCCAGCCTGATCCTGCCCAGCCTGATCCTGCCCAGCCCGATCCTGCCCAGCCCGTTCCTACCCAGCCTGATCCTACCCAGCCTGATCCTACCCAGCCTGATCCTACCCAGCCTGATCCTGCCCAGCCCGTTCCTACCCAGCCTGATCCTGCCCAGCCTGATCCTGCCCAGCCCGATCCTGCCCAGCCCGTTCCTACCCAGCCCGATCCTACCCAGCCTGATCCTACCCAGCCCGTTCCTGTCCATCCCGTTCCTGTCCAGCCCGTTCCTGTCCAGCCCGTTACTGTCCAGCCCGTTCCTGTCCATCCCGTTCCTGTCCAGCCCGTTCCTGTCCAGCCCGTTCCTGTCCAGCCCGTTCCTGCCCAGTCCGTTCCTGTCCAGCCCGTTCCTGTCCAGCCCGTTCCTGTTCAGCCCGTTCCTGTCCATCCCGTTCCTGTCCAGCCCGTTCCTGCTCAGCCCGTTCCTGTCCATCCCATTCCTGTCCAGCCCGTTCCTATCCAGCCCGTTCCTGTCCAGCCCGTTCCTGCTCAGCCCGTTCCTGTCCATCCCATTCCTGTCCAGCCCGTTCCTATCCAGCCCGTTCCTGCCCAGTCCGTTCCTGTCCAGCCCGTTCCTGTCCAGCCCGTTCCTGTTCAGCCCGTTCCTGTCCAGCCCGTTCCTGTTCAGCCCGTTCCTGTTCAGCCCGTTCCTGTTCAGCCCGTTCCTGTCCAGCCCGTTCCTGTCCACCCCGTTCCTGTCCAGCCCGTTCAATCCCTGTGGAGTTTTTCCCGAGTCTGTCTCTGAGTCTTGCATTTGGGTCCAATCCATTGTTCTGTGCTTAACATATTGGTCTGGTATGATATACCAGATGGTCAATCATATCCTACTTTTACATACGTTTCTTTTTATGACAGCTCTTAATAATTGCAAGTTTGCGATGCAAAGGAAAATATGACCAATATTATGTTCAAATAACATGCACTCATTCTAATATCCATTTATGCGAAAGGTGCTGTATTTATCATAATAATCTATTGGCGGCGCTAAACATAAACAACCTTTTTTTATCTTGCATGACTTGCAGACACGCCTCATTTTCATCAAACCTCCACTCAAATGTTTGGATCATAAATAGCTTAAGCCACACGGAATTTCGTGCTTATCTCAACTCTGAATCTGGCCCAATATAATCTTGTAAGTATACGATTTTGATACTTATTGTGACTAAATTCGCCCACTTTTCAATACACAAAACCGTGAAATAATCTATCATCTGTCAATTTACATAGGCTAAAGTCATGGCCCACATATACTCTTCTGAACTTTAGAGGTTTCAGAATAACATAAGAAGCACTGTAGGATTTTATATGTAAATCAAATTTGTAGAAATGAACTCCATCTCTGTGCGAGACTGTTGGAATACACACATTCCTGACATAGTAATTGTCTCTCTGTGCCTGGTTGAAAAGACAGGCAGACAGACAGAACATTGAATTTATTGTTTCTCTTTTTTACAAAACTAAATAATGACAATGGTGAAGGCCATGTCATGCCATAGAAAAGTAATTTTCTTCAGCTTCTGCTCATTATAATGTTGAACTGTGACCCACTAGCATTAGCAGCCAGACTCTGCTTGACATTTAAAATTCATGTCAACAATGTCAACAGTTTTCTACAGTGCACCTTCTCCAGAGATGAAAACACACACACACACACACACACACACACACACACACACACACACACACACACACACACACACACACACACACACATTTTCCTGTGCTCTCTCTCCCTCTCTTTCTCTCTCTCACACACATACACACTCTCTCTCTCTCTCACACACACACAAGCACACATTATCTTGCTCTCTCTCTCTCTCTCTCACACACACACACACACACACACACACACACACACACACACACACACACACACACACACACACACACACACATTTTCCTGTGCTCTCTCTCCCTCTCTTTCTCTCTCTCACACACACACAAGCACACATTATCTTGCTCTCTCTCTCTCTCTCTCACACACACACACACACACACACACACACTCACACAAACACACAAACACACACACACACACATTTTCCTGTGCTCTCTCTCCCTCTCTTTCTCTCTCTCACACACATACACACTCTCTCTCTCTCACACACACACACAAGCACACATTATCTTGCTCTCTCTCTCTCTCTCACACACACACACACACACACACACACACACACACGTGCATATAACCCCAGCTTGTACAGGCCTCTTTCTAAGGGTAATATATCAGTGCAGGAGAGGCAGATCTGGGAGGTCAGGTTTTATAGCAGCAGAATAATTGAAAACAGTAAATATGTTCTCTTACGCTGAGGAAATACATTTTGGGTGCTTCTAGATTTAATACTCATCCAGACAGTTAGAGAGAGAGGCAGTCACTAAAATAGACCCACTCTCACAGGGTCAAGTCTTTCTGTGCCGGCATGTCTGTGTACAAATCCCATTACTCAACAGACTGACTGAGAAGCACAGTCTAAAACACAGGCAACACAGTGAACACAAAGGTTCCAAATGCGCTGCCTGTACAGTTAACGCACAGAATCTAATCCTAATGCACCGGGTTAAAATATAGCACGATCACGTACACACAAAGGCATGCACGTGTACACGCATACATACGCCTGCTTATATGGAAATGCAGCCGCCCACATATGAACACGCATTCGCTCACCCGTTCCCTCCTACACCATCTTCAATATAGCACCTTAACTTCACCTTCAGTAAACTATGCAGGTGGATAAAGCACCAAGTGTAAGCCAAGACTCCCTGGGTCTCTGCAAAAGCAAATAAATTAAGCAAAGGAAAATGGTTTTCTGGCAGAAAGACATAAAAGCTAAATTATCTTCTAATTTACAAACCTTCTGCTAAGAAAATCAATGTTTCAGGGCATCTCTGTTGTCATTATTGGCTATATTGAAATTGTTTTAATTCATGTGCCAAGACTATAATGGCCTTGGTTCACCTTATTTCAGAAGCAACCAAGTAGTAACACTTTAGTTAACAGCACACTTGTAAATGCAAAGAAAAGTAATAGTAGTAATAATAATAATAATAATAATAAGACATTTGTATAGGACATTTGATTAAATTGTCAAAAATGCCTCGCAGGGTCACCAAAATTCTGCAATACCGAACATAGTGACAGTGCACATTGTAGACTTGGAACCTTCATCAAAATATATTATTTATAATATTTATGAACAAAACATTTGATGAATGGTTAAGTATTTTATGAATAGATGTTTTATTAGGCATAAATAACAACACCAAGATTAAATTGAAGGTAACCCAGGTAAAGGATAGTGAATGAATTCAGCTGGGGACCGAACCAAGAGAAACTTCAGAGAAGCTGACACATTTACATCCATTCAGCATCAAGAGACATTTATGAAAAATAATGCAGACAGCTACATTCAATTGGTTTATAGCTTTGTTAGGACCCAGCTTCTTTTATACCCTCCTGCCATAAAATATAAAACCAAGTCCCCGATGATCAGCCCTCACCTGCTACACTACATCATCAATCAATACGCACACATGCTTAACTACTCTTAAGGACAAAACTCACAACCCATCAGATTGGCCGTGATTACAGAAAAGCACAGTCACATGACCATTGGATTGCTTGACAGCATTTGTGGAGAAGCAAGATCTGAGCACACGACAGGGACGTGGGCATGTGTGAAACCATACAGGTTCTACCGTGTGGAGCGTCAGGTAACGGCCCATTGAATTTCTCAGACGCACGTGCAACACCTCCACCCCACCCAAACTTGAAATTCCGTAAGGAAATCAACAGAGATAGACTTAGGACATTACGCAGAGTTTCATCAACTCCATGTGATTAACATCTGTAATGAATTCATTGGAAATGAACAACTAATTTAATTTAAAATGAATTTAGCACCATCCAGTCGTATGGCAGGAGACAGAGGGGCTGAGCTTGTTATTAGTCAATGTGTGTGTATGTAACCAATTAAATTTGAGTGATGGCTACTCAAAACATTAAGTGTTCCGCCATTATAGCACGTCCGGCCCATTCTTTGGCAGCAGATGCGGACCCCTATCTGGGCTGCAGATACGCGCTCAATTACAGAAGTGATTACGCAAGGCTGTTGTGCTTTGAACCCAGGTACCGAGGGTGCAAGAAAATTTGGCTTACATGCCGACTAAGCAGAGCCCTTTCATTCAGAAAGCTGCAACTCATAACATATTGCAGGTTCGTTATTGAAATGGAGGTTAGGTGAGATCAGGTCTGAGAATACATAATGAACACCAGGGATCTGAAATATCCACAGGCAGGTGCCGAGTGTGGGTACGTTTTGTAATAGCAACGATGGCCAGGTTATGTGGTGCCACGAAGCCAAAATAACCATATTCTCTGCAAAAGCATGGCCAGGTTTAAGAATTATATTAATGACAACCTTATTGCAGGTCAAGTTCAATTAGCACTATATACAGTGGGGTGCAAAACTTTGGCACCCCTGGTCAAAATGCCTTTTACAATTAAAATATCTAAGTGAACAGAAGATAAACTGACCTTTAAATGGTACAAAGTTAAACATCACACA
Source organism: Ilyophis sp. 1 JC-2022 (assembly GCA_022702515.1). Classification (NCBI taxonomy): domain Eukaryota; kingdom Metazoa; phylum Chordata; class Actinopteri; order Anguilliformes; family Synaphobranchidae; genus Ilyophis; species Ilyophis sp. 1 JC-2022. The sequence goes on along the minus strand of CM040396.1, from coordinate 91,403,628 downwards.
TTTATTAAAATTTTAAATCAAGATTACTTTTCTATTTACATTTTTTACAGTTTTGAAAAAATAAAAAAAATAAAAAGGCCCTGTGCAAAAGTTTGTGAACCCTGTCAGACAGTTTGTAACTCCTCCTGGGGCAACTATAACAGCTACTATAACAGCTTCCACACGCTTCCTGTAGCCAGCTAAGAGTCTTTTAATTACTATTTTAGGAATTCTTTCCCATTCTTCCTGGCGGAACACCTCTAGCTCGGAAATATTCTTCGGCCTCCTTGCATGCACTGCATGTTTGAGATCTCTCCACAGATTCTCAATAATATTCAAGTCTGGGGATTGCGGTGGCCATTCCAAAACCTTAATCCATCTTTCCTGGAGGTACTTCATGGTTGATTTCGAGGTATGCTTCGGATCATTGCCTTGCTGGAATACCCAACCTCTCTTCAACTTCAATGTCTGGACTGACCTTCGAACATTAGCCTCTAGAATTTCTTGATATTTGGTGGAATCCATTTTTTCTTCCACCTGCACAATATTTCTTGTGCCCCCCGCTGCCTCACAACCCCAAAGCAAAATAGATCCACCTCTATGCTTAACAGTTGGCAAGGTGCTTTTCTCTACAAATGCTTCACCCTTTTTTCTCCAAACATACTGTACCTTCTTTGGTTGTGGCCAAAAAGTTTCATTTTGGTTTTGTCAGTCCAAAGCACATTGTGTTCCAAAAGGCTTCAGGCTTCTCAAGGTTTTCTTTTACATACTTCAGATGCTTAAAGGTGTCTTTCTGGCAACTCTGCCATGTAGGTCTTTGTTGTTTAAAGTATGTTGTAGTGTTGTCCTGTGAACAACTAGACCCGTGTCTGCTACTGTTTTTTTGCAGCTCTTTTGCAGTGATGTGTGGGTTGTTCTGAGCATTTTTCACACACCAGGGGCCCCATTTCTATCTGAATGTTCTTGTCTTTCTTCATCTTTTTTCTTCACTCACTTCTGTTGTTCCATTGTGTGTTGTTCTGATTTCTTTTCTGACTGTTGACAGGAACATGAAAAATGTGACAGTTTTTTTTTTTTTTTTCTCCTTTTTGGTTTTGTTGAACTATCTTGATTCCAACATCCCATCCTTGGGCAACTTAGAGGAACCCACCCCCACCAGACAGAGAAGCAGCAGTCGTCTTTAGAAAGAGGGGAGGCAAGTTTGCTCATAAATAAAATATGGAAAATATGGAATATGACCCACCTGACCCAAAGAAGCCGTAAGTAAATCCCCTGGCCTGCCTCTGGCCTTTAATTTTTTTAAAAAAAAACAAAAAAAAAAAAAAAAAAAAAAATTTTTTTTTTTTTTTTTTTTTTTTTTTTAATTTTTCAAATAAAAAAAAGTAAAAAAAAAAAAATTTTAAAAAAATTAATTAATTTTTAATCTGTGTTATTTTAGAGGTTTAGTTAGCACTTGGTTTAAATTAGATAATACTTTGTTTTTAACATTTTGACCAGCAATTTTGTATTTTTGTACCCCACTTTTGTTTTTTTTTGACTGTTTTTTCTCCTGACTCATTTTTACTTTGAATTGAACTCTATAAAAATAACTTTAAATAATAAAAAAATATAAAAACTTTATTTTTTAATTTGCCAATTCAAAACAAGAAAAGAAAAATAGAATAATAAACAGAAAACAAAATAACACAAAAATAACAAAAAACACACAATACACAATAAATAATAAATAAACAAAAATAAAAATAAAAAATAAATAAAAATAAAAATAAAAAAATTGAAAATAAAAATAAAATAAGTTAAAAACAGTTACTAAGAGAAAGCCCTTTTATAGAGGTAGGTCTTCAGGTTTTTCTTAAAAATATTCACAGATTCAGATTCTCTAATAGCCAAGTGAAGCTTATTCCACAGTCTAGGGGCAGCCTCTACATAGGTTTTAGTTCTAGACCGTGGAATGGACAGTTGCAGGAAATCTGAGGACCCAAGGGCTCGGACAGGGATGTATTTTGGTAATGGGTCATTTAGGTAGTCGGGGCGAGTCCATGCATAGCTTTAAAAACCAATAAGAGAACCTTAAAATCAATTCTAAAAACAACCGGCAGCCAAATGATTTTGGAGTAATATAATAACATGAGTACCCTGGCTGCGGCATTTTTGACCAGTCTCAGTTTATTAAAAGCTTCTTTGGGGAGGCCAGTGAGTAATAGAATAGAATAGAATAGAATAGAATAGAATAACTTTTATTTTCCTGTTAGGGAACTTCAGTTGTAGTTTCCAGCAGTAAAAAAAGACTCACAAACACAAACAAACATGTTAAATAAAGACATTCATTTGAATCAGAAGTTTCACATTATAGTGAACGTATGTGTGATTATGATTATGATTAAATTACTATTATTAGTATTATGATCAAAATTATATTATATTAAATTAATAAAATATGAATTATGATGAAAAATCAATAACAGTTCCTCATCTGCCTTTATTGTTTTGAGATGTCATTAAGCAGTCGGGCTCTTTTTGCTTTAAGGAGCAATCATCTAATTTTCGATTAATGCATTACAATAGTCGAGACAAGTTATAAAGGCATGTATTGACATTTTTGCATCTTCTCTGGAAAGGAATGGCTTAACTTTTGCAATATTCTTCAGGTGATAAAAGACAGTTTTAGTCACATTCCTAATGTGTGCCAATTTGTTATCAAATAAGATACCCAATTTTTTTGCCTAAGAGGTAACATTGAAACCTCTAGTTTTAAGGTGATCCATCCATATATACTGCATATCTGGCAGCAGAGTGATGGTTTGAGGCTTGTTTCATACCACAGACCCTTGATGACTTACAGCCATTTAGCCAACCATGGGTCCACTATTCCCGTGTAATTTACAGCTTAATCTAGTCCCACCCCCCAATTCCCATAGCGATCCATTCAAATGCAGAGAGGTTATAGTATCGCTTGTAAGAGTACCTGGAAATAAGATATCAAGTCTTTTGATATCCTTTTATACCCGGTCATGATAGCATCCCCTGTGGAATGTTCCAAACAGGGTTTTTTTTTAACTTCCCAGTTTTAGTTTTTTTTGCCCCTGTCCCAACTTTTTTTGGAACGTGTTGCAGGCATCAAATTCAGAATTTGCGTTTATTTACAAAAATCAATCAGGTAAAACATTAAATATCTTCTCTTTGTACCATTTTAAATTAAAGATATGTAAAAGAAAATTTACAAATCACTGCTTTCTGCTTTTATGTGCATTTAACATACTGTCCCAACTTTTTTGGAATTGGGGTTTGTATATACAGTGGTGCTCGAAGGTATTCATACCCCTTCACTTTTTACACACTGTATTGTGTTGTAGATTTAATTTTAAATAGATAACAGTACCAGTGTAATTTACAGCTGAATCTAGTCTCAACCCCCAATTCCCATAGAGATTCATGAAAATGCAGAGAGGTTATAGTATTGCTTGTAACCTGAAAATAAGATATTGAGAGTCTTTTGATGTTGATGGGTCACAGACTTTGGAAAGTAACAGTATGCAAAGGATATGCGACCAAATATGAAATATAATACTTTAAAAATACATTAAAGCAAAGGGTATGAATACTTATGCACATAAAAATTCTAAGTTTCAGATTTTTACACCTCAGCAGTGCCACAGGCTGATCGCCTCCATGCCACGCCGCATTGATGCAGTAATTCATGCAAAAGGAGCCCCAACCAAGTATTGAGTGCATAGAAATGAACATACTTTTCAGAAGGCTGACATTTCTGTTTAAAATATCCTTTTTTATTGATCTTATGTAATATTCTAATTTTCCGAGAAACTGAATTTGGGTTTTCATTAGCTGTAAGCCATAATCATCAAAATTACAAGAATTAAAGGCTTGAAATATTTGACTCTATGTGTAATGAATCTATAATATATGAGTTTCACTTTCTGACATGAGTGACAAAAAATATTGAACTTTTTCACGATATTTTAATTTTTTGAGCTGCACCTGTATATATATATACTGCTCAAAGAAATTAAGGGAACACTTAATCAACAAAGTATAACACCAAGTCAATTAAACTTCTGGGATATCGATCTGTCCAGTTAGGAAGCGTAAACGATTGTGAATCAATTTCACCTGCTTTGGTGCAAGTGACAACAGATGACAGCAGAGGCAACAGCAAGACAACCCCCAAAAAGTAAATGGTTTTGCAGGTGGTGGCCACAGACCATTTCTCTCTCCTTATCCTTCCTGAAAGATTTTTCTCTAGTTTTGCATTTTGCTAGTGCCCTTGTCACTACTGGTAGCATGAGGTAGTACCTGCAGCCCATTCAGGTTGCACAGGTAGTCCAGCTCCTCCAGGATGGCACATCCATATGTGCCGTTGCAAGAAGGTTTGCTGTGTCTCCCAGCACAGTCTCAAGAGCGTGGAGGAGATACTGGGAGATGGGCCATTACACGAAGAGAGCAGGACAGGGCCGTAAAAGGGCAACAACCCAGCGGCAGGACCAGTATCTGCTCCTTTGTGCGAGGAGGTACAGGAGAAGCACTGCCTGAGCCCTACAAAATGACCTCCAGCGGGCTACTGGTGTGCATGTTTCAGAAACAGAATCCATGAGGGTGGCATGAGGGTCCGACGTCCTGTAGTGGGACCTGTGCTCACAGCCCAACACCATGCAGCTCGATTGGAATTTGCCAGAGAACACCAGAATTGGCAGGTTCGCCATTGGCGCCCCGTTCTCTTCACAGATGAGAGCAGGTTCACACTGAGCACATGTGACAGTCTGGAGATGCCGTGGCGAATGTTATGCTGCCTGCAACATCATCCAGCATGACCGGGTTGGTTTAATTGACTTGGTATTATACTGTGATGATTAAGTGTTCCCTTAATTTTTTGAGCAGTGTATATATACAGTATATATACACATATACACACAGTATATATACACAAATATAAACAACATGTATTAAGATACTATGTATTTACTTTCAAGCACAAAGCCTGAAAGTTTTGAAAATGATGATGATGATGTTGATGAAAGTCCACTGAAGTAGAATCCCACAGTAAAGAAAACAGAGATACAGAGATACAGAGATACAGAGGTCATTTCTGAGTATCAGGGGCAGACTTAAGGAGGAGATGAGCCAGAACAACTGAGCACAACTGAATGTCCATGAGAAACATTATATAACGTTATGTAATCCTACGTAATATGCTGTTCAGCTGGCAGATGCAAGGACTTACGACAAGGGAAATCGGTCAGATTTCATGACACTGTAAATGTGCAAACAGCAAAAATCTACAGCCATAAAAAAACAGCCATGTGTAGTGACATACAATACATGCAGTATTGATAAGAGGAAACCTGGTAGTAGCCATCAAGTTTTATATGGAATACTGAAGATAAGCTATGAAAGCAAGATCTTTTGCATAAACACCTTTGCATATACATATGTTTGTGAATGAAATGTAGCCCATAAAATGGTTGATTTACAGCTAGGGGATTTCAGGGTCGGCCAGGTGAGAGGTAGAACGTCTGAGTTTTAGGCCAAGAGAGAATAGCTGCCTGGCTCTGCCATCTCCAGGACAACTGTCTCTTGAGTGACAGCCCAGGGGAAGAGCTGTCAGGAAGTCAGCCCTGAGAAAGTGATTTCAGGAACAAAGATTCTTAGTTGTCATGGTGATGATGAAAATAAATGTCAGTCTACATTGACACATGACAAATGGATGGACTAATTTCACAAGCCAGCAAAATAAATCCATCAGGCGGTCCATATCTTAATCAGGCTGGCATGGCACTGGCAATGCCACACGCGGCCATGTTCCAAGACCACAAGAATTCAGTTCGGATTTGTTTCAACAACTTCTAAACTCTGATTTGAGAGCGTCTAATATGATGATGACAATGTGCATGTGACAGATTCTGTTCACTCAGACCTCTTGAACTTTTGACCTCAATATTCATGATTGGTGTGTTTGCTGCCCCACAATGGCACCGCTGCCTGTCTGAGGCAAGTGTACAGGCACATTCCTGATGATTCCTCATGAATTCTGAAACTCCAGTGGAATGCCTCTTGTGGAATGCCAGTGGCATCATTCTTGGCAAAGCATACTGTCTCTCAATTGTACCTTTTTTCTGAATAGCATCTTTGAAAGTGTTGAAGGTGTCTTGTAGCTGAATGATGTCACACTTATAGACCGGCTGCCAGTTATCGGTGCAGAAAGGACAGGCAGCTTTTCTCCTGTCATGTGACTCCACGGTTCGTCACCACCCAGTCACGTTCACTGCCCCTCAAAGAATTGAGACAGGACGTCGTTTCCTTCGCTCCACTGGCTGTCTGCTCTCATTTCCTGCACTGTCCTACCAGTCTGTCGGTGAGTGACGCAGGATGTCTGATCTTACAGGGCTGCCTCACCCTGTCAGCTCCTGTTGCAGTCATACGAGGAGGCAAACAAGCAAACAACAAACACGCTAACCATATGGGCCAATGGTTTCCATTACCCCCGCAAACCCTGCGCAGTCCCCCTGTGACATATCCGTCTACCAACCACATCGCGACAAACGCCCTGCCCGCATCAACGCACAAATCGACTGCGGGCGTAAAGCCAAGCATCTGTAGAAAATCCCGTTCAGAAGGGTCACTGGCGTCTCCCGCTGGGCGGAAACCCCGCGGCGCTCTCCTCTCTTCACTGGGAGGAGAGGGGGCCGCCGTTTGTCTTAATCAATCACATCATTGTAAAGTGCCAGCTGAAAATGTTTACGGTGCGTGCGCGCATTTCTTTACAGAGTTGCGTTAACTGCAAAAAGATGATGGGCGCGAACCGTTTACTGCAGCTCAAAAGTGATTTATTTACAAAAGTGGATAATCTTTCATGGCCCCCACAGCCAGCCCGGTGAACAGCGTATCTGTAAGCCTCAGCAGCCCATGGTGTCCAGCTGCATTCTCCCCTCTGTGCAAAGTAGCACCCCAACTCAATATCGAGTCCCCGTTAAACCTAATTCATCGTTGAAGTGAGCTGTCAATCAAGTTACAGTTCTCAAATTATTCCTGCAGTGCAAGGGCTGCAGAAGAATCTCGAGGCTTCCTTATTCTGGGGGGGAAGACATAACCTCGCCTGTGATGAGTAAGCCGGGGACATGTAGACGTCGCTTTGCATTATGGGAAGTGACGGTTGCCCAGGACCTGAGCTGAACCCAATCCAACCGCATTATGGTGTGAATCACTCTGGTGGTGAGAATGGCAGGACAGCTGTCAGTATGTTTGAACCAGAGAGCTTATTCTAAGAGAGAAACCGAGAGGCCACAGCTAATGCTTCTAGCGAATGTCTTTAGCATGTAACTGCAGACTTCCCCTGACACACTTCAAGGTTCAGGGTAGGGCAGGCACACAATTTGCAACACCACAGAAGAAAAGGCTTACTTTACTGTTATTAATACTGTTAATAGTATCTTTTAGCATGAGATCTGATTCTGAAGTAACATGGCTTGCCTTGATGCAACGTTTTCTGTTTTGTTTGCATTATTTCAGTTCCAGCTGATCAAATGATAATTTATCTTCATAATAGTTTTGTATATATTATTTATTTAGTGTTGCTAATTTTCATAACTATTCATACCCATGAACTGCATTAATTTGAAAATGGGCTGGAGCAAAGTAAAGCATGACCTTGCGCTTAGCAGAGTGATTTCACTGAAATGCCTTAATGAACTCTGTATGTTCATTTGATGCAAACACAGCCATAGAGTACACATCAATTATTTAACATTACAGGAGTGCACAATTATCGTAATCACATATGATTAATCACAGTGCCGTTAATCATTTGGAAGCCTGCAGAAACGCCCTTATTGGAATTCAGAGCACTGCGTTTGCCTAATCACACAGCACTGAGACGTGCTGCATTAATCCTGCCCTTTGCCAGGAAAACCGGATGACTCATTCGCCCAGACCAAAACCTAACCACACGTAGTGTCACCCCCTAACCACAGTAGACAGTTACACACCGATCGGTCCTCACCTTTCCAGGAGGCCAAAATGCATTTTGTCTCTGTTTAGACTATCTGATTGAATAGCCACAGTCTATAAACTAACCAAGATCAAGCACTTTTTCCTAACAACAGAAAGTTCTAGTTTGTGACAGTACTTTCCGGTGTTATATTTTAGTACAGAACATCCATGGCTATAGTATTGTACCTTTTCATATTTTTACATTATTTTGAAAGTGAAATGTTTCAGCTTGAACTCAGCTGAGTGTGGTGTCCACATAATATGGGAACAAAATGGATGGATGAGGGGTTCACTGCAGAACCGTGACACAATTCTTTCCCCACCAGCTGTTTTACATTTGGTTATGACTGGAAGTACCAGCTAAACATTAACAAAATGAATGTGATGTGTGACTGCAGCTGTCAGGTTAATATTACCTCAGTGAGTGGCTCATTGACTGTTGAGAAACTCCAATTCAATGCTGGAAACCAAAGTGAAACATCATTTTAAAGTGGTTCACTGCCATTTTTTCTTTTTTATATTTATTATTATTATTATTTTTCGACCTGCTGGGACTGCAGCGAAATCAAAGTTTATTGACAGTCTTGGGTAAAAATGTAATCTTGGTGTGTGCTTATAGCGTATGCCCAAATGCACATTTCAGCACCTGAATGGCATTGCTCCCGTTTGCAGCCATCATGAGTTCCAACATTACTCTGGCTAACAAGGAGAAAACTGGAGATATGATCCCTCTGCTCCTTCAAAGTTTATAAGGGACTAAATCTCAATGAGAGAGATGCTCTCAGTGTCCCCGCAGTGCAGGCTTTAGGCTGGGCCGTTAAGAGGAATTAGATTTATGGCCTTTTGAATGCAATTCAAACAAGCAGTCCTTATTAAAACCATGGGGGGGGGGGGGGGGGGGTTAGTGTTCATTGGGGTTTTTGTCTGGGAAAAGTGTGCTCCTGTCATAAATCTGATATGATTGTGTCTGAGGTGCAGGCGTTATCAGCTTTTTTTCATTTATTTATCATTTGTGCGCATTTCAGCAGATTTTCATATCTTCGGTGGGGATAATTCCTCCCCAGGTGGAGGGAGAAATGTCGTTGATGTGCAGCCGCTGGGCCCAGACGTGGCGGTGCAGGCTGATAAATATCCTCCTCATGCGTATTCAGGGGACATAACCGGGCCAAAGTGACCGGGTGATAGCCGGGGCACGCGGGAGCTGGTTTCGGGGAGCTCTGGATGCTCATTAAACCGGGGCAGCAGTGGAGGGGCGGGGGCTTGCCCTGTCCCTCTGGTGACTCAATAAATTGCAGAGCTGTAAAGTTCTAATCTGGAGAGATATCTGTACTTGACAGGAAGCATACTGCAGGCTGGTAGGAGTGTAGAAAGGCAGGGCAGCATACACACACACACACACACACACACACACACACACACACACACGCTCGCGCAACATAGAAGTTTCGGTTATATTTGTTTGCTTTAATGTTGTCGATGTTCATTTCCAAGTGCATCTGTTGAGAAATGAATTTCCCTTCAGGGTTTAATAAACTTGATTCTTTCGCCTGCCTCTCCTATACTGCTCTGCCTCCTGTAGGCCTGTTACTCGGCTATGGGCCTGGAGCCGTAATAGAGAATCTGCAGATCTATCCCATTAACACCCCCTTAAAGAGTGTGTGGAGTCCTTGGAATAAATGCTCATTCTAAAACTGATTGGCAGGTTTGCTATTTCTGTGGCAGGGGTCACCGTGAGGAGAAATTGGACCTACTCCTAACAGAAAGCATAAAAGACAGGAGTGTAGGAATAAATAAAAGCATTCTTAATAATCTGAAATATCGAGGCTGGAGACCCATTGTTAAAAAGAAAAGTATGTTTATGGTAACTGAAGGTCCATCTGTTTCCTGTGTGCCTGCGTTTGTTTGTTTAAATAAAACATGCTATAGAGAAAGGAGCCTGTAATAATTGTAGCTTAAATGCCCTGGAGCGAAAAACAAAGTCATTATGTGGGCAAGAAAAAAAGAGAGAAAGAAAAGGAATCAATACTTTCTTTCAAAAAAAGAAACAACTCAATCTCTGCTCCTGTCAGCCCCATGCAGAGCCTTTGGGATGGAGCTGTCGGACAGCCAAAGACTCTAACCAGCCAATCCCCACATCCCCTTCCCCCCCCACCATCTCACCCACCCCCAGCCCAACCCCTGCACCCCCCCACCCCCCCACCAACCTTCCCACCCACCCCCAGCCCAACCCCCGCATATAAACATGCATGCAGACTACTACGGTATTCATTACCTGTACCCACTCGGACCTCAAGTATTTCAGTCCCATTAGACTGGTGGAAACCTCTATCCAGGTGTGTGACAGCTCACAGCTCCAGGTGTGTGTTACAACAAAAAGTTTCAGGTGGGCGACATGGTAATGAAGAGCCGACAGCCACCGCGTTGAGATTCTAGCATGGAACTTTCTCGATTTTTTTTTTTTCAAACTGTCCCTTAGGCCCGACAATCATTTTATTTTAAAGGCCATTGATTAATTATTGCAATTCTGAGGAGAATGTTTTTTTGGGGTGCGCCCGAAGACATTAGCATTGAATTTCCCTTTAAAAGGCTGAAGAACGTGTATTGTTGAACAGGTTATAAATGCTGGAGGATGTCAGTAACAGGGACTTTGATGAAGTGTTGATATCGCATTGATATTGACTACAAAAGTGTTGGGGAAACTAAAGGCTTTAGGGGGAAAAAAAGGAGAGAGGCAGAGATAGATGCGATTCCTACTTCGTCTTGATGCAATGGTGCCACCAAGTCCTCGCTGAATTATTCAGCTCGATTGACTGCGTACGAACAACGCAGATCTGATAGCATTTAATAAGGGGGATCGCTATCACAAGAATGAATGAAGCCTGTTTATCTCTGAGCCAGCTGTAGCTGTCAGCTTGTGGAAAGGTTGCATTTAAAAGATGCAGTATTGCCAGGCAATCACAGGCCTGTCAGTGTGGGCGATAACCCTGTTCCTGTTATATCTCTGATCCGTGTTGGCACACGTCACATGACGGAGAGACATTTTTTCTTGCCCAAGCAAAAGAAATGGAGGAGGAGGCTTATGCGTCAGGGTGGCCAATGCAAAGATGATCGCAAAAAACACATCGATCCGGAAAGTGATTGGAGCGGAATCTGTGAAACGTGACGGCCGCCCGGGTTTCTGAGACGCGACAGCGTGGCGTTTCAAAGATTCTGCTCTAATCACGCTTCTGAATCGCCGTGTTCTTTGCAATCGTCTTTGCGTTGACCGCAAACCAATTGTGACACGTGTCTGTGACATGTGTCCCGCTCTCGTTTCTCAGAAACCCATCAAGAATGGTTTGCGCGGTTTCAATGACACGTTTCAACGACATGCTTCACAGAGTGTAATTGCTCAGCCGCAAGAGGCAGGCAGCGGAGAACGAGGCAGACAGCGAGACGCAAACTGATTCAGGGACACAGAAATTGAAGGGGGAGGGGGGAAAGGATAGAGGGACAGACAGTGTGGAAGAGAGAGAGGAGAGAGGATTGATATTTCAGTCATTATACAAAGAACCCATCACCCATCATCGGACCCTCGTATTGACAAAACTATGGCGAACTGGGGGAGGCCCAGCAGTCAGAGAAACGACTTACGGAGGATTCGCTACTTTATTTCTGCGCGCTCCTCTGTGAAGCACAGGAGTCTAAGCAGGGGTTGCAGGGGTTGGGCTCCTCTGTGAAGCAACAGCAGTCCAAGCAGGTCGGTAGCTCCATCCCCCAAGTCATATGCCGTGACAACTGCTGACCGAAGCAGTGCCGACGGTCCTGGGGGTTTCTGCACTCACACTGATAGTCTTTAGTTGCAGCTCTGCCTTGCCTCCTTAATCCCCTCGTATGTAAGACACTCCGCTCCTCAACAACAACAGGGCAAACGAGGGCATGATTACGTTAACAGACTGAGATCATGGACAACAAGCGATCTGTCTGACGGTTATTCGAGTCTATCTGGGCCACTCCCTGCCTCTGAGATCGCCCCTCTAACCTCTGGCTTTATGACGTCACAATGACTGAGATCATTGTCTATTGAACACCGAAATGTTGCGTCAAACTCATGGAATATTAGAAACCAATTGATCAAGATCGCATAAAACACTTAACCCTGCATGGTACTCAAAGTGTATACACACACGCACACGCACACACACGCACACACGCACAGACTCTCACTCACTCTAATCTCAATTCTTTTTTTCTCAGTCATCCAGCAGCATCCCAGAAATCAGTTTATATAATCACAATATGGTTTTCTCTGAGAAATATGGGCTATAGCACTAACAATAGATGATATTGTTTTATAGGAGAGGTCAGGGGAAGGCTTACAAAACCAATTTCATTTCTGCGCATCCAAATATGACATCTCGCGACAAGCCTAGGCATCTCCCCGCTCACACAGAGTGGTAATCTCTCCCTGACATTGTCTCTCTATCCATTCAGAAATAATGAAGGGATAACCAGATTGTATGTGGACGACTGTTGCAGGCAGCATAAGTATCCATCTTGGGGGCTGGCTGAACGGCTGATTGATGGTAATATGTGCTCTTAATGCAGAACAAGTATCCTCTACATCCAGGGATTGTAGAAGCCCATTTCACGTGTCCTCCAGGACCAAACACACACAGCGCTGACCCCCATTTTTAACACCATCCTTCATCTACTGAGCCCTCCGTCACCTTTTGGGACTTCCAAACGCCTTTACTGTGTCGCCACAGCCGGACTGATTCTGAGACCACTCATATCTCTCTCTCTTTCACTCTCTTTCTGTGTCTTGCATGCTGGGAGCTGGTTGTGTGAGAGGGTGCTGGTGCTGAGCTGAGAGCAGTGTGTGGTTTACTTTCTTTTTCACTACATCTTTTTTATTTGTCCATTACCCCTTTCCCCTTCTTTCATGGTTTTCTTTTCATTTGTTGCACAGGCTTAGGGTTTTGATGTTGTTCGATTAGATGGCAGGGCCGGTTTTATTGGCGGTTTTTGGTGTGGCGTCTCACCCTGAGGGTGGAGCACCTAAGCTTCTTTCCCATCAAAACGGCATATGATGTGTCCCTGCCTGGAAATAAATGGCAGTGTCCTTTAAAAATGCCAGTGTACTTTATAATGAGGTTTCATACTGGTCTCTAGCATTGAATTGGAGTTTCTGTACAGTCAATGAGCCACTCACTGAGGTAATATTAACCTGACTGCTACAGTTTCACACAACATTTATTTTGTTAATGTTTAACTGGTACTTCCAGTCATAACCAAATGTAAAACAGCTGGTGGGGAAAGAATTGAGACACGGTTCTGCAGTAACCCCCTCATTCATCCATTTGTACCCATACGTGGACACCCCAGATACTCAGCTGTGTGTTGTTCACACTGAAAACTGTGTGTCTAGACTGAATGTTCTATTGAGGTTGTTCTCCTTGCTGTGGCTGAGCAAGTTGGTGAGGAGAACATTAATTCTGCATGCAGGATGAATGACGCAGATGTTGTTTTTTTTTAATCTGAAAAAAGTGTCCCTTTGGTAGAGAGTGACTTATGGGTTTTTTGTGGTGGTTACATGTTTGTTGGCTCCGGCTACTGGAGTTACAATGTACCACCCTTTATTAAGAAAGAAACACTTTTGAAGGAGTGCTCTCGCGCTATGGGAAATTTGCTAGCTCCATTAAACTGTTCCCGCTTGGCTGTAAGTCAGAGAAATTGCAACATGTCATGTCTTTCCGTAGGCAGGTATTCATGTTTCTGAATACGCCAGATAAAACTTTGGACGTCTCCTTTCGTGTTATTAATGGAGAAAGGCTCGTTTATGGCTTATGCGAGCACCGAGAGCTTTAAATGTCGTGAGTGTGGCGACATTGGTTACAAGCGATTTGCCTGCCCTCATAAGAAAAGAGCGAAGGGTAAGTGGGTCATCGGGGGGCATCATCATCCAAAGCTCCTGCCAGTGGGAGCGAGGCAGATGGAGTCATTCGCAGGGATTTAGAGGGAGTTGGGCCTCAGGCGCGGGTATTTAAACCTGCCCAGGCAGAGGCTGTGTCGACTTGCAGCCCCAGGGAGGAGGTGGGCCAGAGAGGGAAGCGGAGGCGGGCTATACGGTAGAAGAGGCTCAGGTAAAGCCGGAGGTGAGTGAGTCTAATGTTTCCCAGTCGGCGAGGAAAGAACGTTTTTCATCAGAGGAAGTTAATGTTGTTACTGCTGGGGAACCAGGGCAAAGCGAATGAGGTGCAAAGTGCCAGTAGGCAGCAAAGTACTGCAATTTTCCCTGACCTGTACAGATTTGTGTCCACGCTGTGTGTACAGAGAAGAGTGGGGTTTGATGCTCTCTGTAAACAGAAATGTTTTAGATTAAAAAGAAGTATGTGACACAATATGGAAAGAGAAATGTTCGGCAAAGTTAAAATTTCACAAATTATTTAATGAATAAGTGCACATGTCAGTGAATCGCTATCTTGCTTGTGGTTTTTTCTGGGGTTCCTGTCTCTCCTCTCTTTCTATCACCATAATTATGGAAAAGTCACAAGTGGAGGTGGTACCCGGGCGCATCCTCATGGTCAAAGCGGAAACTTAAGGGATGGAAATAGTGAGGAGCCTCACCGCTGTGCAAGCTGGTGTTCTGAGGCAACATGAGTTTGCGGATGTGTGGACAGAAAGGAACGCAGATGCTAGGCAGTATATGTGGATGCATGTTACAGCTGAAAGAATAAGTGCAGCATGCTTAGATAGAATATATTTGTTAAGTTTAAATCATCAGCCGATTTTGCTATTCCAATCCCTACAAACAGAGCCCAGCAGCTGCTAAAAATTATGACAATCACACCAAGTCCCGCTTATTCGCAAAATGCCTCATTCTGGCGCTTTCTGATCTGACACTCTTTCAGATCTGACAACGAGCTAAGCTCTCCATGTCAGCCCCAGCGTAGGAGCGCAACTCTGTCTGCATTTGATTTGAGCGACGGTCTTAGTAAGAACGGATTTAAAACGAGTTGCTTTAAACTAACATACCTAAACTCTAAGGTAAATTGTTGCAAAAAGTAGCCAAGTTGAGTGCCTGTTGTGAAGTTACTGAGGGCAGATAGTTGGTGTTAAAAGGCCCGTGCCGGTGAAACAAAGTGACAACAATCAAGAACAGCAAGCAATAAAGAAGCGGAGATGTTCAGTGAGACGTGGCGACGTGGCGAG
This sequence comes from Ilyophis sp. 1 JC-2022, assembly GCA_022702515.1. Taxonomy (NCBI): domain Eukaryota; kingdom Metazoa; phylum Chordata; class Actinopteri; order Anguilliformes; family Synaphobranchidae; genus Ilyophis; species Ilyophis sp. 1 JC-2022. The sequence goes on along the minus strand of CM040396.1, from coordinate 91,388,454 downwards.
GTGGGGACGTTGTGCTCGTTTACGAGTGCCTGCACTGAGCTGTCTGGTGAAAGGAAAAAATGCAACTCTTTTATAACAGAGACCAAAAACCTGAAGCTGGAAGCCACTTAATATGTTAGTCACTGTTTCTCTTGTGGGTTAAGAAGCGTTTCACTTAGGGGCTGTTGTAGCAGTAGGATGGTGTGGCATGTGTATGCGTTTTCTGTGATGTATCTTTATCCTTTATTTGCTGATGTTTGTAAAATAATATGTCTGGTGTGGGCATCTATCAGCTACTGTGGCTGGTGGGTCAAAACGTTAATTTCCCACCCTGGTGTTCATGTATTTACTTTGTGGCAGGATAATCTGTTTGCCATGAACGATGCATTATCTGTTTATGAGATGGCTTTGTCAGCACGGTTGAACTGGGGGAAATGTGAGGCATTGTGTGGTGTGTGTGTAAATGTTTAGGAGCGGATTTTATGGGGGAAAACTGGGAGGGGTTAGTGAGGAAGATGTGTGCCAGGTTGTCTTGATGAAAATGGTTGCTACCCCAGCTATCATATAGGGAAAGAGCTCTGGTTAGAAACAACGGAACTGCTTCAGCACTGTGGCATAAGTTCACAATACTGGATCCTCCAAGTGGCTACAGAAGATCTTGACCAATTTTTTCATTATTTCTCAGCATTGACTGAGGGCAGCAGCACTTGCATTGATGGCTGGTGCAGAGAGACTTGTTAGCGGTGCAGTGGTTGCTCTACGGGCCCTGTCAAAGATGGATGGACTTCGCCTGTGCCCTCCTGAGGAAGGTAGGGTCTGGACAAGAACCTGCTTCTAATATTTTCGAGAGACATCGACTGGGGGGGGGTCTTACCATCCATTTAACAGATAATTGCTGCAGGTGTGGAAGGTGTAGAGATGGATCCAAGGACTATGGATGCCGTTGGTTTTTATCCGTTCTTGCCCATAGAGATGATGCAGTTCGCCACTGTGTGAGCGGGCCTACTGAGAGCTGAGATCACCTGGGTCTGTCACCTCAGAGCTGATGAAAGGCGGCTGACAGCGAAGCAGGTTGCAGCAGCAATGGGGTATCGGTCAGTGTTCTCTTTTTTTCTGTGCAATAAATCTCTCTCTCCCCCAACAAATAATAAAAGTATGCATAAATTATAACAAAATCTGAGTTATTATTATTACTACTATTAGTAGTAGTATTCATATTAATAATAATACAAAGATGAAGTATACAGTATGTCACACATCTTAGGCGCTGTTTGGAACACTGCAGCATAGAAATCACTTGCCCTAGATGACACTTTTTTTAGTAGATTTTTTCCACACAGTTTTGCATGTTTTTTGGTTGACTGTACTGGCCACCTCTCTCACATTCATTTAAAAGCTGAGCAGCTCTGTAAACAGAATGCAGATGCACACAGCACACACAGATACACACAGATGCACACAGCACACACAGCACACACAGATACACACAGATGCACACAGCACACACAGATACACAAAGATGCACACAGCACACAGCCTGGTTTAAGTTTCAGACCTGTGATAAATGTCGACCGTGTTTCACATGTTTGGGAACCCAGAGTTGCGTGTGGTTTCTGACTTCTGATAAATGTATGGGCACGGCTGCATGTGACAGATTCATACGTCCTGAGCTGAATGCACTGCAGTTTCAGGGCTCTGATAGATGTACAAGAGAAACACTGAATGTGGTTGGATGCACATCTACTTCTGTATTTCACCGTTTCTCTTCTACCGTTGACTGACCCGGTATGTTTCAGCCATTGTTTCCGAATCTGTTTGTGAAATAAGTCACATTGCTATCGAGCTGTGATACACATTTCCTCACTGAAGTGCAATGTGAAACTAGTGAGGAGACGGTCACCTGTGCCCTTTATGACCTGAGGCATGGGAACGTAACCCATAGACTACAGACTACAGACTACAGATGAGACTTGAATGACAGGGAAGGGTGTGAATTCACATGGTTTCACAGGTTTGTGTTAAGTCCTCTTGGCAGGAAGAAGCTCACTTTCATTTAAAAACAGAAGGTAAATCATTGTGTTTTGAGGGGAAAAGTAAATGATAAACATTTAGAAAATGTCACCAGTGAATTTCTTTTCTTTAATTGAACTGAACGTGGTCGAGATCAAAAAGCATTTTCTGATATTGATTTTTTTCCCCAAATCAATAAGCATTTTAATTATCACGAGTAAGCCTTCCATTGTGAATTTGTTATGAGTCATCCTTTAATTGATACGTTTGTGGGAACTGCAGCTGCGGGTAATATTAACTTCCCTGGATGCACTGGAGCCCTGTGGTTCTCAACTTCCAGAGTAAACACAACCTGTCGGACAGACTGGCTCACCTGGGCTCTGGAGGCTTTCATTAGCTTGGGGTTTAAAATGAGATTTTCTGGTGAGCCTGGGTTATGAGCTTGAATGAAAATGAATGATAATTAAATGCAAATACTGGAGGTAAACCAACAGGGACCGACATTTACAACGCAAGATGCCTTTTTCACCTCACCCCCATCATTCAGTCCCAATGGAGCCGCCAAATCTATGCTCTGAATCCTTCCAGTCCTTTGACTGTGGAAGATCTTACTAAATTTGTCCAAAGAAAATGGTACAGTTGATATAAACCATTGGGTTTGTAAATGGCACCAGACGCCACTGTTATTGTGCATGCAGGTCTGTGAGCAAAGACCTTTATATGGGGAAAGTGGGAAGCTTGCTTTCAATGCAGGCACTTACACAACTTCTTTTTACATTTATCCATTCATACAGCTGGGATATTACTGTGGTTTATTGGTGTTAAAGTACTTGCAATAAAAAAACATAAAATAAATAAATATAATAAAAATCGAAACAAAAAAAACAAAAAAAACAAAAAAAAACACAAAAAAACTACACACTGCAGTACGGTAACAGGTTGTGCATTGTGAAGGGAGCAAACCATTCATATACAGAGGGGTTCTCTAAATAAAGAAAATCAGTTGGCACTAGGGCTGTAAGTCAATAAAAAATTTTTAATAGAATCAGTGTGTTAATTGGCTGTGGCTCGGACTTTCCTAGCATTGTACAGCTTCAGGCACTACAAGGTGAGGCTTGAGCCTCTGTCCCTTTTGCCTTCAGTCACAGAAACAGTTTTCTGTTCATCACAGAGCAGGTGGCTGCCTACAAGAGTCAAATATTTGTGTTTTTTATAGTTCTATAATCCTAAATGGTTGCATCTTGAGAAGCCACTCACAAAGAAATGGTGCATCTCAGCATCCTTCATTTCCGAGGCTGATTATCCTCCTGTGTGCACAATGCCTGGAGGATGCCATGTTCTGTCTTTGCCGCGTCTTTCCTGACCAGCAGAGAAAAAGATATGGATGATGAAACCACTTGTAAAAGCTATATCCTAACTATTTCAGCTAAAATAATGCTTTAGCAGCTATCATTTGCATATCAAGTTACTTATCTCTAGGCTAGCTCTAGCTCTTGAGCCCACTTTTGCAGTCTAGGCCTCGACTGCAATTTTGTCATAATTGACTAAATATAGGAAGACTAGCAGTCGGCAAGGCGTCAGCTAATGGGGATCCATTATACGGCAGTGTAGTATAATGGTTAAGGAACTGGGCTTGTAACTGGGCTTGTAACTGAGCAAGGTACTTAACTGGAATTGTTCCAGTATATATCCAGCTGTATAGGAATGGATAAATGTAATAAGATGCAATAAGAAGTTGTGTAAGTCGCTCTGGATAAGAGTGTCTGCTAAATGCCTGTAATGTAATGTAATGTAATCCTAATAAAACAATAAACAATAAAACAATAACATGACAGCACATGGGCAGAGACATAGAAAGAGGGTATGAATTAAAAGAGCTAATACAGCTTAGCATACATAGTTGCAGTGGCAGCTGATGAGCTGAACATAGAAGGCAGAAAACCTTCCTTTAAACTGACCATTGGTCTCAACCGGTTTTCATTCACGATCTGAATGATGAATTGGTAGGTAAACACACAGCTTCTTCAATTGTTAGGGAGATTAAACGATACATTCAATTTAGAAATAAATCTGTTTTAATCACCAAGTACACTTCTCTGTTATCTCTCTGTTAACTACTGCATGAGCTTTCAGCACAACCTGCAAAAAAAGCTATCAAACAAAACCTACACACCAAGATCACTTACAATATCTGCACATTTCATATCTTTTCCATGAATATGGGGAGTATGAAGAACATCATGTACCCACAATTTTAATAACGTTGATACAATGTGCACACTTTTGCGATGCAATAAAAATTCACTATAAATATCACTCGCTTAATAGCCTAATTAAGGAGAACTGGCTATATCTCATGGTATTGAGTATTTTGTGACTTAATTGCTGTATTGATAACGAAGAAAAACGATTGAAACGGGTAGAGACCAATAATCAGTTTAAGGTTTCCAGCCTGTCGATTTTCAGCTCTTCTGCTGCCACATCTGTCTTAGGCTAACAGTCCCATACAGTGGGGACAAAAAGTCTTAGGACACTACCAACAAGAACTGCTTGTTTTCATTATATATCAAGGCCTAATACAATTATGGTACTCCATGTATACTTCTTATTCAAGAATACATAATTGTATAATAATACAAGTCCAAAAAAATTCTGCAGGTATTTATAATGTAAGAGCACGAGCAATAGCGACATTAACGGGTAGAATGGCAGATTCATTCAATTAATAGATGGCTTTAGTTGTTAATAGCCCAGCTTTAGGAACACACATTTGTTAATACTTGAATGGAATAAAGGGTGTGACAACGAATAAGAACCACGTACCTTATGGTGGACGAACCAGATATTCATATAGCTTCCCATTCCATACCAGTGTTTTGGAAACATGTTAAAATCTTGGTTTGTAACTGTTCTCAATAATGTATTCTTGAATAGAACTGTAATTGGAATATCATAATGGCATTATTCCTGAATAAATAATGAAAACAACCAGGACTTGGTAGTGTCCTCAGACAGTTGGTCTCTACTGTATATAAATAAATGAACACAGGATGTATTCATCTGAAATGTTATTCTACCACTAGCCACCATTTCTCTCATCCTGACACATACAGTGCCCTCCACAATTATTGGCATCCCTGGTAAAGATGAGTAAAAAGGGTTAAAAAAATCACTTTTTGGTGAATTAGCTTAATCTCACACTGAAAAAATGAGAACAATCCAACCTTTAATTCAAGTAAATTTATTCTGAGAAAAAAAATCAAGAAATAATAATTTTTAACAAAACCATGTGTGCCACAATTATTGGCACCCTTAGAAATTATTATGAACAAAATGTAACTGAAGCATTTGTCCATTCTTTCCATTTATCTTTTACTTTTTAAAGTTGATCAGAGTGTTTAGGAACTTTCAAGCAGTAATCCACGACTTCCTATTTTACTGGGGTATAAATATGAGGTGACACAAAAGCCATATTCCCTTATTCATACATCAACATGGGAAAGATAAGAGAACACACAAATCAAATGAGGGAAAAGTGTGTTGGGCTCCATAAGTCAGGGAATGGCTATAAAAAAATAGCTACTCACTTTAAAATGCCCATATCTACCATTAGGGCAATACTTAAAAAGTTCAAAGCAACTGGAACTGTTACAAACTTGCCTGGAAGAAGACCCAAGTTTATTTTTCCCCCACGCACAGTGGTAAGAGAGGCAAACAAATCCCCAACGATCACTGTTGGAGAATTAGAGGAAAGTAGCATCTTGGGGTCATCAAGTTTCCGAAACTACCATTAGACATCACCTCCATGCTAAAAAATTATTTGGAAGGCATGCCAGAAAAAAGCCTTTCATGTCATTTCAACACAAACGTAAGCGCCTGGAATTTGCTAAATGCTACTGGAACTTTAACTGGAACCGTGTTCTATGGTCAGATGAAACGGAAATTTAGCTTTTCGGGTTTGGCATAAAAAGAAGGATGACTATACCGAAAATAACCTGATTCCCACTGTTAAGTATGGGGGAGGTTCCGTGATGTTGTGGGGCTGTTTTTCCTCCAAAGGCCCTGAGAACCTTGTTAGGGTACATGGCATCATTAAATATGAATCTGGCTGCCTCTGCCAGGAAACTAAAACTGGGTCGTCGTTAGATCTTCCAGTAGGACAATGACCCAAAACATACATCCAAATCAACACAAAAAGAAATTCTGTGTGCTGAGCGGAAGAGGAAAGTGCACAAGAGAGGACCTGGGACTCTGGATGATCTGGGGAGATTCTGTAAAAAAGAATGGTCTGAGATTCCTTGCTCTGTATTCTCCAACCTTATTAGATGTTACGCGAGAAGACTCAGTGCTGTTTTATTGGCAAAGGGAGGTATAGAGAATAAATTAACTTCAATTAATGGTTGGATTTTTCTAATTTTTCAGTGTGAGATTAAGCTAATTCACCAAAAAACTTTTTACTCATCTTTACCAGGGGTGCCAATAATTGTGGAGGCCACTGTAGAGTAGAGCACCTTCAGCAGTAGCGTGATCCTCACCACCTTTGGGGATAACAGTTTTTCAGCCAGGTGCATGTTAGTAGTTGTACTGTACTGTATGGTAGTGTGAAGACTAAGGTGTCCATATGAATTAAATTGCAGTGTGTGCATGCAGGGGGACTATGGTGAAATGCAATTTGAATAGACAGTATTACGTGCGAACGTGTGTACAGCCATTTTATACAGCTTGAGCCTCCACCCCCACAGAAGTCTGTGCACGGCCTTGTGTAGCCTGCTGTTCATTGCTATTGCTTAAATTGCAGCACAGCAGCATTGAGAAAAAAATCATGCAGATGTCTTTGCTCAGAACATATCATCAAACAAGCCCTGCAAGTGGTTCTACTAAAATTGCTCTGATTATACCTAATGACAGTATGCATGCAAATGAACAATTTTCAAGCATTAATATTGTGGAAACAAAATCTCTCACATTGGCACTGCAGCTGTACTTGTTTGAGAAAGAAGCCTTTGAACACATTAATACAATTCAAAGTTATCAGTTCTTCCCCCTTCTAAATGTGGTGCAGAATAAGAAAAGTCGGTTCATGTCATAGTAAAAAGCTGCAGTGGGTGTATCTAACATGCCATCTTTTTTTGTTCAAGAGGATAGCCCTCAGGCATGTAGTCACGCACATGCATGCACACACACTCTCTCTCTCACTCACACACACACACACACACACACACACACACACACAACACATGTCAAGTCTAGTCAAGTCAAGTTTATTTGCATAGCACATTTTCATACACAAGGCAACTCAAAGTGCTTTACATAAGACATAATAAGCTGCAAAACTACTGGTTGGGCCCACAAGACAAATACCTGAACAAATACGCCAACAACAATTAGCTTGCTACCTGCTATCTGCAGTGCACAGTACATACAATTAAAATATGAGCCAAGCTCTTTAGCCCCTTACCCTCTCTGTGGTTGGTCATTTTTATACTTTTGCCTGCCAGCAATCGCTGCAGGACTTTTGCCTCTCCTGAATAGAGGTATTTTGCCCCACTTTATAGAAGACTTTTCTAGTGCTCAACAGACAACAAGCAACAACTGAACATCAGATAATAGTATTTATTTAAGTATATGCGGTCCAGAACATGAATGTTTTTAGCTTAGTTTTAAAAGTGGTTAGATTTTGGGCATTTCTAATATCTTCTGGGAGTTTGTTCCAGCTGTAAGTAGCATAGTAACAGAAAGCTGCCTCTCCATGTTTTGTATTAATTCTTGAAATGGTTAATAAGCTAGCATCAGATGACCTTAGGGCTCCGGGGGGTTCATATGGCAAAAGCAGATCAGAGACATATGAAGGCCGGAGCCCATTTAGTGACTTGTACACAAGCAGCAATGCTTTGAAGTGCATTTTCTGCTTGATTGGGAGCCAGTGCAAAGACCTACGAATTGGCGTGATATGATCAATTTTTCTTGTTTTTGTTAACAATCTATCAGCAGCATTTTGAATAAGTTGCAGTTGGCGAACCGTTTTTTTTGATAGGCCTGTAAATAAGCCATTACAATAATCCAATTTGCTGGAGATAAAGGCATGAATAAGCTTTTCTAGGTCCTGTTTAGGCATAAAGTCCCTGATTCTTGCTATGTGTTTTAGGTGATAGTAAGCTGATTTTTAATTGATATGGGTATTGAGTCCAAGATTACACCAAGATTTCTAACCTGGGTTTTATTCTGAAGGGACAGACAGGGAATAAAGTTGAGCACTTACTCTCAGTCTTTTATTGTGAGTTCCGAAAACAATGATCTCAGTTTTATTCTTGTTTAACTGCAGAGAATTTTGACGCATCCAGATGTTAATATGTTCAATGCATTGACAGAGCGAGTCGATTGGACCATAATCATTTGGTGAAATTTGGTTGTCGTCTGCGAGACCAAATACTTTCTGTCTGCTAGATAGGTCGTAAACCAATTCAGGGCAGTACCTGAAAGTCCAACCCAATTTTCTAGTCTGTCAAGCAGAATTTTATGATCTACAGTGTCAAATGCAGCACTAAGATCTAATAACACTAAGACTGAGATTTTACCAGAGTAGTATTTAAATGCTTGTCATTAAGGACCTTGATAAGGGCAGTCGCGGTACTGTGATGGGTGCGAAATCCGGATTGAAATTTGTCAAGGTAGGCATTAGAAATTAAAAAGTTAAGTTGCCGATTAATTATTTTTTCAATAACTTTGCCTATAAACAGTAAGTTAGATATAGGTCTGTAATGATTTAAAACAGACATATCTAGGCTGCTCTTTTTTAATAGAGGTTTAATTACCTTTGTTTTCAAAGCCTCAGGGAAGATGCTCGATTGGAGGGAGTTATTAACTATTTGAAGTAGGTCAAATATTTTTTTAAACATTTTTTAAAAGGTTTGTGGGTAGAATATCAAGGTAACAGGAAGAATGTTTAAGATTTAATACAGTTTCCTCAAGAGTTTTACAATCAATGATCATAAACTGAGTCATGTTTATCATGATATCTCTATTTAGGAGGCAACACTATTTAATTGTTAGAGATGGAAGAGTTAATGGCTTGTCTAATGCCTTGAATTTTTTTGTTAAGAAAGGTTGCAAATTCATTGCATTCATTCATTGCACCGTTTTTTAACAGTTTCAGATCTAAAATGAATATCAGGGGTTATAGAGAGATCAAAGAAAACACAGCAGTGATTGGACAAAGCAACATCCGTTACAGTGACATTTGAAATATTCAAACCCTTTGAAAGAACTAAATCTAAAGTGTGGCCACAATTATGAATTGATTCATTCACATGTTGAGACAGTTCAAAAATATTCACTCACTCACTCTCACACACATACACACACACACACATGCTCATAAACACATAAAAACACACCCCCACGCACACACACACACACACACACACACACACACACACACACATATATGCACACTCTCACACACATGCTCTCTCTCACACACACACACACATAATACACACACTCACATACATATGCACATACATGCTCATAAACATACGCACGCATACACATTAAAAAAACCTGTGTGCATACACACGCACGCACGCACGCACGCACGCACGCACGCACGCACACACACACACACACACACACACACACACACACTCACGCACGCACGCACGCACGCACGCACGCACGCACACACACACACACACACAGCAGAAAGAGAAGCATGTGCCTTAGATCCTATTTGCATACTGATTTTAGGCTGTTTCAGTAGGAGGAGAAACAGGCGCTGTGACACAGCTACTCCAGTGACCAAATATGATTATCTCCACACCGATTCTGGGAACAGCGCTCACAGAAAAGCTCATTCTTTCCCTTGTACTTCCTGTGTAATACACTGCATCCAGCCTGAGAAGTGAGAACGCAACCCTGGGGATGTACAGACATGCACCATACAACCACAAATAATGAGTTTTCTGCCTCCTTTAGCCAAAGGATAGAAAGAAGGAAACGGATCCGACTCGCCTGCACAGCTCAAATCAATTCTTTACAGTTAGTTAATGAACAGAATGCAGGCTCAATCACAGCACCACCAATGAAAAGCAAACATTCAAACTCACTGAAGGCTCATTTGCATCTAAATTGGCGGCTTTTGCCCTACATTTCAGGACCGCCAGCCCACCATCGTACTCCTCCGAGAGCATGATCATTATACCACTGTGTGTATGCCTGTGCCTGTGTGTGCGTGTATGTACGTACGTTTCTGCATGAGTGTGTCAGCTTCTATGTGTGTTCCCTGCTCAGTCTCACACACACACACGCATACACACAGATGTGCACACACAGTCATATATGAACATGTAAAAACACATGCACCAAAAATACCTTCATTAGTGCTGTTAGGGCCATTCAACTTCAAATAATTTCACTCAACGTATAAATGCATTCATTTCTAAAATCCCTTTCCAGGTTAACTAATTCCGATTCAAACCCAATTACAAAACTCCACAGAAGATTTCTCCATCATCAAATCCCCACTTTCTCATTGCGCAATGACTGCGCTGTTTGTGTCAGCGGTGTGTGTTAGCAGTGCTATGCTGTGCGTGCTAGCAGTGCTCTGCTATTCGGGTTAACAATGCAGTGTGTTAGCAGTGTGTTAGCAGTGCTATGCTGTGCGTGCTAGCAGTGCTCTGCTATTCGGGTTAACAATGCTGTGCGTGTTAGCAGTGCTGTGCTGTGCGGGTTAGCAGTGCTGTGCTGTGCGGGTTAGCAGTGCTGTGCTATTCGGGTTAACATTGTTGTGCGTGTTAGCAATGCTATGCTGTGCGTGCTAGCAGTGTTCTTTTGGGCATGCTAGCAGTGCTATGCTGTGCAGGTTAACGGTGCGTTGCATGTTAGCAGTGCTGTCTTATTCAGTAATGTGCGTGTTTGCAGTGTTGTATTGTGCCACAGGTAGAGTGATCTCACAGGGAAGGGCTCTCCATCCTGGACACCTTGCACCTCATTCCCTCACCCTTGAGCAGAAGGAGGCTCTCCTGTAGGTGCCTGCATGGAAGAACTATTTCAGGATCAGACCTTTTAAACATTTACTTCTGCTCCCATTATCAGTCCTATTAAAGCTTCGCTCAGTAAATCTGGACACACACACGCACATGCAGTGCCCTGCGTGCCCCGGTCTGTCCATTAAACTGCCATTTTCTGAGACTCACAGCGCACTGCTGCACAAAACCGCGATTAGCAGCAGCTTTCTACGGCCCAGCCCAAAACAAATGGGCCAAAGCATTTGTATTTCATGCACCTTTTACGGTTGATTTGTCCCAATGCTATCTGAATGATTGATATCTAGCGCTACACTGACGGTTACCTTAAGCTTGTGAAATGGATTAAGTGATGTCAGGTGTGTATGTGTGAGTGTAGTGTGACACATCGTGATGATTTAATCTCCTTTCGTTCCTGTCACAGGATGAGTCACGCAATGTCACTGTGAAGCTTTCTGTTTCTGACATAGAGACCTGTCTTTCTAACTCCCTACAGGGATCGACAGTTCTCAGTGCTCAGTACTTCTCAGAAAATAAAACTGCTCTCAAAAAAGTCTGTTTGATAAGTCTGGTGATATGTCTTTTTTTAACGGTTGTTTAGGCACTCCAAAAACCTCTTTGCGTCAAGGGGAGGGTAAAAATTGAATCTATGATTTTTGCTTTCACCGCCCTGCATCCAATTCCTGTGCTCTGCTATAATTTCTGTTTACATACTGTAACTAACTTGCATTAGAAATATCAGCCTGTTTTCTTCATTGCATTACAGCTATTTAATCATTTCCTCTGGCAAAATAAAACACATTAGCCTACAGCACAGTTCTTGTCATCATAGGAATCACTAGCGATTGTGATATTCCAAATAAATTGCTTCCCACCCTGGACCCTGAAAGATCTACCATCAAGTCCCATTCCATCTTAGATTATCTGTTTATGATGGAAATTAACCAGTAACCTTGGATTGGTTATTTTGATGTCTCATTAGTATTCAGGTTTTTCATTAAATCGCTTATAGAATAATACTTTTTGATTATCTATTTGCACAACATAAAGCCTACTTTAAATTCAGCATTATTTCAGCATGATTTAGAATAATAGTATTTAAAAATGGCATGCCCTTTAAGTTCTGGCAGCTGAGGTAAAACCCTTTCCTGATTTGCATTGTAATCGGCACACCATTGCAAAGCACATGACACCAGTTTCCCTAATTAAGTGAATGTCTAATTAACACTCTTTGGTGGTGCCACACCTGAAAGAGGTGATTTAGGTTTGAAGATCACTGCTCTAAATACTCTAAATAGTGACAAATTAAGCACCGGAAAAGCATTTCAAATCCCATCTTTAACTGATACATGTAGCCTATGTTCCCACTGTTAACATAACTGACAATAAATGGCCGGTGATTAATGTAGCCGCGGAATGCTCCAGTGGCTCATGTTGGATTCCTTTTGGTAAACACATCCTCACTCATGACGACCTCACTCAGAACAAATGGCCATTTCAAAAGACACATCTTTGGGACGTTGATCTGGTGGTCTTCTGACCTCCCCTGTCCAATGGACAGTTTTCTTTTTTGAGACATTGCTGATTCGGAACTTCACATAGTTTCCGTTAATTCATCAATGAGCCTTCAGGAATTCTGCACTAAAAATCAATGAGCGAAATGGAGGGGAAACGGTTATGGATCCCCGTGGTCATTTGAATGTGAATTAAGGATCAAATCAATAGGTGAGCGAATGACAGGGCACGTTAGCCTATACAATCGTCTCACAGAGAAAGAGAGAGATAAACAGGCAGAGAGAGATATGCTACGTACACACAGTCCCAACACAACGGTGCCTCAATACTCTGTAGCTTCTTGGCCAGTGTCAAGCCCTTAGCAATGAGATTTAAAAGCCTTGTCCCTGCCCTCCACCATCGGATGCACTATAACACAATAAGAGAAAGGTGTCCACTCAGGAAGAGATGAACTCCCGCTGTGTTTCTCAGCCAGCACTCGAGAAAAGAGGAAAGAGCGGCGTCCGCATTAAAACCCTGATCCCTTGCGCTCCCTTTAATTTACAGCCAACACACACGTCTGCGATGGTCTTTCTCTTTGAGTGTCGGGTTGGTGTAAGCGAAGGGGCTGGGGCTCCACAGAATGACACGGGGAAGCCGGCTGGCAACGCTTATGCACAAGATGGCGGTGCAGTATCTGTATTTATAGGAGCTTACAGTGTCTGTCTGATGTAGAACACAATGTAGCTGAAGCTGTGGGTGTAGGAGCTGTGGGGATAGAGGTGGAGGCGGTGGTGTAGAAGTTACTGACACTTTGTGCTTAATATACCCTCCTCCCCCCTCCCTTAGAGAAGTTTTCACCTCTCATAACGATGCTTACACTGTCTTTTCCTAAATGTGCAGTTCAGCTCATTCAATTTTATTTCTATGGCGCTTTTTACAGAGACACTGTCTGAAAGATGCTTTACAGAGAAACAGTAAAAGGAAAATTGATTGAAGAATGAGGCTTGAAACACCAAGGGAAAAAAAAACATGTGCGGTATAAAAAAAAAAAAATCTCCAAAGTGGGAAGAAAAACGCTCACAGTGTTGAGAAAAAAAACTCCCCAATGGGAAGAAATCTCAGGGGGAAGCTAGAGAGGGGGAGCCCATGCTTCGCTGGCCAGCCTAGTGTAGTACAGATAGGTTATATGGTAAATGAGCAGAGGATATTTTTTCTATTATATCTGAAGCGCACTTAATCCCAATAAACCTGCTAAGCATTGGTAGGTTTAGATGATTAAAAACAGATCAGTAGGTTGCATTACCTAAAGATATTCATAGCTTCTTTTTTTGCCAGTTATCATAATAACGTTAATCTTATCTTAAAACTATCCATAATAATGACATCACAAAAGTACAAATATGTGCATGTTAATTCAATACGCATATGGGACCATTACCACTGACCTCCACAAGCGCAACAACCTGTCATTTTGTCGTAAAATCGATATGCGTCCGATCACGATCCTGTCCGCGATGGACTCAAAATGGCTCCATGCAATCACGTGACTAGATTTTTCCGGACCCTCTATGTCGCTACTCTCTCTATCAAGGGACTCTACTTAAAACCAAACCGGAAAGCTCCAACTGTTTTTAAGAAACATATTTAGTTAGACTTTGATAACCAGTTTGTTTTGATGGCACTGCTGTCGGCCCAGTAATAGAATTGCAGACCACGGACGTGAGTTATGACGTAATTAGCCCGCTACACAAGTCCAGAATGTTTAGAGGAGGCAGGAAATGACATCACACGAATGCACAAATGTACTAAAGCTACATCTTTATCTCCTTACCTAAGCTGGATCAAAGCACAACAAAAAATACCCTGTGTGACACTACACAAATCCTCACATTTCTGTTGCTTTATGGACTGATTGTAAAATAACATTTGGGGAATTTCTTGGTGTATTTCTAGACACAAACACATGCATGCACGCATGCAGACTACATTCAGGGCTCAGGTTGGGTAACATCCTGTCGATTAATCTCCTTTACAAGTCTGCTTCATATAAATCTCTCTTTACAGCTTTCATTAATTAACTTAAATTAAAATAATGCATCAAAATGTATATGTTATCTCACTTGATATACAATTTGTGTGCGTATTTACTTATTCATTAACTGTGATAGATCTAGAACATACACCAACGTGCACATAGCTAAACATGTACATCAGTCATCATTAAGCTCTCTTTTCATTTACTGTGTCACACCTGCCCGAAGTGCAGAGGAGTGTAAGGGAAAATAAACACATTTCACCTAGTGTTGGTCTGGCAAGGCACAAGCACACATCTATTTTAAGGCTAATGCAGAGAAAACGCACTGACGGGGTTTCTAACCCAGAGAAACCTCTCAGGATGAATTTGGGCTCAGGAAATGCTGAAGGTGAAGCTCTCGAACGAAGGAATGCACTGGGCCCATGTGGAGCCAAGCCACTCCTGTTAATCTGGTATTTTAACCACGCGGTAATTGGGATTGTAAATTGCGCCTCTGGGTTTACGAAGACTCGAGGAAGAAGAAGAACCGCCAATGAAGGCTCAAACCCCTGAAGGCCAGAATAACAAGAAGGAAGAGTTAGACAGAGAGGACAGCTCGTCTCCCAGAGGAACAGCCATTTCTTCCAGGTAATTTATCTGGCTGGTGTGCAGAGTGGTGTTATTGAACTGGTGTTTACATTAGAACTTTTACCTGAGGGTGTTAAAAGCAGTTTAGCCTGTTCAAATCACCTAATCCCCTCCCCCACACACACGCACACACACACACGCACAAACACACACACATGCACAAACAAACACACACACACACACACCTGTGGTACTGTCACCTGTCCGTCCCTGATCCTCTGTCGTGTTAAGGGGTAATCAGGGTTGGGTTCGATCACAGGAATAAATGATTCTACATTCACAAAACACTCCTGGAATTGGTCCAAACGTCTTACAATTTAAACTGCCAGTGAGGCGCGACCCTTGTCAGATCAGCCAACCAGTCGCCAACACTGGGTTTAATTATCTAAAAGCCATATTGACTTTTCCAGCAAACGTCACAAAGCAATTTCACGCTCCAGTTGTCTCTCACTGAAGATCACCATAAAAGAAGTGGTGGTATTAAACGAGTAAGAAATTACCCAGCATGTGCTTTTAACTTTGCACTGAAGTGCTGGTTCTTCAATGATCGCATTATATGATTACACTAAATGTCATGTGTTTTTTTCTTCTTCTACGTTCTACATGCTACATCCCAATGCAATATAAAGGCAGCACTTAACTCCTCTTCTCTCTGATACCTGGAGCCTCGAGGCACTGATTGAGTCACTTTAAATCTGCTACGGTCTTTCTTCCATCGTTTTCATGGGGAATTTGAATGCGCAGAGCCTTCCTGTTCCTCCCAACTGACTCAGTGAACCGTCACCTCATATTTTGCATCACGTAGCACTATCGCACAGGGTACTTCAGGAAACCCACGGCCAGGGGAGGAGACTATGATGAAGATGAGCATACTGATGACAGTATACTTTTATATACTTTCACACTGATGTCCAGTACTTTATATCTTTGCACTCACCCCCACTTACATTTACAATGTATTGTTGGTTTTTAAAGGAAAACAAGTAAAGGCACTTGAGTATAATAATAGTACATATATTACTATAATATGATAGTAACAGACATGCTTGTGTGTAAACTGGAGAGAACACTCATAGGACGGGGCTGGGATCCTATCTGTCCCAATACTTCTTTTTTTTAAAACTGCTTTTAGTTCTTATTCCCCCAAACTCCAGAATGCTCTCCCACAGTATGTTAGAGATTCACCCTCAGTTTAAATAACAGCTCAAAACATACTTTTCTTAAAGATGACATTTCACTGAGCTTTTTTGCATATTATTTTATTGTTTTCTGACTGTTATTTTTTTTTACTGTCTTACTGTTTTGATTGTAATTTCAAATGTTTTATGGGGCTTCATTGCCGTTTTTATTATTTTTTATTTGATTTATGGCGAATATCTCTAGTCTCCTCCGCACAATTCTGTATCTTGCCGTTTTTTTCTCTTTCTGTTTTATCTCTGTAAAACACTGTGTGCTACTTTACTGAAAGATGCTACATACATTAGATTATTATTATTATTACGTTAAAAAACAGCCTGTTACCATACACACATCATCTTCTTTTGCCCTGGCCGTCCCCCGTCTCCTGAAAACACCAACTGGACTGCCATGGAATGCAATTAATGAGCAGCTAGCCTCACGGATGCAGGACATCCAACACAAAGCTAATATTGTGCAGTCCATAATTAGCAGAGATAAGGTTTGGTCAGGCAAAGTCATTTGTCTTGTTACACATCAAAGAATCCCATTAGCACGGCCTCATCATGGACACACACTCCTGTTTGAAATGTGAAAGGCTTATCTAGGGCTGAGAAACACATTCATTTGTATTGAGGATGGTGACGCATGTTGTCCTTTGTGGGGTTCTTATAACTTGTGATTCAGTGATTCATTCTTTGCTGAACATGCGCTGACAGACAGGGCCTGCACATAGGTAGGAGGTTGTATTTGTGTTGCTAGTGCCCTTTTTTAGCAACTAGGAAAGAGGGCTGTGTTCTAGGTTTGAGAAAACGAATGGTCATTGACAGTCAGGTGTCATTTTTTTCTGCCTTTCTGTGAGGAAACTGCCCCAAAGACATGTGTGTGTATAAGACACACCACATCTCGTGCTTGTAGTGGCCCACAGAAAGCAGTCACTGTCTTGAGGATGGTGAAGAAATTCAGTTTCAAGCAGTGGTTTGGAGGTATATTCCCTGTAGAAGCAATGCACGCACACATGCACACACACATGCACACACTCTCTCTCTCTCTCTGGAGTATGTTTTGAAAATGATATCAATGTATTGAAAGGTAAACTGATATCTTTCAGTTAGAGTACTTTGCCCCCAAGGGCTGGGTCAAAGGTCATGCATCCATGACACCACCGTTGAAAAAAAAGTTATTTTTAAGCCTGAAGCGTTCAACACAAGAGGCTGTCAAAGGAGCCAATAAACCAAACAATGAGAACCGAAAAAAGGGACTGTGTGGAAGACTGAGAAAATAGGGTAACACGTATGTACAATCCATGCGTCATACCATGGGGAAAGTCAAAGAACTCTCAGAAACATGAGAAAAATTATTGTTGACCTTTGCAAGTCAGGAGATTGTGAAAAAATTAATTTGAAAAAAAACAATACCATTTTACACTATTAGGTCAGTAATTAAAAAGTTTTAAACCACTGAAACAGTGATAAACCTGCCTGGTAGAAGACGCAAGTACATGATGCCTGTGCACACAGTGTGATGGATTTAGTAGCGGATAATCAAACGCAGAGGTAAGGGGATCAGAACAAGTCACTCACGCAAGTGAGGACCACTAAGGGAGTACTTACAATAAATACAAAGAAAGAAAAGACAGGAAAATAATTCCTTGTAGCTAAACAGCCAAAAAAAATAAATCAACCCAAGAAAATAGGGCGAACTCGAATATATGAGTGAGAAAACAAACTTAATCTCCCTAGCTCAATACTGGAGCCAAACCGAGAAACTTAGAAAAGAAAAGAACACCTTTGGCACGTAAGCGAAAGCGGCCAGAAGAAGGTAAAACAAAAACGACCACAAAAGAAAAACTGCCTCAGTGAGAACAGCAAAATAAAAAATAAATAGCGCAGAAACGCTAACAGGAGGACACAAATCCTATATCTGAGAATAACGCTATAAGCAAGTCCCTCGTGAACATAAAACGAAGTGTAATATCACAAGGTCGCTTGTACCTAGCTATACCTGGCTCAATGTAATATAGAATGACAAAGACAAAAGTGAGGAACTTAAATACCCCGCAGGTAGAAGCGTGTAATAACGAGTAAGGGGAAACAAAACCCCGGAACGGAACGTGGAAAAAATCTGATAGATTCTCAATCAGGAAACCAGGACGAGAACCGCAATGGAAAAGAAAACAATAACCCACAAACCATGACAGGACTCCCCCTCTAAGGGACGAACCAAACGATCCCTCAGACCGATTAATGTGGAAATCCTTGATTAGATCAGGATCCAAAATATTTCTGGCAAGAATCCAACACCGTTCCTCTGGACCATAACCCTCCCAGTCCACTAAAAACTGCCACCTCCCACCTACCTGTCTCTCCGCTAAAATACAGCAGGCAGTATACACTGAACCTTCATCCATGATCCGAAGAGGAGGGGGTCCCTCAGCAGGAGACAAAGGACTGATCAGCAGTGGTTTCAATCACGACACGTGAAACGTAGGATGAATCTGCATAGAGCGTGGCAATTGAAGATGTACCGTCACCGGGTTTATCCTACGGATGATCTTGAACGGTCCTACGGAACACGGAGCATGTTTACGAGATTTAACCCGAAAAGAGGGGGCTGTCCGGTGATGTCTGTCGGCCAAAACTTTTTGGGACGCCGAAGCTCGCAAAAGTGATGCGCGAGCTCGTTTGCACACTGAACGACACCTCCGAAACAAAAGAGCCAGCAGAGGGAACCTCAGCACAGAGGCCAGTGGAGGCATTGTGAAGCGTATTATGGGCATACTCAGCCCAGGGAACGACTCCACAACATAGAATTAGTAGCGCCAAGTAGCGAAGGGTTTTCCATAGTCTGGTTAGTACACTCCATTTGCCCGTTAGTTTGAGGATGAAACCCGGATGATAGACTAACCTACGCGCCCTACTGTGCGCAAAAGGAATGCCAGAACCTGGCAATGAATTGGGGACCACGGTCTGATACTACATCCTGCGGTAATTTGTGTATGTGGACTGATCACCAACTGAGCGGTCTCCGGCGCCGATGGTAATTTAGCCAGAGCGAGAAAATGAGCCACTTTATAAAACTGATCCACAATAACTAAAATAACCGTATTACCTTGCGAATCGGGCAATCCGGTTAAGAAATCTAAGGCAATATGTCTCCGAAGTCGACTGGGCATGGGTAAAGGGCGTAACATGTGCTGCAAACTGTGAAGAATGACCCCACTGGAGTACCCGAGACCTCACCTCAGGAGGTACAAAAAGGCAATTGGTGGGACCCCGGACCGGGTTACATAGCAACGCCTGTTGAACCGCCACTTCAACGTCACATAACAAAAGAGCAACTATCTGGGAAGCAGGCACAATGTGCTCCGGAATAGTGGGACTGTCAGTCCGCTCAAAGATACGTGACAACGCATCCGGTTTAACATTCTTAGTACCAGGGCGGTACGTCAAAAGAAAGTAGTGGCCGTTATGAGTGTTAAAAGCGGTTTTCCATTCATCGCCTTCAAGCATGCGCACCAGGTTATAGGAATTGCGGAGGTCTAGTTTGATTAAATTAATGTTAAATAGTGTACCCTTATTGTAAAGTGCTACTTATTTATTTAAGGAGAGTAGATAAGTCTGCCCTCCTTTCATATGCTCCGTTTGAAGAAACCAGAGTTTAAAACCTGCCATGGCGGGGGATTGAACCCCCGTCCGCTTGGTGGAGTTCACATATGGCCTGAGAGTCGACCACCATACGGACTGTATAGAAAATATGTACATGAAACAAATGTGTCAAGATGAGTAGAAATACAGTTTAACTGAGGGGACATTTTCGACATCATCATTTAATATGAAAATAAATTATCTTTATATCTAACTTGCAGAGCATTTTTTTGGGCCACAGTAAGAGGCAGAAGACATGTGGTGAACAGACTGATGCATTAGAAGATGCAGAAAGGCAGAAAGGCAATGACTAGCAACTTTAAACAATGTATGTGGGCATGTATTCCTCCTACTCTCTCTGCTCTGTATAGAACTGAATCTCTCGCTCTCTCTCTCTCATTTTGCAGAATGAAAGGAGTCAATGTGATATAATATTTATCTTGATTAATGACGCATTGCATGATGGGCAAACTTAATTTGACACCCTATATTCCTCTCGCTCTCTCTCTGCTTCCGTCTCTCTCTCTCTCTCTCTCTCTCTCTCTCTCTCTCTATCTCTATCTCTCATGAAAATGCAGTATTAACCAAAAAGAGAAGGATGGAAAAGGAAATTACATCAATTATGTATAGATCAGGAAGCTTTGTACGGGACCATCCCAATTAAAGAGTCATAGGCCTACTCAGTGGGAGGAAGCTAATCAGGATGTGATATGGCCTGGAGTAAAAAAATGTTTGCAAACAGCTGGGAAACAAAAAAGTAAAAAAGTAAATGTGAGTTCCGTCTTTGATTGGCACATTTGTTAAAGCCTTGACGTGACACACACAGGCTCCAAGGGCTTCCTTTAGCAAACCTCTGACTCTGTATTGTCACTGAGCCTGCAGACCAGTCACATTCTCCTGCCATGTCTCACTGCGTTCTCACAGTGCTTCCTCTGCAGCTTCTGATTAACATCGCACACAATCCATCTTCCCTCACACAGTCCAAGAACACATTCGCGCACACACACACACACACACATGCGCATACATGCCCACACAAACAAACCTACACCCACATCTACACACACATACGCATCCATGCATAAACCCGCATGTACACGCATGTACACACACACACACACACTACTGTACTTACACACACACGCACACATGGTCTAAAAGTAAGCCAGGTTTGAGTTGGAATAGAGGAGGAGGAATGGATGTGCAGAGAGAAGAGGACACAGGAGGAGGAACAGAGAGAGAAGGATGTTTAATGATATCATGCTGCTGCTCGTGCCCATCTGCTTCTCAACCCTACTCCCCCCCCCCCCACAGCATCCACTACTCGCCCCCACAGAATCCACCACACTGTCACAGAAATAGTCAGGACTGGGGAAGACACATCTATCAGTACATTTGCAATTTGTTGAAGTTAAACTACATATATCATACAGCATGGGTGTGAGCCACTTGGTCACATGATTAAAAATGTGTTCCAGATAATTTATTCTGAAAAAGATATAGCTGCCATCTTGCCATTCTTACATACACTGGGTAAAACTGGTATAATGAGTTTCACTGCACCAACTTAATCTATATAGATATATATTGTTAAATAGCTGTGTGTGTGTGTGTGTGTGTGTGTGTGTGCATGTGTGTGCGTGTGTGTGTGTGTGTGTGTGCATGTGTGTGGGTGCGAGTGTGTGTACATACAAGTGTGTGTATGTGCACGCATGCCTGTGTGTGTGTGTGTGCATGCATGACTTTATGCGAATGCGTGAGAGGTAGAAAGCTACAGTGCGTCTATATGCAGGAACAGTGCAGTGCAATGCTGATTAGTCCTGCCGGCAGACAGGAAGTGATGGGGGGAAATTAACTGCATATCAGCCTCACCTACTGCAGGGTTGAGCTGCGAATAAGGATGTGGCTGGAAAGTCTATGCGTTCGCTCCTCCGCCCAGAAGTCGACACACTGCCCCACTGCAACCAGCTCTGCCTGTGTCCCCCACTCTGCGGGCGGGGGGCACTGCCCAGTTAGGGGGTACACCCTCTGGGCACTTACAGAAAGGCTTGTTAACCAGGCAAGGGGAGCAAACTGAGACATTGATTCGTTTTTATCAGTAAGGCCTCTTCCAGAGCAGGAGCCCTTTGTTGGAGAGATAAAGTGCAACGAGTAAACGATTTAGTAGCAAGTATCCATTCAAGGTTACGTCCCATTCCAGTGTACACAGTGCCATTGTTTGCCATGTAATTGAGTTGCTCTGGTTTTCATTAATCTTGTGTCTTTATTTAATGAACTCCCACTTAGTGGGGAAATTTAAACTAATCCACCACGGAGTGCTTGAGAGCAAAAACACACAAATGCTAGCAGCCTGGTACAAATTTACCAATCAAGCATTTTTACTACAAGAAAATTGTATCTGAATTTTGATGGGTAGCTAATGGAAGTGGACAAAAATGAATGTAAATTTAGACTGCAACATTGGTCAGCAGCCTGCTCAAGACAGGTAAACTGTCTCTAATGACTTCAAGCTACTGGATTTTGTTTGTTCGCTGGCTGACAACTCGAACCATGGAGGGCCCGATCCCTGCATAGGCCAACAAGGGCCAGGCCTTGGGCCCATACTTAGTTGGGGGACCCCAAAAACTTTGGGGGAAAAAATAAATGAATTCATAAATGAATCATTTAAATTATCAATAATTCATATGACACCAAATACAAATATGTTAATCAAATGGGAATTAATCATTATTATTATTCATAAAAATAGGTTGCACAAATAAAACCATGGTACCGTACAATATAATGCCAAGAACACCATATCCCAAAATGCCACACCAGATTTGCTTGTGTTCACCTGAACTGTTGGTTGTTCTGTTGTTGTCACCACAGAACTACGGTTGTCATAGCATCCACACTGAAATTTCTAAAAGAAGTATCTAACTAGACAGCTAGCTATCTAAAACAATAATGGTTAGAATGCTGCCAGCTAAACAAAGTGAAGCAGAGGTTGAGTGGACATTTGAGACATTTTTGACCCTGGCCCAGCTCTGCACCTCCAAGGCCCCAAAGTGCTACCCTGTCCACAAAATGGGGGTGGGGCTTAGGTCCCTCGATCATAATGATCTGGTCCTACTACCATGAATATAGTAAATTGGCCCCTACTGCAAATGGCTGAAAATTGCTAAGTGGCTTGCGATTCATCTACAACCAGGTAATGAGACTAATGGTGATCAGGGGCAAATAAGCCTTGGAGCCAGCAAAAAAAATGACTTGCTGATTATACTCAATTTAGTCTCAATTTACATTATATGGAACAGAATTGTTTACCTCCATGAAATGTATAAAAGATAATGGAAGGAAAAAATAGACTGTGCTTGTTTAAAATAAGTGTGAAAGGCCAGTGTGATTGCTACAGCAAAGCAGCAGGACTCAAACAATGGGGGACTAAATGGAATTCTTCCCAAACCACGGAGAGGAAATGAGACACAGCATCATCGTGCCCGCATCGAACGCGTTTCAGTTTCTCTCGGCAAAGCTTTCCATAACCAATCTTTTAAAAAATATTTTAAATTGACACGGGTCCATGTTTATTTTAGAATCCCTGTATTTCTTCAGAGAAACAGGAGGAAACGGTGCAAGAAGCGGCACACAGCAGTTCTCGAGCGTGGCATTTTACTCAGTAGTGCACAAAGAACAGACGAGATTTGCCGGTAGACAAATATAGAGTGTGATGCATGCACTTATCTTCTGGTGAGCAAATAGCAGGTTATAAAAAAGCAAGAGCAACAGTAGTAATGCTTATGACTAAGACTACTGTTTTGTCATCGATGGTACAGGACCACAAGCAAGATCTGAAGAGCAAAACACAGCTGGGGTGCAGGATTTTACTACTATGACTATTAAAGCTCGCGATGCAAGGACCCAACTGTAGAAATTTCATCTATGGTAGTAAAAAAGTGTGGTTTCTTTGCAGTATGAGAAAGGTGCTGACACATCTTCCAAACTCACATTAGAAAAATAATCGTCTTAGCGAAAACCCAGGGAGTACGTTCATCTTCTCACTGGTTTACTCTCTTCTGGGTTTGGTTGCAATTCAGATTAATTCAGTCCCCTTCCAGCCGAAATCTGATGACTGCACTACGTTCAGAATTAACTGAAATCTCTGTTAGAAATCCCAAATTGTTCAAGCAGAAGATATACAGTAGTCAGGGGAGCAGGCTAGACACTACATACTGCAGGTTCAAGCCTGGGACATAACTGGGCTCCTCCCACTTTGGAGTGGGGGGGGGGGGGGTGTTTAATTCAATTTTATTTGTACAGCACTTGCTACAGAGACATGGTCACAAAGATGTTTTACAGAAAAACAGGAAATTGAAATATTGGAAAACACAGAGCCTGAACCCCAAACAACCAACAACGTAAAAAATAATAAAGAAAATACCCAGTGGGAATTTAAAAAAAAACACTCAAACAATGGCATAAAAAACTCCCCAGTGGGAAGAAACCTTGGGAGGAAATATAAATGAATATATAATATAGAGGGTGATTTCATCCTCCGCTGGGCGGCCTGGTGTCAATATTACCCCCATGTTAGCTCTTCAACATGGAATTATGTGTGTGTGTGTGTGTGTGTGTGTGTGTGTGTGTGTACACATACGAGTGTGTGTATAGCTATATGAACCACGAATCATAGATTGTTCCATTGATTGTGATGGACCAGAAAATAATTGTCAAGTGTCACAATGTTGAACACTATCCTTTTCATTGTAAAAAGGGGTAAAAGACAAGCAGAAAAAAATTCGGAATCAAATTCTTGTAGGTGCACCTTGCTGCAATCCAACTTTTAATATGCTGTCAGTATTAACAAAGTTTTATTAGCCTACTCATAGTGACAGGGAAAAGTATGAGGGGGCGATGACGCGTAGCTTGACGAGCGAGCGCATTCACGTTTTTTAAATTTTTTTTACAAAGTAGTTTGAACTACTTGTTATAAGTAGCTTTAGTTAACCAAACTAGATTTCTCCCTAGGGTAGCTTTGCTGTAGTTCAACTTCTTCCAGTGTGAAGTAGTTAGCTTGCAAAGCTATGCTTTCAGAGTAGCTTCCCCAACAGTGTGACTAGGCTAGCACCATAGATAGGGCTAATAACCTGCGTGTTCGTGGTGAAAGAGCGCATTGCGCTTGATGCAGCATTTGTTCTAATGATTATTATTTTTGAAAACTAAAGGTTGTAAATCTAAATGAGAAAACATGATATTAAAGTGAGTACAATCATTTCAGTTGCAACCATGTTTATTTAAAACATGGTTCGGCAGGTGGTTGTTGGGGGAGAGGGGGGGGTGAAGAAAGGGGTTTCCAATTGGTTTTTGAAACGGACCCTACATAATGGGATAAAATTTATGACAAAATGCGCGACTTCTTCGCATCAAACAAACCCCGTCAAAATATTGGTTATTTTTCCACATCACACAGAAAATATGGAGATACTGGGGGGGGGGCCCTGAAAAAATTGTCTGCCTAGTGCAATCTATCCATTTAATCCGGCTCTGCTTGTGCGCTCTCTTCTATAAGAATGTGGGGCCTGTGGTGCGTAAAACAGCTGCGGGCGCATGAGTGAATGTGTTGCGATGCTTATGTGTGTTTTACCTGCGTATGACGTGTGCTTGTGCGTTCTGTCCTATAGGACAGTGGGGCCTGTGGTGTGTAAAACAGCTGCGGGCGCATGAGTGAATGTGTTGCGATGCTTATGTGTGTCTTACCTGCGTGTGACGTGTGCTTGTGCGCTCTCTCCTATAGGAATGTGTGGCCTGCGGTGTGTAAAACAGCTGCGGGTGGATCATTGAATGCGTTGCGAAAGACCTGCAGTCGCAGCGCTCCCGCTGAGCATGTGGACGGCACCTTGGCGGCTCCGGAGACAACTGCCGAGTCCAAAAACCAGCGGGACAAAAACGGGACGGACGGACGGACGTATACAATCCAAAATGTATTTCATATTCGGTTTGTAGGCTGCACAGACGTGATATTTATGGTACTATTTATTACTGCAGAACCACCACTAGCATTGGCTGGAATGGAAGTGCCACTATATCAGCTGTGTCAGTTCAGGGAAAGCAGTAACGCAGTAATGACACCTGTAATTAGCATCCGCCATCTCCAATGCTAACAGGTGAGATGCAGTAAGCACGCCTATAGATCTATCTTTAGTACAAGTTTCATATCTAGAGCATGGATACAAAATGTATTTTTCACCACCAGCTCTGCTAATTATCTCATTGTCTTTGGTGGAATTGCATTCCGTATGCCTGCAGCGCTGGTGTGTGTGTGTGTGTGTGTGTGTGTGTGGGGTGGGGGGGTAGTCTGTGTCCACAAACCGCCCCATTAATAATGTAAAGGATGAATCACAGTGTAGGCCTTTGGCTGAGTCCCCTGTAGCTAAAGCCAGCCACCTTGTAAAGTGCCAATACTAAGCAGCTAATTAAAGAGGCTCCTGTATCCCAGCAGCAGCAGGGACTACGGTGACACACAGGAGACATTTTGGCTCTGGCGCAGCTCTCGTGCTCTTTCTCTAACCGTCGAATATCTTTGTTTCATGTCTTTTACTGAAATTCAATGTAATAAACATAAACTTTATATCATAAGGGCAATATCTCAGTATGACCAATTGTGAAAATGTTTGATGCATTGATATTATGGCATCTTACTGCAGAGCTGGTACTGATTGCATTATATACAGACGTGCTCAAATGTGTTGGTACCCCTGGTAAAGATGAGTAAAAAGGGTTATAAAAAATTCACTGTTTTGGTGAATTAGCTTAATCTCACACTGAAGAAATGAGAAAAATCCAACCTTTAATTGACGTTCATTTATTATGAGAAACAAAAATCACTCCTTCACAAAACTTCCTGATGTCTGTGACCCAACAACACCAAAAGACTCTTGCTATATTATTTTCTGGTACTCTTACAAGCGATACTAAATGTCTCTGCATTTGAATGGATCTCTATGGGAATTGGGGGGTGGGACTAGATCTTGCTGTAAATTACACTGGAACAGTATGGAACACATGGTTGGCTAAATGGCTTTAAGTCATCAAGGGTCTGACGTATCAAACAAGCCTGCTGCCAGATATGCAGTAGATATGGATGGATCACTTTAAGGGTTGTTTCTCCTGACAAATTTTCCTATTGAACTCTATGGAAAATTAAGTCAAGTTATCCATCCATATCTATTGTATTTCTGACAGCAGAGTGATGGTTTAAAGCTTGTTTGATATGTCAGACCCTTGATAACCTAGACCAATTTAGCCAACCATGTGTTCCATACTGTTCCAGTGTAATTTACAGCTAAATCTAGTCCCACCCCCCAATTCCCATAGAGATCCATTCAAATGCAGACATTTAGTATCGCTTGTAAGAGTACCATAAAATAAGATATCAAGAGTCTTTTGATGTTGTTGGGTCACAGACATCAGGAAGTCATGGCATGCAAAGGATATTTGACCAAATATAAAAAAATAATACTTTATTCTATATATAAATGCAGGGGTGCCAATAATTGTGGCCAATGTGGTTTATAAAAATATATATATATTTCTTGATGAGGGATTTTTTTTTCTCATAATAAATTAATCTCAATTAAAGGTTGGATTTTTTCAGTGTGAGATTAAGCTAATTTACCAAACGGTGAATTTTTTAATAAGCCTTTTTACTCATCTTTACCAGGGGTACCAACAAATCTGAGCACGTCTGTACAGATGTGGTGACTAACATATAGGCCTTAAGCTGTGCTAGAGTGACTATCTAGCACGGCTACATATTGCATAGTGCAATGTACAGACTATAACAATACTCCATATACTGCACTTTGACCATGCAGAACCGGCAATGATTTGACCGATTTGACCATGCAGAACCGGCAGTGATTTGACCGATTTGACCATGCAGAACCGGCAGTGATTTGACCGATTTGACCATGCAGAACCGGCAGTGATTTGACCGATTTGACCATGCAGAACCGGCAGTGATTTGACCGATTTGACCATGCAGAACTGGCTGTGATTTTGGCCATGCAGAACATAACGTATTATTGCATATGAAGTTACATTATGAAGCTGCCTGAGCTGTAATGAATGGCGGCGACTGTAACATGCCTTTTCCTGTGAGTCACTAAAAGCAGGTCCTGCGGCGGCGGTGTGAGAGATTTCTGCACGCCTCGCTGTAGCGCCGTTGACGGGGGAAGCCAGCCTGTGACAGATGGCTGTGCTACGCAGCGCAGTATATTGTTCTGTGAAGGAGGCCCGCGGGCGGTGTGCGGGCGGGGTGCGGGTTCCAGGCTGGAACGGGGAGCCCGCCCCGCTGACTTATTGAAGCAGCTTTCACGTGGGTGGGAGGCATTTAACATGCATATCTGCGGCCTATAACGATAATCACAATAAACCTGGCGATGAGGCAGTTATTCATCTCAGAGAGCCTCGGCTGTTTGGTGGAAGTCCCGAGGACAGAAAGAGTGAATGAGAGAGAGAGAGAGAGAGAGAGGAATGGAGGGTGTCAAATTAAGTTTTCCCACCACGCAATGCGTCGTTAATCAAGTCGAGATAAATATTAGACCGCATTGGCTCCATTCATTCTGCAAAATCAATTCTTTCCAAAGCACATTTTCTTTTCTTTTCTTTTCTTCCAGCTAAAGAGAAAAAATAAATGGCTGCCTCTTTAATAAGTGCCTTTAATGCAGATGAATAGCTGAGTGCATCAGCACACTATTCCCTCCCCACAGTAAACAGCGCCTCACGCCCAACAGCGCTTACCTCTCAGTCCCATTCTAATTCATCATACACCGCCTCCCCCCGCCACCCCAACTTCCTCTGGTGACACAAAGTGTCTACAGCCACTGCTTTCCTACCAACAGACAAACAGCTCTGCCCCTCTCCTCCACACACACACACACACACACACACACACTCTCACAGACAGACAGACAGACACGCACACACACACGCACACACACAAAGACATAAACACATTTATTTTATTTTTCTCGGGATTTGTCAGCCAAGCAAGGGAGAAATTTTCAAAATTACCTGTGGAAATGATCTACTGTACTTCACACTGTTATTTAAGTCCATGCTTGATACAGTGCTGGATACACAAGGCAAAATGGGCTTAATTCCCTATCTGTGTCATGCAAAATATATGAACATATTAGTTCTTATATTAATTTATGCTCTTATGTAAAAACAAAATGCTCTCCACAGCAAAAAACAGATTAGTTCCACACATGATCACAAACAAATGGAAAGTTCTGTGCATTCAGGGGTTCAAGAAATGTCACTCACCCATCGCTGGGTACAAGGGTACTGACGGGTCAGATTTGGGCAGGGCAGAGCAGAGCACATAAGTGCCATACTCTCTACCCACAATGCCATTTGTTCTGGCCCCTCTCACGCGGCGGCGATCTCCAGGAATCTCCGTCATAGCAAGGTCATCTCAGCATCGCCCGAGATGCTAATTGCATGTGCGTAAGTGATTCTCATTATGGCCCTAATGTGAAAAATCACCCCGCGTTCTTTTTAAGGCGGCGGGGTTCACTTCTGAAAATGGCGGAATTCCCTTGCTCTTCCTCGCTGACCCCTTAATCATTATAAATCACGTCTGATCTCCTCTC
Organism: Ilyophis sp. 1 JC-2022; assembly: GCA_022702515.1. Classification (NCBI taxonomy): domain Eukaryota; kingdom Metazoa; phylum Chordata; class Actinopteri; order Anguilliformes; family Synaphobranchidae; genus Ilyophis; species Ilyophis sp. 1 JC-2022. The sequence goes on along the minus strand of CM040396.1, from coordinate 91,358,819 downwards.
CTTCAGAAAAAAAAATGTCAACTATTAGTTCCCACAGTGCAGCTTTCAGATCGCAGCCTTGTGTCTCGTATATAAGGTCGATGATCAATCTCGGCGGCTTTATTTTCCCCTCTAAGTGCCAGGAGGCAACACAGCAAGCCGCTCGGTCACATTACCGCCATCTCTTCTCCATACCTCAGTGTTCCCTCCCGCTGCAGCTCCAGGGATGAGTTTATCACCGGAGGCTCATGGGAATGGGGAGCACATTTGTCCCACAATGATGACCTACACAGGTTGAGCCTTTCGTCTGTCTGTCTGTCCGTCTGTCTGTCTGTCTCTCTTTCATGTTGGCAGACAAATATAAAATGGAAGGAGAAGTATTTTTAATGTGTGTATGTTGCGTGCACATGGATGCACGTGGGTGTGTTTGAGTATGTGGTGAGGGCCACATTATAATTGTTATGCTAGTTTATTGTATTTCACTTGTGTTGCGGGCCATATTTTCATTGTTCCTTCTTTATACAGCCCCCAGCTCCAAGGAATTATCCAGCAGCCAATCAGAAAGCGGAGAATGTGGTAGAGAGAGCGTGGCCGTGAACTCTAACCCTGGAGCTTCAGCAGGCATCTCCCGCTAAGGGCTTTGACCCTCTGTTGGATTGTGGGGTTAATGGTAAACAAACGACCTCTCTCATTACTGCAGGAGACCTTGAGATTGACGTCAATCAGGATGGATCACCGTGGTTACAGAGAGGAAGTGAAGGAGTGAAGGAGAGGATGACCATAGCTACAGATCTTCTGAGTCTAATAAATCATTTAATTTATGCTCTCCTACCAGGGAGATTAATATTTCATGTGAGCAGGAAAATATACTTTTCCCAAGCTACAGCCCAGATTCTTTGACCATCGCTTTGAGACTTTGTTCGCTTTGACAATGCTTTGTTTTTACGATTGTTTTTTGGCTTATTTTGGTGACTTATTCTCGTTATGACATGAGAAACCAAAAAGTGTAGTGCTGGCTTCATCATGACTTACATTTACAGATAAATCCTCATGCCCAAGCTATTTACATTAGGTCAGTTAGAATATATTTATTCACCATTGACAGAAAGCTGCAATTAAGAGTAAAATAGACTGAAAACACAAAAGAAGTCACTAATGCAATAATATGAAATAAGGCAGCATGGCAACATAGCAAAAATGTATTATATATGCAATTACAATACATATAAATGACCATCTTTGCAAATAATTATTTATAGACTTTAACTTTAACATAACTAAACCCCACCATTACAAGCGTATGACTAAACCTCACCATTACAAGCGCATGACTAAATCCCCACCATTACAAGTGCATAACTAAATCCCCACCATTACAAGTGCATGACTAAAACCCCACCATTACAAGCTCATGACTAAAACCTAAAACCCCACGATTACAAGCGCATGACTAAAACCCCACCATTACAACCTCATGACTAAAACCTAAATCCCCACCATTACAAGCGCATGACTAAATGCCCACCATTACAAGCGCATGACTAAAACCCCACCATTACAAGCACACAACTAAACCCCGCCATTACAAGTGCATGACTAAATCCCCACCATTACAAGCGCATGACTAATCCCCACCATTACAAGCGCATGACTAAACCCCACCATTACAACCTCATGACTAAAACCTAAATCCCCACCATTACAAGCGCATGACTAAATGCCCACCATTACAAGCGCATGACTAAAACCCCACCATTACAAGCACACAACTAAACCCTGCCATTACAAGTGCATGACTAAATCCCCACCATTACAAGCGCATGACTAAACCCCACCATTACAACCTCATGACTAAAACCTAAATCCCCACCATTACAAGCGCATGACTAAATGCCCACCATTACAAGCGCATGACTAAAACCCCACCATTACAAGCACACAACTAAACCCCGCCATTACAAGTGCATGACTAAATCCCCACCATTACAAGCGCATGACTAAACCTCACCATTACAAGCGCATAACTAAATCCCCACCATTACAAGTGCATGCCTAAATCCCCACCATTACAAGCGCATGACTAAACCCAGTGGCGGGCCGTCAGGGCCAGCAAGGCCTTCTCTGCTGGCCTAAACATCATCAGAATATAAATTTAATTTTGATATATTTTTTCCACAAATATGTATTAAATTATTCCCCATAGTCTATTCTCTTCATTTCATAGCTTTTCTCTTGGTTGCGCTGCTTCCAGCCTCAGATCGAGATTTGGAGGGCTGGCCTTTATGTTAGAGCTTTTATCCAATCATATTTCAGCCATAATGTGTTGCCAGGGTCCAAGAAATCTGCCCTTAGGCCTTCAGAATCGACAGTGCGGGCGCCTGTAGCTTAAAGTGAACCGAAACAACCCTGTGGTGTTAACCAATCAGATTTCGAATTGGCGACACCAGGGCCAGCTAGCTGGCGTACGATAACGTCAGCACGTGCACGTCTTTTGATTGGATACGCACTATTGAGAGGCAGAGCTATCGCAGAGATAGCAAACTGAACTTGAACGAGATTTCTACAAGCTGTTTTTTTTCAACCCACAATGGCTGAAGGAGGAGAAGCGATCGATTTGGTCGCAGATATAATTACAACGCCATTTTCAAGACGAACCTTTCAAGAAAAGCTAGACATCGTTAGAAGAGAACGGCCAACTCCGACGCTAGCGAGTCAAAGTGGACATTCAAGGCTAGGAATACACTTTCACCACTGTCGCAAATATATCCTCTTGAACAAATGCTAATTATTTGTTTGTTTTCTTTTATTTTCAGTGAATAGTTTATGTGTCTTTATCGTCACGTTTCTTAAATGAAACTGCTTTGGGTGCGACAATGCGCTGTTTAGCGAACAAACTTGTTAAAGCTAACATACTTTTGGTGGACTTAATAAAACTTTGTAGACTAATCCCTTAAAAGCGATTTTTATTTAAAAGTTTTGACAGTATCCAAGCGATCTTAAAGCTGGTAGTTTAACACTCTTAATTGTAAATGCGGATTTATTGATTATAAATGCTTCGGAAATATTAATATAACTCTGTTGTACTTGACTATGTTAAGGTGATGCAACGCCCGGTTATACTGCGTTTCTGTCTAAATGTATAGTTTCTAGAGCCATGGCGTCATAATGATGGTATTAAGAGGTGGAATAATTCAGGTAGGACTGTGTAGGACATCACTGAAGGCCTAGGTGTGAAATGCACGGCCCGCCACTGACTAAACCCCACCATTACAAGTGCATGACTAAAACCCACCATTACAAGCGCATGACTAAAACTCCACCATTACAAGCGCATGACTAAACCCCACCATTACAAGCGCATTACTAAACCCCACCATTACAAGTGCATGACTAAATCCAAACCATTACAAACGCATGACTAAACCCCACCATTACAAGCGCATGACTAAACCCAACCATTACAAGCGCATAACTAAAACTCCACCATTACAAGCACATGACTAAAACCACACAAGTACAAGTGCATGACTAAAACTGTACCTGTCTGTCAGCCCACCGTGCCCTACCCTAGAGTGATGCACAAAGATGAAAACACACAAACTGACCAATTTCCAGTCTCTCCATCCCTTGTGACTCTCCCCTCACAAACACGTGTGTGAATGTCCGTCTCCATCACGGGCGTGTTATTCCTGCCTGATTTGCTTTTTTTTTTATTGTTTAAATGCTGAAATGTTGTCTGTCTGAAGTCATCCTGTGGAGCACGGCTGTTATCTTTTGCTTCAAAGACAGCTCTGGTTTCACCTGGAGAACATTGTTCATCTTGTTTATCGGCCCACGTGGAGCGTTAGTCTTTCGTGAACAAGCGCTCAAACAAGTGGATCCAAGGCCAGAGCAGCAGCAGCCACACAAATAATTTCACTGTAGAAATACTGTCCAGAGCTTTTGATCGCTCTCCTTTCAGTAGAGTGGTACAGTTTGCATTGGATTAAAAGCACAGGAAAGTGTAGGCCTACTGAAACTAGTCCATCTAGTGACTATATCATAAAGCCCACAAACAGGCAAAGCGCTTCTCAAAATTTCAGTGGTTTAATTGCCCCTGGCAGGGCCATCATGTAGGTCATTCTTTTAGTGATCTACATTTTTTCCTTCAGTTATTCTGCTTGAGTGTGATACAAAGCCTCTGAGTAAAACTACACAAGCATAACAGAGCTGTCCCCCTGGTGGAGGGCTGAGGTAGCACAGCACCAACCCACCAACCCCCCCCCCACAGTGGTATGATGGACAGGGGAGCTGATTATCCTTAAGGAACAATCCAATGCTCCATTAGTTCAGAAAACGGCCGATTTCTGCAATTTAGGCAGGACCATGTAGGTTCATTTCCCCTCTGGCACTTTGGCCATTTGTTTCACAAAGAGAAACAGAAACCATTAATTTCAGAAAAGCTTCCACTTCTTAAAAAAAATAAATAAAAACAATTAAAGAAAGGCCCCGGGGTGTGTTTATCTCTCCACCTCTAGTACAACAACTTAACTCTTTGAACTGAATGGCAAAACCTGGTGATAAACAATAAAAATGTTAAACGCTAATTATCTTGTTGTTTATTCTACAAAATACTGTAGGACTAACTCTAAAATAAGTCAAAAACAAAATCAAACAATTTGATTTACTGAATAAAAGTATGGTGCATGAGGATTATTGCTGATCACTGTGTAGCTCCAACAACTGACTTGAATATTTTTGTCAGAATGAAACAGCTTTGATAAAGCATGCATTTACTATGGCCTTCCCGGTGAAGCATTAGCCATTACCTCACATCCAAAGAGATCCCTTCATTATCTTAAGGCCTTGGCATCTTGACAGCGGCCATCTCGTAACTCAAGTTGATTTTGTTCACGTGAGACCACTTATGCGATGCCAATCATATGACCTCAGTCGTGTGGTTTGCCTCTCCTCTGGGTGTCTGATACACACATTCCTAACCAATGAAAGTGGTATAACGGTTTCTGTCCAAGAATCGTAATTATCTTTACAGGACTATCGCATTCTGTGCACAAAGAAGCTAGTGTACTGACAGATGTTTAAAAAAAAGCTGGCTTTTTTCTGATTGGCTGGTGAGGCAGAGTAGATCGGGAATGGCTGTTCCGATTGGCCAGTTTATGAGGAGGGTTCTTATCAGGTCCTGTTTGGGCCTCTGCCTCTGCCTCTGGCGACAGCTCTCTCCCAGACGGTGACAGGGGTCGTGAACCCTGGCGGTCGCAGTGATGGATTCGGTACAGCACAGAGGTTGCCATCTCCATTCCACCCCTACGTTCACAGTGGCCGGAGGGCGCCGGCCAGGAGCAGCCAGAGATTTAGTCTCCTGTCAGGCGTCACCCACGATAGAGCGGGACTCATAATCGGTGACCTCTCCCGGCACGACCGGTCAAGCTGATGTGACAGCAACTGCCAACCCTGTCCACAACCACCCTCCCACCACCCCCAATACTGATCTGTACAGGAGAGGGGGAGGGAGGGAGGAAGCAAGAGAGGGTGGGGTGTGTGTGTGTGTGTTTGTGTGCGAGAGAAAGAGATGCTGCTAAAGTTTTATGCAAATCAAGGTGAAGGTGCACATAATTGTAGCAGACACATGAAAGCCTGTGTGGGCTATATACTGACACTGTATAAAGGTATGCACAGGTTAACATGCAGGTGAGTGATTAGCTTTGGTACATTACACGCAGGTGAAGGTAATGCTCAGTGTGCGGGTGGACTACAAGCATGTGAATGTAGAGGTGAGTGTATGGGTATGGTACACATAGGTAAAAGTGCAAGTATGTGTGCGATACATGTAGAAGTGATTAACTGCTGTGGGCCTGTGAAATAACCCCTCAACTCAGAAACCCCAAAATGTAAGGTTCCACACAATGTTCTATCAGTCAATTACATTTTTATTCATAATGTGCATTTTTATAAATAATATGGCACAATGTTTCAGTGTACCCCTGCCTAAAACCCCATAAAGCAAGCTAAATGCCACGGCAGCAAGGAAGTCCTGGATGGCATTTAGCATGAAACCTTGCGAGGACACACACACACACCTTAGAGTGGGGAGTCAGTCCTCCTCTGGCTGGCTCAGAGTGTGGGTTCATAGGGAAAATATGTGATCAAGTCAATTTTGAGTCCATCCAATCAGTTCAGGGCTAGTTATATGAAAGTATCCGGATGTTGATTTCCTACAAAACATTCCGATACTTTGGAAACTGCTTCTATAGATATGTTCTCCTATGGAAACCTGCTCTCAAGGAAAAAAGGTAAGGATGGCAGCGGAACAGTGCAGCAATGAAAATCTATTTTCTATCTGCCTGTTTGTTCAGTATATTGCTCCATAAGATGGGGTCCCAGCAGGACAATGTCTTCAGTAATGAGCACACAGGGAAATGAAGATTCTACAACAGGAAATGATCCTGCCTTTTGAAACCCCCTCAAGTTCTCTCTCTCTCACACACACACACACACACACACACACATTCACATGTATGCACACATACACACCCTCACTCATTCACACAGACACACACAAGGTCAGAGAAAAGGAGGTGAAATAAGTGTTTGGGGATGTCTCTGCTGGTGCTCTTTTTGTGCCAGGAGAACTTCCCGTAGCTCATTTATGAATCAGTTCCCACCCCCTCAATCCTCAGTTTTAGAAGCTGAAGATAAATGAGCTCAATGTTTGCAGGTCTGCTCCGTCTGATTTTCCTGCTCAAATAAAGTGCTCTTTGTGAAATACTGCCCTTCTTCAGCAAAAGCAGTTATTCAATGGCCTGGAGACAGCAGTGAAAATGATTGTGGGTGAAAACACTCACTGCGCTCTTCTGCTGTTCAGTAACCAGCTCCCTCTTTAACGGGCTTCGCGAGTACAATGAGAGCCAGATTGTGGCGGGCTGTGGTCTGGGTTAGTTCCATCCTGATCGACCCCCACGGGGAGGATCCACTCCGGAAAGATCCGTAAAAGCCAGAACTGTCAGAGGCTGACAAACACAGAGCCAGCTGGTCGGGGAACACATGCGGCCGCTGAAGCCCTGTTGAGATTTTGGGATCGGAAGGAATGGTGACAAGGGCAGCGTAGGCTCTGAGTCACAAAGGAGGGGGAAGGGGTCCTGGAATTTTGGCTCTTTGCATCCTTTTTATCAGTTGGAAAACCTCCCCCCTTTTACTCCCTCTCCTTTTCTCCTTCACTGCTCAGATCCCCCCCTCTCTCCACTTCTGCAGTGACCGACATCTCAACCTGATCTACTGGGAGCTGCTGGACACCAATCAAATTTGACTGACAGGGCAGGGGGCCGCCCAACCTCATGGAGCAATAAGCTTAAATGATTACCTGGTTTCTGTACCACTGCTTGGTCACAGAGCCTTTTCGCTCAGCCTCTTCTTTGCCGTCTTTATAATAAACAGAAAGAAAGCTTGTGTCAACTGGGAGTTTGTGGTCTCCACTTCATTTAGGTCTCGAGTTTGTCCATCATCGTTTACTGTCCAGATACCGTGCCAGAGTACAATCCCCATTCACTGCCCGGTAGCTTTGTAATTTGATGGTTTGATTTATTTTGTTGTATCAGTGCTTCATGTTTTTGTAGGTTTAATACTGGTGTTAAGTTTGCAGTTTCAGGACGTTTTTCAGTGCACAGCTGCTTGCATTCGCAATTTTTATGACCGTTAGCGCCAAGAAGTAAGTGGTAGGTACGTTGCTAAACCCCGCCGCTCAGGAGGCTAGCCAATCGGGCTGCTCTCTTTAAAAAAAAAAAAAGTGTTTATGCCATGACAAGGCCTGATGAAAGTGACGTTAAATTAATTCAGACAGGGAAGGAGAGGTAAGCGCCATTTCTACCTCATAAACTCGATTGAGCAGATGGCAGATTCATCGGCGGGAGCCGTCGGACGGGAGCGGTGACCTTCTGTAGTGTCTCTGCAGAGAAGCATATGACGGTGAAGACTCGGAGGCCCAAAACGCCCACCGACGCCGGTCTCTTCAGCTCTGTGTTCACAGGCCGCGTTTGGCTCCAGAACTGCACAGCTCATCGGACTTCATTAAAACTAATTAACATCACCCTTATTAATAATAAACTCGATACAGCCATGGCGAGCCATCGCTGCGGAGACGGAGGAAGAAGAAAAATAACCAAAAAAAAGGGAATTATTGATTTAATCGAATTGTACACTCTTAAAGGGTGCAATTAGGAGAACAGCATATCAATTGATAATTAAAAAATAATCAGAGTTTTTGTACCAGCTGCTCACACTGAGCCCAAGAGCTGTAAAACCCATCATACAGTCTGACCACCCCCCCACAACCTCCCCACACACACTCCTTTTCTCTTTTTTTTTTTTAGAATATTAGATCTGTAGATATGAATGCTATAGTCTGTGATACATTACATAAATCCCATTTCATTCTCGGATTTGAAACTTATTATGGACACTCGATTCTGTGCTGTAATCACAATAACGTGATACTGTTTACACACATTTGAATTATTTATTTGAAACTGCAGTTAAGTGTCCCAACTTTTTTTAAATGGCAGGGGTATCTTAGACCTCATAGCTCAATGTCTGTGTCCATACATGTAATAGTTTTCACACACATTGTAAAATTGATGAATGAGTCAGTTTACACAGGTACCTCAAAACAGTTATTCATGGATATAAAAAGCAGCCCCTTCTCCAGATTGAGAGGCAGCCCATGATGGCGGACAAAGAGCGTCACTTAGCTCGAGCCTTGCCTTTTCGGGAGAGGCCTGCTAATTACACTGCTCTCACACCTAGTCTATGTACTTCTTCAACTCACCGGGAAAAAAAGCACAGTTGGTAATTTATTATCTAGTACCCATTTGGTTGGCTGATGCTTGATATTTCACAAGTTTATTAAAATACCTTTTCAAAGAGATGAATTAAATAAACAGCCCACTTCCACTACCAAAACTTCCCGGTGGTTTTTATCAACCGCAAATTCATGCACACACACACACACACACACACACACACACACACGCGCGCGCAAAAAAACACACAGACTCCGAGACACACAAACACACACAGACTCAGAGAGGCACAGAAACAGACAGACACACACACAAACACGCATGGCTCTCAGTACAGAAATGAATCAGATACGCTCTGAATTGCAGAGAGATTGAGTTGTCCAGGGGAAGGATTGCTGCACTCTCTGCAGCTGGCTTTCCAAGGTGCTGCGAGAGCAGACTGGGAGCCAGCACAGCAGAAAGAGGAGAGTGTGTGTGTGGAGAGCAGTGCAATCCTGTTAACTAATCTGTGCATTTGGACACAGCCGAGAAACAGGGGAGACCTGGGACACACTGCAGTGCAAAAGCTTCACTGAGCCACACTGTCTGAGACTACTGAAGCATGGAGAACACATGCACGCACACGCACACACACACACACACGCACACGCACACACACACACTAGCATGCGCACACGCGCACACACGCACACACGCACACACACGCACCTGGACGCTGGATAAATCCTTTCTGTCCCAGTTTCTCTGCCACCACCTACTGCCCCCAAAGGGCATCAATAAAAACAGAGCAAATAAAGCAAACCATAGCTGCTGTTTAAGTGGAAAAGAAGCATAAAATGGCTTCTCTACAGGTGGTCCTGGCCTCCCCTGAGCTCCGAGATGGCAGTGATGGTGCCACACAGCCCTTTTCTGTCACAATACTTATTACACGTTACGATCCTGATGTTCACACACGCCCATCTCTCTTCTTCTTCACAGACACGCCCAACTCCTTACTTCTTCAAAGACAAAGGCTATGTCCGAATCAGCACAATGGCCTATTGACAATGCTTTGAGTATACTTTTTTTAAAAGCCGTTAAGTATGTGACAATTCAGAAAATTGAGTGTTCTTAATATCCCCGATTGATATACTTATTTCCGGGTTTTCGCTGATAATAGTATGGAGGACATTTATCACATACTGCATGTCACTAAACAGTACGCAGTATACATTATGCTAGTACACAGTAAACAGGATGCAGTAGATAGGGCTCTGATTTGGACACAGCCATGCCCATCTCCCTTTTCCTTCATAGACACACTAATCTCCATGCTCCTTCACACACACCCAAATACACACCCATCTCCCTTCCTCATAGACCTGCCCATCTCTCTGCTCCTTCACACACACCCAAATACACACCCATTTCTCTTCCTCATAGACCTGCCCATCTCTCTGCTCCTTCACACACACCCAAAAACACACCCATCTCCCTTCTCCTTCACACACACCCAAATACACCCCCATCTCCCTTCCTCATAGACCTGCCCATCTCTCTGCTCCTTCACACACACCCAAATACACACCCATCTCCCTTCCTCATAGACCTGCCCATCTCTCTGCTCCTTCACACACACCCAAATACACACCCATCTCCCTTCCTCATAGACCTGCCCATCTCTCTGCTCCTTCACACACACCCATCTCCCTTCCTCATAGACCTGCCCATCTCTCTGCTCCTTCACACACACCCAAATACACACCCATCTCCCTTCCTCATAGACCTGCCCATCTCTCTGCTCCTTCATAAACATGCCCATCCTCCTTCACAGATACAGAAAAACACATAGGGTTCATTCCAATCACTTATTTTATCCATCCTCATCTCTTCGGTCCTCGCCTGACGCATAAATTGATCAAGGTTCGCCATCTTTAAGGACATTCCAAACTGCTAAATGCTGGTCGGATGGAGCCAGGAGCGAGGGACGAGGCGGCTACCGGAGGGTGCTTCAGCGAGGAAACATGAGTGTAGCCTTTACGGAAGCCTTTTCTCAAAACATAAATGATCATAAATGATCCACCTCTCCAGATCTGCCACGGGTACACCCCTACACAAATCCAATTTTGCCGTTCGGTTACATTCATTATAAAGCGCTTTAATCCATAATGACACTCATTTGCCACATTTATTCATAAAAAAGAGGTTAAAATGTATTATAGTTAAGCACATAAGCGTAATATGATGCTGACGCTTGACTGAGCAAGGATGTTCCATTTGCGTAATTCATGTTGCCTCGATTCAACATGTCTCCTCATATCTGATCCTAGTATCCTTTCCTCGCATCCTCCAGTGGGCGGAGGTTCCACAGTACCGTTTTCAGAGAGGAACACAGATACAGTTACTCTGTGTTCTAGCTAATTTAAAACCCACTCACAGTTCCTGTAATTACACTAACTTGGCAATGAGACTCCCATGTGATACTTGCTTTTAAGAAGCCCAAAATATAACATAAGCCTTTTTAGAATCAAAACACTTTGCAGTTTTCTGAAAGAAGTCAGAGGTTTGTGAAGCACAGCCTCACGTTCTCTGTGACCTTCACAGACACAAAGCTGCCATTTTAGTGGCAGGACCAGGAAAACTGCTCACTTATGAGTCGTGAGAGAAACAGAAATATTACATTACATTTTACATTTCATTCATTTAGCAGACGCTTTTATCCAAAGCGACATACAGTAAGTGCATACAGAAACGTCATAGAAGTAACTACAGAACAGATAAGATAAAGCACATCCTTCCCATAAAGTAGCAGCTATCCCTAGTAATGAACACTGAATGCAGTTCACAGTAAACTGGGTAAATCAGCTCTACTACAATTCTATTCTAAATATTATAAACTTGAATACACAGTTCAACAAGAACAAATACCATGAGGTCCTAGATAAATATCAGTCCAGGTGGAGTCTGAGTTTTCAGACCATGATGGAAAGCAGGCAGGGTTGGCATAGAACGTAGGGGAATGGGAAGTTCCCACCACTGGGGAGCTAGGATGGAAAAGCTCCGCAGTCGGGACGAGCGAGTGCCATTGACGCGGAGTCGCCCTGCTGTAGATGAGCGAAGTGGTCGAGCAGGAACATAGTTCTGGATCAAGTCCTGCTGGTAGACGGGGCCTGTCCTATTGGCTGCAGTGTAGCCAATAGGATGTGGGAGTATGTGGGATATAATCTGTATGTGGGGTTATATCCAGAACTTTGAACCTGATCCTGGCTGCAACTGGCAGCCAGTGGAGTGACCTCAACAGGGGGGTGACGTGAAAATTTCGGGAGGTTGAACACAAGCCGGGCAGCTGCGTTCTGGATGAGTTGAAGAGGCAGGATGGCGCAGGCTGGTAAGCTTGCGAGCAGGGAGTTACAGTAGTCCAGGCGTGAGGTGACCATAGTCTGGACCAGAAGCTGGGTGGAGTAGGTGGTCAGGTACGGTCGAATCCTCCTGATGTTGTACAGGAGGAACCTGCAGGACCGTGCCGTCGCCCTGATGTGGTCTTTGAAGTCCAGCTGGTCTTCTAGGAGACCCGTCAATGGTGATGGAGAGGTCAAGTAGTGGGGAGGTCTTGTATGGCATGAAGAGGAGCTCTGTCTTGTCGAGGTTGAGCTTCAGGTGATGGGTAGTCATCATAAAATAAAAAAACCCATGTGAAAATAAGAGTCCACTGGGACACACTTTTAACATTGTTCAGCTTGGGGAAATAAGAAAGGGACTGTTTGTTTGTTTTCCCTGTTCTCCCAGAACAATATTAATTGGTGCTCACTCCAATGGGTGGCAGAATCTACCCTTTAAACCAGGTACTTATTTTGTGTTTGTGTGTGGGCGTGAGTGTGTATGACAGAGAGAGAGAAAGAGTGTCTGTGGGTGTGTGTGTGTGTGTGTGTGTGTGTGTGTGTGTGTGTGTGTGTGTGTGTGTGTGTGTGTGTGCTCGTATCTGTGAGTCTGCACAGCCCAGTTTAGGCTTAAGATACCTCAGCATTGTTAACATCATAATTCATCCTCCCCAATGAAGATAAATGTGGCCTTAATGAGCTCTGGAGGCACTCTCAAAAATAAGTCCCTGTTAAATACTCCTCTCCTCCTCCCCCACCACTTCAATAACGGGACTGTTGTTTGCCCTCTGATGTCCCCCAGAAATGGCCCTCTGATGTTTGCAGTTTGCCCTCTGGTGTCCCCCAGAAATGGCCCTCTGATGTTTGCAGGTTGCCCTCTGATGTCCCCCAGCCAGAGGATTGAGGCTCTGAAAAGCAACCCCTCATCTGCGTGTGAAGGAAACGTTAGTGAGGGTTTACTGACCGCAGTGGTACTGAATGAGAGATGAAGAGATACCGATGGCGGTGATATGAGGAAGCTGGGTTATCGATAAGGTTGTGGGGTTATATCCGGGGGTTGTTATTGGAGTTACTAATGGGAGCGGTGGGGCTTTTGATGGAGGATATCCGCAGTATCCGACACAGGTGGCTTATAACATCAGACCTTTAAATTATTTTTCTTTGCAAGCACATCTCCTTGGATGAACAGGGTACCAGCTAATCACACTTTATGTCTTTAAAAAGACATGGGCTAGTGGGAATTGAGTCAAAACATACGAACCGTTGGTGAGGAAGCGAGTCCTCTCCCACATGTGATTCGGCAAACAGCTGGTTCTCTTCCTAATATAGTACAAAGAAACAAATAACGGACTCAAACCCTTGTTCACAGCATTTTGTTCTGAGTTTAACCCCAGCTGTGAAAAATTATCTGACTCTTCAGCTAACAGAGTGGAAAAGATGTGCCAAGGGTGCTGTGTAGGCAACAAACCAGCAAAAAAAACTCCCCCCATCCACCCTCCGCCGCTTGTAACTACACCGTACTCCAGGTGCCAAAGTCACTTGACGTTTACTTGGGCAACCATTACACAGGACAGCTACAGGGTGCTTTCCCATGTGACAAATGGAAATCCCCTCTGGCACACGCCTCCAATTAATTTGTGAACGGAAGCAGTGGCATTGGAAAAACCACTGACATAGTGCATGGAAGAGGCATGTCTAATATTGAACCTGAGCAGCTGCTAAAGCTGAACAAAGCACACCACTCCGTACTACAACATACCACACCGGACCACTCCGTACTACAACATACCACATCGGACCACACCACATTACAAATTACGTCGCATTAAAGTCACTTAGCAGACGCTCAGATGCAGAACAACCTATAGAAGAGGAACATCAGTGTCAGTCTCACAAATACAAAAGTGCAATACCCCCAAGAAGGCACAGGGGGCCATTTAGAATCAATAAGTGTAATATTAACCTAACAAACCAACAGAATACCACACCACTCTCACCAAATCCCACCACACACACACACACAAACACAAACACACACACACAATACTACAGACACTGCAACCAGTCTGAGAGGGAATTTCCGCCTTCTCCATATCTCCGTCCACCTGAGCCGGAGCGATGCCTGGGAGAGATCCGGTTCAGCCCGAGGGAGTGAGTAAACTCCTCTCTCCAGCAGGGTGGAAGCTGGTATGTTGCAGACAGGGTGGATTTACCCCGCAGTCAGGTGGATTTAATGAATGGAGGTGCTACTTTCCTGGTTAGAGCACTGTTGTCGTTGTTGCAGGGGGGGTGTAATGGGTTGCCCTGCACATACCTTGTACACAAGATCCTGTGTAGTGCAAAATAGCTGCGGGACTGGGCTCAGAGCGGGATACCTCTCTATAGCCGCTAGCCCACCTCCATACCTGCTACCATTCAACACTAATTCTTACAAGACCAAAAAAAACATGAAAGTGAAAGAACTGAGGACTGCTGACATGCAAAGGGCTTCAGATAAAAAAAAGGAAGGCCCGTCAGAGAGAATCACTGAGAGGCCGGTAATGTAGGGAGGGGGGGGTTAGGTACAGGCATCCGGTGACAGAAATCCCTGATCGTTTAATGTGAACCACAAACACAGGACTCGTCATGCTGCATCGTCATGCGGTCTGGAACTCCCACATACCCACAGGGAATACAGAGAAGGAAGAAAAACAGCCGATTCCTGCCAGATCTGTTACAGTTAAATTAATGTGATCCAAAACGCACACATGAGCGCGCACACACACACATACACACACACACACACACACACACACAGTGACTCCAGCGAGAGATCCATGCTAACCCCTTAGGAGCCTCACGGTGACATCCGGCAGCTTTCAGACAGCGAGAGGGGGTTCATCCAGTATATAAAAAACATTGACGGTTCCCTTGGGATTCGACAGCTGCCACAAGACGCTCAAAAATGATTCACTTGTCTCAGGAACCCAGAACAAAGACAGCTATGCTACCCCCGTGGAAGCAGAGGGCAGGGCCAGTGTCTCCGCCCTCCCTCAGTGCCTGAACCAGCAAGTAGTCAAACCTCCACCCTGGTAGTGCCTCCCCCCTCCCTTCTGTAAAGAGACAGAATGTATGGGGCTGAAGGCACTCAATCAAACAAGATCACAAACGCATGCGGGTTTCCCCAGAGAGATGAAATCCCATCCCACCTCTGTCAGGGAATGACTCCATGCAGGATTTACACCGACCCTCACTCTGTGTCACTTGCAGTCTTATGCGGTGGGAATTGCATGGAGGGTGCCACTGTCACGTCAAAGCCTAGGACTGTCTCAAAGGTTACTGCAGTGTTTTTATGCCAATGTGTGTTTATATAGACACAAAATTAAAGGGAGAAACGGGAGGGACAGACAGATGGAGGGAGGGATGAGAACAGAGGGAAAGGGGAAAATATACCGGTCGAGAGAAAGAAGGAAAAGAAAGGAGAAGGAAGCCTCACCAAAAGTGGACAGAAAAAGAGAAGGGAGGCAGACAAAACAGGAGAGAGAGAGAGAGAGAGAGAGAGAATGTTCACTCTCCGATTTCCTGTTATTCGCATTCTTTTTTTCTCCTCATTCAGATTTGGGCTTTTTCTCCCTCTCTCTCTGTCCTGATAAATTTTATGTTTATTTTTCACCTGCATCAGAATTACACACCATGTCCAGCTCAGTCGGAGCAGATTAGGGCTCTCCTGCCAGTTTCATAAAGTAGGCTTTTATTTGCGTGTTTCCAGAAAATTCCTGATTAAATTCGGTTGCGCTCCGATGGGAATTTCAATCGCCTCGGCGGCCACTCCTGGGGAGTGTCATGTGAAAAAAAATAGAGATGCGCAGGAACGTGCCGCCATCGTTGGGAGGGGCAGTGTTCTCCCCTTCCTCGTCCCTGGGGCTCTGCACTGCAGCGTCTGCATATGTCTGCTTTGAAACAGTGGCCCCCGGTGGCTGGCAGCACACACTGCACCCGCACACATTTAAACTGAGGGATTGGCTCCGTTCACTAACAGGCCAGTAATTTAGATCAGCAGCGATAGCTTCAAACTAATCATGAGAAGCTCATCTGGGACAATGGTTTTTAAATTAAAAGCCTGAAGTCTATTTTTTTCCTTGATAGATGTTGGTTATCCTTCTCTGTAACTTGGGCAAAAAGATGACCATGTGTGACAATTTACTAATGTTATATAAAACAGTCCAGTCAGACCTGTGCCACGCCTGAGTATCAAACCAAAGAGCCTCATTTACTGGTTTAGTCATCCCCCGGTCTCATAATACTGCACAATGACATATCAAACATGCTGTTGATATCACAGTAGCTCCCTAAGGGTATACAAATGCAGTCACATATACAGTGCAATTGACAAATTTCCGGAAAGTTCTCAAAGACTTTCTGAATTGTATCTTCTCTATTACTGTTAAATATGTGATTATAGGCAACAGGTAAAAGTAATGTGAGGTACTTTTACATAGGTACTCATACATAAGTAAAGTAAGTCCTTAAACCATTAACAGCTGCATTCAAATGAACATTGTCCATCATTAACACATTTTGTGTAATTCATCATTAACACATTTCTGAATAACACATGTCATTAAGAAGCAGGCCAGGGTTGGCAGATTGAGCAATACATGTGACAATATGAAATGAAAGGACAAAGTAAGTACTTTTGTTATGATTTATACAGGTGATAACAGTGAAGGATAGTTCTGTAGTAGTGTGGGCCACAGTGTTCTGGCATAGGTTCAGTAAACTCACACTTTTAGAAAGAAATATTGATGCCAATCCCAACCTCTCAGTCTGATGATCTGAAGCCAAATAAAGCATTTATGGGATATTCTGGACCGACGCCCATGGCAGAATCTTCCTTCAACTAAGCGTGAGTTGATTAACTTTCTTATGGAATAGTGCTGCTGTTGCATTTCTCCTGCATAACTGTGGATGCTGGTAGACTCCATCTATGCCATCCCCATGGAACATGTAGGCTGTACTGACCACATTGGGTGGCTTCCTGTAGTAACTGTATATTGGGGGTTTTTGTCCACAACCTGTGCACGTCCATCTCCACAGTCGACTTTATTAAGCATCTAAACCAAGCAAGAGAGACACGTTCCGAAGTGTTCGCCAGGCCACCGCAAAGGTTAACTTCATTTCAGAAAGCCTGTGCGCTGCGGTGACAGATAAAGAATAAACATTACAGCGTCTGAGATTTCCACAGCTCTATCTGTACGGAACCATGCGCCTGAATCGAGTGCGGAGAGAGCAGTTTTTATGAAATACAGCACATCCAGAGCTTTGCAAATCTCGTTTATTCCCAGCCCGGCAGATCTTGGCGTTCCGAGGGGCAGGTTTCCGTGTGCGATGCACTAGCGGTATTGGACGTTTTCCAAACTAAAGCGCAGGGCTTTTTTTTCGTTGACACGCAGAATGTGAGCGCGCAAGCTAAACAAATTTTCTGGGACAGTTAACAATAGATCATCATTCCCATTACGCCAGCGAGGAGTGATTACTGCTCGCTGCACTGTAAACAACATAACCGAATACAGTTCAAAGCGACTGCCTATATCAGGCCTATGCATGTCCCTGCGGGCTTCACGTATCAGCTTTCATCATGCAGCAGGAATCAGCCAGCGGTAATTATGGCCACTAATGACCTTCGCCTTCTTTAAGGGAACATTTATCACAGTAATCAGCAATGTTGGAGCGCTTAGCAGTAATTACGTGAATATATTTGTTTGTGTACATGTGTGTGACTGTCTAAAAAAAACTGTGTGTGTGTGTGTGTGTGTGTGTGTATATATATATATATATATATTTTCCATAAATGGGTGTCGTGGTTTACAATGCCGCGACTCAACTACAGGTCCTGCGGGCCGCAGTGTCTGCAGGTATTTGCTCCAACCTTGCACAACACCACCCGATGAGCTTCTTTCCTCAATCAAAGAGGTGGTGTAATGTACAGTTGGAGCAAATACCTGCAGACACTGTGGCCTGCAGGACCTGGTGTTGAGTAGCACTGGTCTAGAATGTCTGGGGGGCTCTGCACTGCAGCACTAAGCTGCCTCATATTGACCCACGCTACCCGAGTACTTTGTCTCTTAGGAGAACAATAAGACTCTCTGGACTGAGCATCTGCTAAATGAATGTAATGTAATGGAGCTAACCATCAAAATGGTCATCAGAGACTGACTCTCCCTTGAAGAGGGATAAAAAAAATTCTGAATGAGGCTCATTCAGAGAAATGTGAGCTGGACACTACAGAAGCGTTTTTCTGTACAACTGGAAAGTTCCCCACTGCACTTGCCTCCGTCGCCCCTGCCTCAGACGAAGGCAGCTGTTCAGTCTAATCCACGCGCTCACTTTTATCAAAGAGTTAACCAGCGGCAGCAATGAGAGTGCCAATTTGATTGGTGTAATTGCCGTGGAGATCTGTCAAGTCATCTTAAACCACAATTACCAAGGGTGTTTTAGTCCGACAGGCGCTCCGACTATTTGTCCAAAGTAACCATGGCGACGGAAGGTAAAAAAACACTTGTCAGAGCTGACAGAAATGAATCTCCCTCCAAGCCTTTCTTAAGAACTGAAAAATAAACATAATGAGGCAAGCCTCTGGTAGACTGTGCTTTATGTCACTGAGAGAAAGACAGCAAGACGGAGGGAAAGCACTGCTCTCTTCTAGGGATAATTAAGTTAGCGAGACAGAGTTTCAAGCGCAAATAATATCAGAGATAACCCTCAGGGGACAGACAACTATGCTATTCCACATCATGCAAGGGGCAGGTGCTCCACATTTATTTGATAAAAAATACAACATCTCTGCTGATGGAAAGAGAGAGAGAGAGAGCGTGGGGGTAGGTAAAAATAGGTTCTAAATTGCTCCATCCAAACACTATAAACGATGTATGCAGGGCCAGATAGAATCCTGTCGACCTTCCAAGAAAACTTTCAAAAGCTTATTGGCACAATTTGTTACACAAGTCACAGATGGATCATTACAGGAGCACTGATGTTATCCTTAGTATTCCAGCTGTGCCCATTAGCTGAGCCCTTCCTTCCTTAGCACTTCAGTATTTTTCATGCTTTTTTTAATTTGCCGCTCTGTCCACATCTCCTTTATCATAGTATAAGAACAGGAACATCCATTAAGAGCAGAGTCACCCTTATTTCTAAACCTGCTGTCCTTTCTAAACCCTTCAAGTTGAGAATTGGCTCTCAACGGAATCCCATCTGCACGCAACAGCACTGTATCAGTCAACTTCTGGTGAAATCATCTTTTTCTATTACATTGCAAATTCAAAGCGATGAGCCAGTGCACGCACACACGCACGCACGCACAAAAAATCAATACGGTCACACTCAAACGCAAATGCAAATACTGGGAGCGTGGACTCTACTGCCGAGTGTGGCTGTGATCCAGAAACCAGTCCAGACAGCTGAACTACCCATCCGCCAGCACATCAACAGGAAGAAGAAGAGTTCAGTCTATGCCTTAAAGGGGCCAAATACGGAAGAAAACTAAATGTATTTCAGCAGAAACCCAGAACAGTGCATGTTTAGAGTCCACACGCAATACTGGACCAAATGTTTGAGAGAATGAGAGACATGTGTTATATAGCTTGGCAGAATTGTGATTATAAGTGCATAATATATTACGTCTGTGTGTATGGATGTACACTGTCTGAAGAGCCAAACCCAGAAATTAGCAGTGTGACTCAAAAAAAGGCCTCATGTCCACCGTCACAAACAAAAAAAAATTCGTAAACGTAGAGAAAACTTCAGCCGAACCGTAAAAACATCTCCGGTCCTTCTGAGAAAACGCACGAAGCAATTAAATGCGAGCGACTACTCGGCTGCATTAAAAAGAGGAGGACAGAGCCTGGCACAGAAACAGCCCTGGGGTGGTAAAATGAGCACGTCCCAGCCAAGGCTGCTGTTGTGTGCTGTGTTTAATCTGGGCAGGAGCTCTAAGGAACGCGTTTCATCAGCTTGTAACTCCCCATTAGCCTGAGCCGTAAGGTATGTTCTGAAGAGAAGATAAAGTTACATGACGCACAACACCATTAACAATTGCCGAAAAAAAGAACAACGCAATACACTCTCGCACATGCCCAGATCTCGCCCACAAGAATGTACGTGGAAAATCAGAGAAGGGACGCTGGTCACCCCCCACCGCACACTTGAGTATGAACTCAAACTAAAAGAGTGAGAGAAAGCGTCAACTCACCGTCCATAATTCAGAGTCCATGGGAAAGCTGCCTGCTGTGAGGGAGATGAGCGGGGTTTTCCAAAGAGAAGGAATGGGCACCAGCCAGACATGGGTAACATCCATCAGGAATTACCTGGTAGAGTGGAGCACCATGGAAAGATTGTTAGTGCGATGGTTAGGGAACTGGCCTTGTGACTCAAAGATCCTAGGTTTGATCCCCAGCTGTACCCTTGAGCACCTAACATCCAGCGGGATAAATGGATTGTATTGCATATAAGAATATAATCTGTGTAAATTGCTTTTGATAAGAGAGTCTGCTAAATGCTGAAATGTACTTATGAAATTGCATTTAAAAGTGAGATGCTGGGAGATGGTGGCAGACTCTAGAGAGGCAGAATTCATCAGCCCTACACAATCACATGTGAATACAGGGCAGGCAATGGTGCACAGGACAAACGCAGCCTTGATATGTAAGGACTGTGAGATAATAGTGTGTGCTGGTGCATATATACAAATAACCTCAAACACTGTAAGGACACAGAGTCCCATGAACAGCACGCTGACCTCACTGTGTGCTCCTAAACCAATTCCCTGCCCCAAAACTGCTGTAATTTAGGGTCAAACATCACCACCACCGACTGCTGCTGCTCCATCATCCATCACATTCATAGCAAATCCCAGGAAAGCGTATGAACAATATGGCAGGATGATCTCGTAATGAATGGGAGAAATCCACCAGAGAGCCAGTTAACTATAACGCGCGCCGACATGACAAACGCAGCTCGGGAAATGGCTAAAGCCTGAATTTAAGCACCCAAATGGACAGGTACCTTTGAAATCTGGAACAACGCAGGTATAAATGCACGCGAGAGCTAAACACACCTGCACCACCAATGTGACTGATGACACAGATATGAGGTGATGTCACAACGCACCAGGTGACAAATGAGGGCTCCTTCTGCATGTCTGAGGTCGGGTAAGACCAAGGACAGGGAACTCAAGAGAGAGATCACTCTGCAGCAACCCTCCCCTCCCAGTCCTGAACGCTAACAGCAGACGTGTGGAAGTAAGCTGATTACAGCATGCAGGCCAAAAAACCTCCTTAAACCGCCAAAATGAGCACAAAATCACGCGACCACCTACTTGCAAACAAGAGGATTAATTCCTGTTCATTAACCCCCGGCTAAAAGGACAAAGGCATCGCCCTCAGCAGAGCAGTGCTCATAGAGAGAAAGAGACGGCGCTAACCATGGATTAAACAGGGGAACAGCCAGAGTGCCTGAGCACAGACAGCACACAGCCATACACATGTGATGATGCAGCTCGCAAGAGCAGAGCTTACCTACCGTAACCTTTACAGAAAAACCCCTCCATTTTGTGTGTGTTTCTGTCTGTGTGTTAATAAATATAATAGGCGACGCCAAAGTTTTTCTAACTAGCCAGGGAATCATGTCATACCCGCAAACAAGCAACAGCCTTCACTACCGAGAACACCAAGGCCCACCTGTGTAAGCCCCTCATTGGATTGTCCAAAATGGTGCCTGCACAAAAAAAGACAACAAAACCACTGAGCCACTTTTTGACTGGTGTTTTTCTTGTGGCAATGAAAGACATCTCAGCACGTATTTGCAGTAAGAATTAACTTTATTAGTCTATGACAATATTTTTTTTATTCCAAGATCAATATGACACATCTGTGACTGTTTTTTAACTTCAAGGCAGCACTGTGTTTATTAAAATACAAACTGATGGAGAAACAGAATAAACACATTTCTGCACCAGCACTCGGCCTGGAAAAGAAACGATGTGCAATTTTACATTTGACAATTTAGGCATAGACATGTTTCACGTGTTCCCTTTTGATCTGCAGCATTAATAACCTTCACTCTATCAAGCTGTTCATATTTAGAGTACCTCACCCTGATCTGAACTTGGAATTATCATGCACCTTGGAACACTTCACAGGATCAGATATAATATCTCTCGCTAATTTCAAAGGCTTAATTCACAGAACAGTAATTGAAGAGTGCGCCGATTTTCATGCAAGACAGTACAAGGTTTATTTGATTTGTTTTAATGTCACCGGTTTACTATATTGCCCTTTTTAATATTGTCTTGGGCATTCTATCTCCCTTGAAAAAGAGACGCAAATCTCAACGGGGCTTTTTCTCTCGGTAGAACAAAGGATAAATAGAATGCATGTACCTGGTTTGGCTTAAATCAGCCAGGTGTCTCAGGCTATTGCAGCGTTACCGCGATAATGCATTAGTCACCCACGTTACCCCTTTTCAAAGATGGCTCCCACTCTATAGGTCACACAGGTTGTCAGACTCGAGACAGACAACAGACTATGTGAACTGTAGAGAAGCAAACCAGAGTTTTGACATAGGCTGTCGTCTGGTATGATTCCAAATTGGGAGAGAATCTTTTCTTTTTTTGAAGTCAACACTTCATCAATCTAGACATTTACGTGTCTAGATTGTTTGAATTTAATGTCCTTTGTTTCGTAAATCATTCTGGATTGTGCATAGGATTGCCACCTTTGACACAAAATACTTGGGACACCGCATTTCACAAAATAAATAAATAAATAGGCACAAACTAGGCTACTCTGTCCATGTATGCCTATACAGAGACATTCAAGAAAAAACCTTGACAGGTGGCAACCCTTATTGTGCTCTGTGTAATGTAATGTAATTTCTGAACTTTGACCTTAAGAGCGTAGGAATGAGCATGTAAAATCCTGAGCCCCAAGCACACCCCGAAGCCATCTGGATATTCAGGGGCCACAATGCATGAGTGCCAGCTGTGTTTACAATGGCCCTGAGCACTGCCACTCAAACTACTGTGCTGGGAGGCGAAGGGCTGCAATTACGCATTCGCCTCCCGCATTCGGTTTGACTCGTCATTTTGTTTCAGAAAACAAACACCAAGTCAGACGTGAATGAGAAAAACCATGAATTACAAAACACAGCAAAAGTAAAAGGTACTCAAGCAGATTTTCACAGTCATGATACTTAGGTATCCCAAAGAACAGAAAAGCCATAAAGTTTATTTTTCTCAGTTTGATACTTTGTATGTATTACATAATAAGAGGTGATCAGATGAAACAAGTATGCGCTTTGTTTCGCCTACTGTAGGGTGGTTCTGGTAGGACACAATGCTGCACAGTAAGTGCCCTACACAGGCAGACACTGAACAAACAACACTGACTTTAACTACTTGCACACTCAGCACTGTAAGTAGTATGTAAATAGTATTTTGCTCTTCATAGCGCCACCCTGCAATAGACAGATGCCATACTTGTTTCACCTGACATGCGTTGCAAGCCTCTTCTTATGTGCCTCTTTGCAAACCGGTCCAAAACTCCACCATTCTGATTGCACTAGGCTATACACAGCTCAATTTGCACAGGGGTCCACAAACTACATATGAATAATATCTCCACCTTTCTTCTGTGAGTAGAAAAACACAGTGAGAAAATTCAGAAAAAAACACACAATGCTTAAGAACACACTAACAAAGAAGATTCCCAGTCTTAAAAAACGACTTTCAAATAAAACCCAGGCTATTTAAAATAGCTTGAAAACACGTGCAAGGAGAGGGAACTACAGAGAGGAAAGGACAGAGCAAGAAGAAGAAAAGACAGGTGAAATCACTCCAGGCTGCATTCACTGAACACGACGTCCATTTGAACGACGAGGAGTCACGAAACTTTCATTTAATTCCCTCAATTCCTTTTTCTTAGTATTAATGGGGAAGGGCCTTCTTTGAAGAGTGCGGATCATTTTCACCCACTCCCTAACAATCATTTTTATTGACATTATGTTCGATTATGCCTTCATAAACATGAAATGAATGTGTTTGCGCACCTAAAACCTTAGACAGTAGATGCACATATAGAAAAAGAAATATTCTAAGTGTAATGAGAAACATTCATTGCTTACTTGCAATAGTGTGAGTTATCATGAACATAACAGCAAAAACCACATTTATATTTTATTTTCCTTGGTGATTCCTTGGCTCATCTGAATGGGCGGCCCATTGGGAATGATGAAAGGCACACTATGGAATGGGGATGTTCAAATGCACAGAGGGATCTCTGGCTTTTCACCCTGTGGACCTGTGACTCATTGCCTCAAACCATCTTCTCACAGACTGTCACACACCAGATTTAATGATGCTTTTGCCCCCACAATTATCTTTGTCCCTTATAGGGGACACAAGTCTCTGTTCTTAATCACATTAAGAACCATATGCTGGAAACCTACACTACGGGGGATACTCAGTAGAAATTAAATTCATAAATATTTTAGAAAATATGTTCACTATTTTCATCAAAAACACTTGTATTATGTGTAAAAAAAATTAAGTACAACTTTTTCCCTGCCGGGTCTCAGGAGGTGAAGTGACTTGGGGCTGTCATGAGCTTGTGGAGATTACAGATTACAGTTACCTCCCGGAAGGTTCCGTGCGCTGAAGGACCGTGCTGTTCTGGAACAACAGATAACAGCCCCGATGCAGACAGCACACTGTTTGATGGCTCCATGCAGAGCTAGAATTTATCACAACATCAAGTCTTAGGGGGGACCTTCTATTTTTCTACTAGTATTCAGCAGAAACTTTGATATTCAGCCACTTCACAGATAGGAATCCGGGGGAATTCTGCGGTATTGCACCTCGTCTTTTTGTTTTATGTTGACACTCCGTCCGGCTCCTGCAGCGCCTCCTGGGAAATATGGTCCATCCACAAACCAGACAGGAAGATGTCGGTGTCCTGACGAATGAACTGCAGCGGGGGTGTCCGTTCGTCTTTGTTTTCGGGACACCCGGGGGCTTCCGTCCTCCCCCCTGCACTGTCAACGGCCATTGGAGCAGAGAGTCATCACCTCGGAGACGAGCACGAGAGCTTCTGCCGGCGCAGTTTTTTGGGGGAGTCAGGACGAGGACGTCAGGTGGGATCCTCTCAGTAGACGGACTCGAGGGGAATCTAGTGTTCGGTGTACACAGAGGACACGAGGCGTGAAAAGAAAGGTTATTTTCCTGCCACTGGAAATGTTTGTGTGCCTGTCAATATAGCTCAAATTCTGCCTCAAGTATACAGGCCCGGGCCCAGAGAGAGGGCCTCTCATATTCACAGTCTAAAGATGGGAGCCCAGGCCAAACCAGCAGAACTCCCTGGGTTTTTCCATTAAAACAGCGGACAGCATGTGAATCATCCTTTCACTCCCAATGCGAGTTGCCCGACAGATGCCAGATACCCTCTTTGCTTATGCACAGATTAGAATTTCCACGACGTGCTTCCGGAGGCAGCAGGTTGTGGAAGCTGAACAGTGCTTTCCTGCCCCACGCCGTCACCAGTGGCAAGCTACGGCTCGGATAAAGACGAGGGTGCCGCTGAACATAACACAGGGAGATAGAGAGCCAGCGGGAGGGGAGTAAGATCCGTATCAGACAGGAGGCTGCAGGCCCGATGTGTCTGTGTGTATGTGTGTGTGTGCGCAGGCGTATATGCGTATATATCTGGATGCATGTGTGTGGGCGTGCATGGCTGCGTGCTGTTGCTACTGTTAGTAATCCTGATTTTAAAATTTGAATTGCAAATTGCACCAAATATTTGCTCTCCTTTTTGATCTTGTATTATTTTTGGTTTGGCAGCGTTTATTTATATAATTGCGTTTATTCACTTATTTTTGTAGTTATCATATTATGATGCAGACTGACACCGGCAGCTTAATGGCACAATGCTAATGAGTAATCAGTGTGTGTAAATAGGAATGGCGTTCAGCTGCCTCTGCCAACTTATCGGTCTTTCTTTTTGGTCACGCTTGTCAGTTCTGTCGTGAAGGGTATATGTTTTCAGCATTATTACATATTTTATTTTCATAAATATATGAAGGTTAAAATACAGATGCGCACACACACACAGGCATGTGTGCTTGCACGTACATGCACACACACACACACACACACACACACACACACACACACACACACACACACACACACAGGCAGAGGCACATGACTGTGGCCCACTCTTAATTGGTTTTTAAAACCTCTGCCATTTCTTAATGACATTATTCATCATTCTTGTTATTTCCCCACCTCCTTGCTCTTAACTTGATGGTCGGCTATAACAGAGAGGGTATTTTTAGTGAAGGTTCATAAGGGCTAATGGCCCTTGTTAGAACTGAACTCGTTAGCACGGGACATGTTTTACAAGGATTCCCCCTTCGTTACGCCCCCCCAACCGCCTGGTCGCCCAAACAGAATAACACTCACTGTTTAACAGCATCGCAAAAACCTACCCATCAACCCATCCACCTTAATCAACATGATCAGTCACAGATCTTACCACTAGAAATGTCCCCAATAACCAATCATATTAATGATGATACTACATGCTCAGAAGAAAAGGTTCCAAAAGGCTCCTCTATGTCTCCATAGAGGAACCCTATCTAGTTCAAGAATTCTTTATCGGGCAAAATGGTTCAATGTTGGGAGCTTTCACACATTTCACACCTACCACAGAGGGTGTCATAAAGACCTAAAAGGAGTTCCCCTATGAAGACAAGCCAAAGATCCCTTTTTTTTCTGTGAGTGGACTGCCTTGTGATTCCTTTCCTTGTGGAAAGGAAATAAATTCTCTCACTGTAACTTATCCATCGCACCTTTTTGGAAGTGATCAGTGCCTTTTACAGAACCTGGAAGAGGTTGTTTACTCATTTCTTATCTTAAAGAGTTAATAATCGCACTCTGTGGCAGTCTCCGAACATCAAACAAAAATGGACAGTAATGAGACTCTTGTTTGACAACCGTGTTGCATCGATTTTTGGAGGGAGGATTCATTTTAAAAGCGCGGGCGTCAGCGCTCACATCTTCATCCGATCACTGTGTCAATGAAGAGATGCTGTTTATTATTTAGCTTTATTAAACCAGGTAGGGCAACTGAGAACTCAATTTTCCTTCGCAGAGATGAGCTTGGAAAGTAAAGCTTGTGGGGATTACAAGAGATTGTACAGCCAATCAGATGTTTATGTTTGTACAAACAAAGCAAAGTGGACTGGAAACAGAGCGCATGCACCGCCCTGTCCTGCGTGCATTTGCGCGTGCGTGTGAATACTCGCTGCAGATTAGCAGATTTAAAACGCGTTCGTGCGGAAATAAAATGGACGGTGTGCCTCCGCAGCCCCGAGGGGTATGCTCAGAAGAATTAAGGTCTTCGGGAAAGATTATACAATATCGGAATCTCGTTAACCTGCACCAGAGATACTGCATGTTTCTCCGCGATTCCCATGCGATGTTGCGGGAAGAGAAGGGCAACTCTGCATGTTTTCAATATTCAGGAAGTAAGACTTCATCTGATTGGTGTAAATGCATCATTAGTGTGCGCTAATGAGGAACGACCGGGAACGACGCACGCTCACACGAGTGACCTGGGAGACCACGCGGACCCTCTCCTCCACGCACATGGACCGTGACCGAATATGATGCTCTCTGCCCCCTGTCCCCTCACTTTGTAAGCAGTGTGAGAAATAAATCCTATAAAACTCTTTCCAAACTAGTGAGGACATAGTTCGTAATATATTTTTTTTTTTATTGAGAATATCAATCAGTTTGCATATGACGATGGTTATAAAGTGTAGATTATGAATGAAGATAGAATTAACAAAAATAAAAAGAGTCATTTGTAATATGACCAGCATTTGTACCATAGACATGCATATACACTCTATGTCTTGTACTACAAGTTGTACTTTTTAACTTCCGGGTTACTTCCTGAAATTCACAGATGAGTGCATAGTTCTGTGGGTGAGTGTGTCTTGAATCCCCTCAACAAAACCCCATAAATAAGGGGTTCATCCTGGGATTTTAAGGGCCTCCATTTGTGAGAAAGGTCACCCACTCAAAAGCTTTTTGATGAAGTTAACCTAAATATGGGCCTTCAAAGAGGTGAAGGGATCATATTCAGTCATGGCCATGGACTGACCAGAGATTTAGAAACATTTAATGTAAAATGCCAGCGAGATCACACACCTGCTGGGATCATGATCGATCTAAAAGTAAGTGCAAGAGATGGAAACGTGCAATCCTCCGCTCCCAGAATTACTAACACGGTGGCACACGGAGGGGAAAAATCCAATAAAAACATTCAATTCCAGATCAATGATCTACTTGTAATGCAAGATTTGTGATATTTTGAAGTTGTCGCCTTGCTTCCAGTATTGAGCCTTTCTACATTGTTTAAAATCTTAGTTTCAAAGTGTTTTAACTTTCGATCACAGCAGCTGCATCTAAATGACATCTACACTAATGGTAGCAGTCTTCCCATTGATTAATATTGAATCTCCCCAAACACCTTACTACAGAGACAACAGGCTGCCTTTGTTTCTGCTTCGATTCCCTCAAGGGGGGGGGGTTGCTTTTCGAAGATCTCTGTGGCCTGAAAAACTTTCAAATACAAATAAAGTAGTTTGATTGATTGATGGCTTTGTGCGCATGTGTGTGTGTGTGTGTACACATGCATGTGTGTGCCACTGAGCATGTGTGTGTGCTGCAACAGCTCGATAGAGGCAGACAGGTAGTTTAGTGCTTCACTGAGAGCAATGAATCTTTATGACGTGCACACAAATCTGGGAACGTGCGGAGACGGACAGTGAGTGTGTGCGTGCACGCATGCGTGGGTTTGTGGTGTGTGTGCGTGTGTGTGTGTGTGTATGTGTCTGTTGTACCTATAGAGTACACCACACCCACACATACGATAGGTTAACACAAACAAAGAGCTCAATACCAGTCTGAGCATCTATGAATGTCAGAACACAGACAGATTAAGATCCATCCACCTTTTTCTATTCCAGACCTACTGAGAAGGAAACATGGCACCCGCACGTTAGAATTATGGCCTGCGGAAACAAACGTCTGGGTTGCAGCAATTTTACAATGTTACAATTTACAATTTTACATTATGCTTAAAAAGTTTAACAGTAAATGATTCTGTGACAGTCCTCCACACTCATATTGATGATATTATTACCAGACATTGTGCTGCTCAGACTATTTTCCAAATTGTTCTAGTACTTTTAATAACCAAAATTATGTTACAGTTTATCGTGTCTGACTTTAATCCAACATTATAATATAAAAATATCATATTAAAACTATATGTTAATGGCCAAAGCACAATTCACATTTGCCTTTCAGGAAAAAATGTAATCAGCATCATCTGCTGAATGCTGAACATTAAGGATACATAGCAAGATTGTATCACCCTTCGTTCTGTGTGGGCTGGCCACGGGTGTAGCCAAGGTTGCAAGTGGTATCTTGGGGAGGACGGTGGGGTGGGTTGAAAAATTCACCTTGCGGTCAGATTAAATTGTAATTACGCGTTGTAGGCTAATATAAAAATGTAATTTGAAATATAAATTTTATTTTAACTATTAGGTCTCCGCAGTAGGCCTAATATAGCCTACACTTTATAGTAACATTATGCATATTGCTATTTGTTATATTCAAATTAAACCTATCCATTGTCACCTAGAAGCCATCCATCAGTAATACAAATTGTACAGTGTGTGCTCCCATTTAGTTCCAGGGCATCACATACAACTTGTAGGCAGTGTTTAATGAGTGTTAGGCTACTTTTCTACACACAGAAGTGTGTTCTTATCGATGCCCTGGTGAGAATTTGCGACCCATCAATTTCACCAAAGAGTTTTGGGAGACCGATCAGTGCATAAACGTCTCCTTTCACTTGACGTCTGTGTTGCGGGCTGAATTAAATCAGTAGGCTATTTACAAAGTGTAGTGCTGTCGTCACTTTATGGACGAATTGGACGTTTCGTTGCTTATTCCATAACATTGTCTGATGTCCGACAACCCAGAGAAAGCTGCCGGGTGCCAGGAAGCGCAGAGCTGTCACTATTTGAAGCGAGACAGGTAGGGCCATGCTCTCCATGTTATGTATGGCCTAAGAATGTCGCATAAGCGTAGCCTAGCCTAATATTCCATCCCTTACAAAAAAAAAAGTTTATAAAAAATATGTCTTTACACTTTTTCTGAACTAAATCCCAGACAGTGTAAGCTACTTAAAGTGCACTTTCATTTTAATTTGCAGAAGCGGTTTCAAGTAGCCTACAAGTTTAGAAGTACTTCAGAAGTAGTTAATAAATGGTAGTAGCCTATATTTAACGTTTAGTTCCAGGAAATACATAAATACTGGAAATACTTTAAATACATAGGGCTATTTATGAGACGGATGTGTGCGGGTTGGACCCATAATGCACGACTCAGAACACTGACGTGATAATAAATACCCGCAAGGGCTTTATTATGGGGAAATCCAAAATCGTAGTCACACAAGCAAAGTCCAAAAACCAATAAATCCAGCCAGACCAAAGATACAGTACCGAGGGAGAAGGCAGTCTCGAAATTGGTATCCGCGCACAAGTTCATTAACCAGAGTAGCTGTCAGCGGAGCAGAAGTACAAAACAGGGGTAAAGCAAAGTTCGTAGTCGTGGGGCGTAGCAGGAGTCAGATCCGCGGGGTAGAGGTACAAAACAGACAGCAGGCAAAACTCATGGTCAAAAACAGGCAGTGGAAACAATAGGCAGGCAGTAACGATGGTCAGTAAACAGGCTAGATCAATAACGGTAGTCAAAGCAATGGAAACCGCTCAAAAGTGACAGTAGTAAACTAAAGGCAACAATTTCGCAAAGACATGACATGAACACTGATCTTATATGCAGGTGTAGACAGGTGCAGACATTAGCTTGAGAGCAGCAGGAAATTCACAACAGCTTGAGAAAATGAGACACGTAACGAGGCAATTAGTAAATCGTTAGTAGTTAACCTATCCTGACCTAGCGTTAGAAACGAGAAACATAAGGTAAACATGAACACATGGTTAGATAGTTAGTATTACCCAATCCTGATCTAATGTTAGTATATTAGTAACTAGACAAGGGAGAATTAAACAATTAGGGAAGCGTGAGTGACAGCAAGAGAAGAAACAGCATGAACGCAAGGCTGCGGAAAAACATGGAAATATGTATGCAAACAATGAACTGCATCATAACATAAACAGAAAATAAACTGTGACAAACACTAAACATGAAACGTGGCATAAACATGACAGAAACGTAACAATTTAGTTTTTATAAAGTTGTCTACGTAAAATATAGTCTACTTTAAAATAAACTTGATGTACTTAAGTAGGCTATAGCCTACATTTAAAAATGAACCTTTATGTAGGCTACTACGTTTTTGTAAGTGATATCTTTCCAACAACTAATCTCCGTAGTTATTTAAATGGTGGAAGCGATCACAAAGAAGATTCTGCCTCCGTCTCAATCCGTCTCCACACAATCAAAGGAAACGGCATACTTGCGAGAAAATATGTTTTGCGAGTAGCCTGTAGTCGTCACGCTTTTATTTGTGATTTGCGAGGGATGCGCATGCGATGCATTTTCGTGTAACGCGTTTTGACAAGAAATTGCGATCTGCGAGTGAAAATCCTCGAATCCAAGATTCATCGGGCTCAAATTGTGAAAGAGTGATTCAGGGAGCATGAGGAATCATTTTCACACATGAATTGGCCACAAAGTCTTGACCTTTTGAACCCCAATTGAAAGTCTTTGGGATGTGCTGGAGAAGACTTTACAGAGTGGTTAGACTTTCCCGTCGCCAATACAAGATCTTGGCCAAATAGTAATGCAACTCTGGACGGAAATAAATGTTGTGACGTTGCATAAGGTTGTCGAAACAATGCCACGACGAATGCGCACCGTAATCAAAGCTAAAGGCGGTCCAATAAAATTGTACTACTTTTTTTTTGGCCAGGCAATGTATTAACTAATGGTGAAGTCTGACTGCGCCACAAATTGGAGCGTGGGCTGTAATTTCCACCTTGCTCACCTCCCTCACTCCCTCTCTCTCTTCCTCTCTCTCTCTGCCACCCCACACACACACACACACACACACACACACCTTTATCTCACTCTCCTTCCCTCTCTCGTCTTTTATCTGTATCTCAAGGGAGAGAGCAGCTGAGGGATAAGAAAAGAGACAGGGAGAGGGAGACCTAAATAGGACAAGAAATTTAAGATGGGGGGGTATTATAGAGGGAAGCCGAAGAACAGTCCTTGGAAGGGAGGGAGGTTGAGAGAGGGAGAGGGAGGGGAAAAGGGAGAAAGAGAGAGAAATGGTGTCAGCCAGACAGATACCATCCTTCACACCCTGACACTACACTGCGACCCACTCGTATTGCTTCACAGCCTTGATCCTGATTGGCTCCTTTCATGCTGAATATCTGATCAGCCATAACCACTGGAAAGCCAGCTCAACACTGCCCCTGTCTGACAAAACAAGCACACACACACACAGGAACAGACACACGCATACACATGCACACACATTAGGGGTTCAGACATGGCAGCTCAAGCAGGGGCAGTGCTAAGGACTGAAGACATTTGGGGCTTAGCATACACCTGTCACCTGTAAGGGGGTCCGGGGGCATCCTCCCCCGGAATAAACTAATCTGAATTTTGTCCGCTAAATGCACCGTTTTCCAGCAAATTGAGACAAAAACGAAAAGCCAAGATATCTGTATCATTGAGGCAAATTATGGTAGTTTTTTAACACATTTATCCAAAACACCTCTCAGCAAGGCTGCACATCCTATGTTTTTAGTATAATCTATTTCTTCTCTCCTTTTTATCATTCTGGCTGCAGCCACATTTGATAAAAAAAGAACATCTAATAAAATAATGTATTTAGATTTCTGTGCAGAATATTGTTAATATACAAAACATTTAAGACATATCTCAGTGTTTCCCACAGGATTTCAAACTGTGGCGGGTGGACCCTGAACTCTCTCGGGGGGCCCTGGGGCATGCCACCCCGGAAGACGTTTTTGTTCATTTCAACAGCTAAATGTATCAATTTGGTGTTCTTTGAGATTCTAATTTTAAGACTAGATCCATAATGTTTTGTTATTGGAACATGGGGAATGGAACATGTGAAATAAATAAAATTTTGGTTAGTTTACTTGTTTTGGATAGACAGCTAGCTAACATGCACAGACATAGTCTGATGAAAAATGTTCATAAAGTTATGGTCAGCATACAAGACTCTACAGAAACGAACACAATGCATGTTAACCTGTTCTGTCCCAAACCTGCAGCCCTGTCATAAGTGGGACTGAACTTGAAAACTAGCCTGCAATAAATAAATAAAAAATTTTAAATAAACAAGTTCAATAAATACTTGTTTATTGACAAGAAAGTTTCTGAATTTGATTGGCTGGCTATTAAATGTTTGCTACTTTGATTCTTCCTCTTCGTCTTCTCTAGGCTATGTTTTTTCTTAGTAAAGTACTTTAAAAAGGTAGATCCTGTATGGTTAAAACAACAGGTTGCGTAACATTGTGCTGATCTCCTTTGAATAACATTTGTATTGTCTTCCACGAGATACTACTATATAAACTAGCATATGTTTTATTTTGCTCTGCTTCTCAAGTTAGCAAGCGAGATAACATTAGCTTAGTTGCGGCTAAAAGCGACATTGCAAAGAACATGCAATCTTTTATATTATTTTTAAATATTATTTATTATTATTATTATGAGAGTAAAAATATGTGGGGTTCATATTCATAAAAAATTTGGGGCTTTTTCTAAATTTGTGGTTTAAGCATATTAAGCCCACCCCTGGCGCCGCCCCTGAGCTCAAGCACACCTTCCTACAGAATGTTGATGGAGGGGGGTGGGTAGCCAGAGCCAGGATGCAAGTGCCCCCTCTCTCCCAGTACAGAGATGTGTGCCCCTCACAAGCAGCTCTCTGCATTCACAGCACCCCGTAGATCCATAAATCAGACCAGCCAATAATATGGTGGAAATGAGAGAGAGAGAGGGATTGAATGGGGCGGAGCAATGAGTTTCGCACACAAAACCTGCATTCAAACACTCTCTTTCACACACACACACACACACAAAATCTGCACGCAAACTCACTCCGCCACACACACACACGCGCACACACACGCACACTCCCACACAACATAAAACGGCTGCTTATTTACATAAAAACACAAATTACTGCACGTCAAAAGACAATATTAATTTGTTGTTGTCAATCTAATTAAGTTTAATCATTCTTTGTCTATTTATTTATATTCGCCGCCGGTGAACTGGATGCAGCACACAGGGTTCGCTCCCTCTGAACTCATATCTGATTATTGTCACATTAATTATGCAGCTATTTTGTACTTTACTAATCCTATGAAATGGCATGATTATAATTTGTGATGCCATGGATTGTTTTCAGAAAAAAAACTAAAACTCCCATAATCAACCAACCCTGGTCCCACAGGGACGAAGAGGTGTTGGACCATACCATTGGATGTTCCATCCCACATGACTGGTCTGTTGTATTTACCCAGAGGGCCCCAGTGCACACTGACCTTTCCAAAGATGAGAAAACGCCAGTCAGACATCAAAATTCAGAGCACTGAGCCAAACAAACTCACAAAGACATCCCACCCATCTGAGAGAAAGGGGGAGAGAGAGAGAGAGAGAGGCGGGGAGGGGGGGGGAGAGATAGATCTGTTTGCAGGCAGTGAGAAGATGTCAGGCCCCTGCAGAGAGCATTATGTAGGGTTGTGTGCTGGATGAATACCAACATCACCTTGTGCGGGTGTGTGTGTGTGTCGGGGGGGTAGTTAGGAAAATGGAGGAGGGCCCAACTGTTTTTGTATCAGATGTACACAGGCACACAGTTAGACATACACACACACACACATGAACAGAAACTCCTCTGAAGCAGCCCCATTGAAATGTATGTGACTTCAATCTTTTGTATTTTTCAATTTTTGTATATATTTTAAATGCATGTGGATTATATTTCTCAGCTGATAGATCAATAACGTGTAATAACACTAATTAAAAACTTTTCAACTGATTGTCTGAGAGGGGATGATGGTTATCAGAGTGCATAACCTTCTCACCTAAAAACAGAGGAGAAAAGTGGTGAAGAGAGAGAAAGTCTGACAGAGGCTCTACCTCTAAGTTCTATCTGCATCTGTGGCTCACACATCCATGAGCACATACACACGCACACACATGCAAAAACACACACACACACAAACATACACACAAACACACACGCACACACACAAACATACACACAAACACACGCACAAACACACACACACACACACACACAAACATACACACAAACACACGCACAAACACACACACACGCACACACACACATACATACACACACTCATACACATGCACACGCACATACACACACACACACACACACGAACACAGTCACAAGATCAGATCTCACCTGTTAAACCTGAGAAGCGCAGACAAACTCACGGCCAATGGCCATGTCTCTTCACCTGTTACACAACCCCTTGTTTGTGTGTCAGACAGAGAGATGGAGAGGGAGAGAGAGGGAGAAAGAGGGAGGGGGGAGTGAGGGGATGAGGTGAGACAAACAAATTAGAGGGAGAGAAAAAAGAGACAGAAGAGGAGAGACGGTGAAAGACGCTACATTTTTTTAAAAAGGTTGAAAAGTCACACACAGACTTCTGACAAAGGAGCAGAAAAGTGGAGGGGCTGACAGAGGGGAGAGGACAGAATCAGGAAAGGAGTGATGAGGCGGAGGAGTGTAATACCCGTGCGCTCGGCTGCACCTCAGTGATCTTAGAGCAGCTCCAGGAAAGGAGCCATGACGATGTGAGGCAGCAAGAGGACTACACTGGAGCAGAGACACCAGGGGACACCTCCGCACAGCTCCTCGGACGGAGGAGGCGCAGCCAGGGAGGTGACAGGCTGGGCTCCTGAACGCAGCCAGGATGATGCAGCAGATCCTGAGGGACATGTTTATTGAGCCAGACCTCTTGGCAGAGCTCAGCGAGGAGCAGAAGCACATCCTGTTCTACAAGATCCGGGAGGAGCAGGTCCGCCGCTGGACCGAGTGGGAGACTCAGAACGCGGTTCCGCCGGGCCCGACTCGGGGAGGTAGGCACTGCCGGCGGGTGCCATGGAGACGAGAGGGGAGGGGCGACCGGGGGAGTTAGAGGGGGAACTATAGGCCATGAGGATGAGAGAAAAATGTAGAGCATAAATTGGGCCAAGTATTTTGGGTTTTTAAATAAAAAACAACCTGGAAATGTGTGGAGTTTATTTTTAACTAGAAAATTGGCTCATAAGTATAAACATGCAAAAATCCAGGTTTATTTTGAATATTTGGGACACTGTTTGAATGACAACTTAGAGACTGTCAAGTTAAAAGAATTAACTCAAGATGGATAGGCAATTACTTCAATATCCATCAAATATTTGTACTTGACTTTAAGTGGCCTGGAAATTTTATGTCGCTGTATAAGCTGCTTCGAATTTAGTTGAAGTATATTTTCTTGCTTTAGAAACCAAACCTAAAACCTATACCTGCCATTTTAAAGCTCTTTGTCCAAAGAGCAAAAACATCAAAGCATTTTAACCCTCATATTATGTGCAGGTCAATTTGACCTGATGCAATCTCTTAAAAACCAGTTAACCTTATTTTTTCATCTTCACACTAGATTACTTTTCCTAATTTGTTGGGGTTAAATATGAAACACTCAATAAACAAAAGTCCTGTACCAACTCTGTATACAAAGGTGTTGTGTGGGGTCATTTGTGGGGTAGCTGTATAAAATGTAAGAAAATATATACATTTTTTATTTTTTGTGGGTGATTCTGGGGCACTTTTCCATACAGGTTTTAAACTTCAAAAACTTTCACTTACCTCAGGCTCTATTTTGAGATATTTTTTAATATTTAGGGATAAAAGAGTAGTCATTTGGGAGACACACAAAAGGTGACACAGAAAGTGTCAAACAATTTAAATGACAACAGTTTTGTGACAGTTTCAACTTTTGGGGCTCTATCTTGACGGTTTTAGCGCTTGGTCTATAACGCGTGGCGCAAAGTGCATTTAAGGCGTGTCCAAGTCCACTTTTGCTAGTTAGACGGCGTGTTTTTTGAGCGCTAAGCACGGCACAAAGTGCAAATGGACTGAACTTAGTCTCTTCATTAATTATAGGTGTGTCTTGGGCGTAACATGGTAACATGCAATAAACTAATCAAAATGTCATATCCCATCCCCTTTAAAGACCTGCTTTTCCACCTTGGGGGATTGCTTATATGATGGTGAAACAGACATGCTCGTGCATGTGTAGTGCGAGCAAATAATAGGCTATATGAATCAATAGTATGATCAATATTATTTGGACTAACCATTATGACGCGTTTTGATATACACAATAATAATCTTTAACATTAGGGTTTAACGCCGGCACGGGTTACTGGTAATTCCCGATAGTGCTGTTATTTTAGAAAATATGGCCTATGCGGTTTAATTTAGTTAAAAGCACCTAAAGCTACCCAAATATGGCTTCTGTCTCACCTTAGAAAACGCCAAATTAGCCTGCTTGCTTAATGAATTTCATTTCATTATACAATGAAGCATTGTCAAACCCTAACCCTAACCCCAAAAATGATCTTGGCCACACCTCATCTTGAGATATGACTGGCTGCCTGCCTACACAAACCTCTGGACACTGTGCCCTTGTGGCAGTGTTTTGCCTCTAAGAAGTAACTTTCAGACAAAACCAGCTATAATTTTGCCAGCAACAGGGGGTCTTTAGTCAACCTGGGCCAAGCATTCATTTGAATTACTTAATATGACCATTTAGATTCCGAATAAAATATATTTAAACACTCCTGAGGTTTTTTAGACAAACGTTACTTACCAAAACGGAAACACATGAAAACAATAATTTTCTTATGAATATTTGTGGAACCTGATGCTTCTTCTAAACGCCTGATGCTTGATCAGAAAACTGTATGAGGGCAAATATTTTTTTGGCACAAGGCTAAGCCAGGGCTTTCCCAACTGGAACCTGGGGTTCATGAACGTGTATAAAGGGGTCCTCAGTTAAACTGGAGAAATGTTTTCCTTTTTCAGAGTATTTGGGTCATACGCCCCCTGCAGGTGGTGAGAAAAGTGTGCAGTGGCTGCTGGGCCGTGACGGGGACGCGTGGGTGTGGGTGATGGGCGAAGCCGCAGGAGATACGCCCTATGAGGAGATCGTGGAGGAGCTGATGGAAGAGAGGGCCAGGAAACAGGCCCAGCAAGAGGCCCATGAACTGTGGTCAGTACAGAGATGTAAACTGGAGGTGGTGTGTGTTTACAGGCATCTGTGTGTATGGGGGGGCGGAGTGGGTGTGTGTGTGTGTGTGTGTGTGGGGGGGGGGGGGGGGTAGGGCAGGTGTATGGAGAAGAGGGGTGAGATGTAATTACAAACATCTTGCAAATAATTTGAGCTGGTCAGGTGGGGGTGCACGTGGGCAGTGCTTGTTTTGGAACTGTTTCTTACGCACACTTGCTGAATTAATGATGCAAATATGACTGGTTAATTAGCAGCTCTGGTGGAGTAAAGGTCACACTCGGTTAAGTCAGCACGCTCAGGAGAGGTGGACAGGATCCATATGGGGGTTTGTGGGAGGCCTGGTTTACCTCTCTCCTCTACACGCTCTCACTTTCCCTCCTGCCTTTACCAGGAAAACAAAAAAGGCGCAAATAGAGAGGAAGTTCCAGGATGCAATGGCCAATGAGAAGGCCCGCTTTGTGGCAGGAAAATGGAGGGAAGAGACAGAGGACAGGAAGGCAGCCAAACTACAGGAGCAACGCATTCAAGCAGAGTTAAAGGTGGGCTTGGCAGTGTCTGTGAGACGGAGCTCTGGGAATATCCTATCTCCTAGCAACCAGTCCAGGATCAGTTCATGCTCTTCTCTAATCTTACTTCAACAATCTTGTGTGAAACATGAATACTGATCCCAGGTCAGTGCTTGAGGCAAAATCAGCAAAGGCTTGAGATGGATATGACTGAATAGACGGCACTGCAAATTATGTCCTTGGGACAGTTTGAGTTATTCTAAATAAAATGGCCGGGGTTACGATTAGGGCTGGTCTATCTTATCTTGGATCAGTTCTTGGGGATATTATTTATCTGGAATGACAAAGAATATACTCTGAACAGAGATCCACTATAGTGTGTGCCTGTGGGTGTGTATGTTTGTTGCATATGTGTGTTTGTGTTTTGTATGTGTACGTGTGTGTTTTTGGAATAGTAGTGTAAAAGGAGATAATTCTTGAAGAGACAGGCAGGACTTGATTGAGCGGTCGATCTCAGCCCGACACAAACCTCTTTAGAGCCCTGACAGTCCTAAATGATTTAAGACCCCTTAATGAGACCTTCTTAAGAAACTTGTCACATATTAAAGACCTCGTTTATCTTCACAACCCCCTCCTCTTCAGCCAGAAAAATAGTCATTTTTGTAAATTCTGTTAGTTTGAGGAAAAAAGACGACACTATCAGGCTCGATCCCACTCGGGTCCGTTTGCTCCTCCCACAGGCTGACGTCCAGGAGACAAGAAACTGAGCTCACGCTGAATCACACAGAAACGTTATTAATCATAATCCTGCATCAGGAAGCGTCGAAGGAGGCCATGAGAGAAAGAGAGAGAGAGAGAGACAAAGAAAGAGAGAAAGAGAGATCAAACTACTCACACAGGTGAGCTCGAGTTCTCCAGCATTGTGATAAAAAATTTGTAGATTAGAAAACGATTTATAACTTATAAAAAAGCCCTACGTTTTAAGAACTAGATGAAAAGAAGAAAACACAAGTCCTTTGAGGAGGGACACATAGCACCTCTCCCTGCTCAGTGTGTGAAGGCTGCCATAGACTGAGAGTAAGCAACAGACTGCCCAAACGGTTATTATTGCTATTGATTATTCTTTAACATTTTCTTCCAATTAAACCCTTTCTGAAATGTTATGAATATCATAAGAAAATGTGATTATCCTGCAGCTGATAATATTGTTACTGTTGATTTACATTTTAAGCAAACGGTGCTTTGGCAATACTGTGTCTGTGCAGGGTGAAGCCAATAAAGCTTATCTGAATTTGAGAGGGAGATGGACTGAAAAAGACAGAGGTGGCAAAATTAAATAAGCACAGTGAAGATTCACAGCGTAGGCTCGTACTCCACGGTGATCCTAGTCGCCCCCGTTCTAATAACGCAGAGCGATTATGCGTAACCTTTTGAGTGAGACGTGGGCACTGAGGAGTCTGATGTTAACCGAGCTCATAAACGCCAGGCCGCACCGGCAGCAGCCGTCAGACCCCCGGTTCCTCTGCGGCGTCTGTTTTCCACTTCACCTCATGCCTCCGCAGTAATGCGATTAAGCAACCCGCTTCACGGGTCCAAATTATCATGCGTGCCGTGTGTTTAATGTCCCCGCAAGTAAGTGGTTTACAGGGACCTGTGACACACTGTAACTGCAGTGTTCCCGAGCAGCTCGAGGCCACGCTGTCTGCATGACGCTGCATAGGCAGCAACTTCACGCAGTGTAGATACCGAAAAAAAACAAGTCTTTGTTTGTGTGTATGTGTGGGTTATGCATGAAAATGTGTATGTGTGTATGCATCTAAATGTGTGTTTGTGTGTGCGCGCGTGTATATGTGTGAGCATGTGTACTGTAAA
Source organism: Ilyophis sp. 1 JC-2022 (assembly GCA_022702515.1). Classification (NCBI taxonomy): domain Eukaryota; kingdom Metazoa; phylum Chordata; class Actinopteri; order Anguilliformes; family Synaphobranchidae; genus Ilyophis; species Ilyophis sp. 1 JC-2022. Next base: position 91,317,878 of record CM040396.1, on the reverse strand, counting down.
TGTGTGAGTGTGTGTGTTTGTGTATGTATGCATGTACATGTATATATATGTATGTAAATGTGTGTGTTTCTTTAATTCAGCGATGTCTTCATCTCCTCTCAGAAGCAGGAGGTAGAGGAGAGACAGAGAGAGGAAGAGGAGATCAGACGTAGGGAGGAGCGCAGAGCCAAGGAGCTGTACCTATCTCTGAGAGAGGAGGAGAAGAGCGACGATCGGGAGGACAAGGAGTGGCAGGAGCAGCGTGAGTGATTGCTGGAGGAATCGAGGAGTGGAGACGAGAGGATAAGATCTCAGAGCTAGCTTAAGGCCACAGTATACTTAAAACAAAATGGAATTTGGCGGATTCGCAAAGGCTGACGAACTGCTGTGAAACACAGCAAATGTCCGTATACTCAGTGCGACTTGAGGTCTGTTCGTTTAATGACGCTCCACGCCAGATGGATTAGAAACTCGTTGTAAGTTTCGATATCGCAATCATTGTCTCAATGCGCTAATGCGACCATTATGCAAATGCGGTCAATGCGCTCCTGGAGGAGAGAGACAACGATTCACACTTATCTAGAAACTAAAAAAACTAATCTAAGTGTACTTTTATAATTAAAACACAGGCATTTGCAGTATTGCTATGCTGAGAAAGTAATGGCAGGACAGAAATGTAGCATAAACCCAGATGAAATAATTACAAAGTTAAAATTACAACGCTGATACGAGAAAATGGGCAACTCTAGTGTTAAGAAAAAGAATACGGTGAGTATAATCAATTTATCAAATGAAAAACGGACTTTTCAGTGTTTCTGTAGTCTCTGCTTGCGTGTTCATACATGCGGTCCTGTACACACATACACTTCTGTACACACATACACATACACTGAAACAGCTTCAGAAAGCTTGTTGACTAACTGCAGGCAAGGGTGTACTAGGGTCGATGAACGAGGCTGTGTGAAAACCTCAGCTGGCCAGCCTGCACACACATGGTGATCAAAGCCAAATATGATGCTTTGTTTTGGTCGCAAACAAGCCAAAAGCCTTTGCAAATCCACAAAATTCGATTTTGTTTTATGTATACTGAGGCCTGACCTCTGGTCTCTTCTCCACCCAACACCCGCACCCTTCTCCATTCCGCTCCACCTGCCCCCGGCCATCCCCATTCTGCCCCACCTGCCCCCGGCCTTCCCCATTCTGCCCCTCCCTCTCCGCCCCTCAGTGCACCGCTCAAAGGCTGCAGATGAGGAGATGAAGTGGAGGGCTCGCTGGGCACGGGACGAGCACAGGCACGAGTCCCTGCGCGCCATCGAGAGGGGTCGAGTCTCTGGGCTGAGCGAGCTGTTCCAGAAGGCCCAGGGCAACGGCTTGAGCCAGAACCGGCGACACAGCACTGTGATCGAGCCTATGTACGCTGCCCGTCCCCACGGCTCCACCAAGGCTCACCACCATACAGGCCTGCAGCCAGCGGCCCCGCCTCTTTACCGCCGTCGCCACAACCGCAGGCACAGCACCATGGGAATACTGCCCCCTAAAGACAGGTATGGTATATACACATACACACAGGTACAGACAAACGGACAAGTACTGTACTTATACACAGGTACAGAGACAAAGACAGGTAGTGTACATACATACACACAGGTACAGACAAATGGACAGGTACTGTACATACACACAGGTATGGACAAACGGACAGGTACTGTACATACACACAGGTACAGACAAACGGACAGGTACTGTACATACACACAGGTACAAACACAAAGACCACCCAAACTGGTTAAATGACTGAAACTTTTAGACATTTATATATACACACTCATAACCCTTATGCTAATTTTATTCTGCCAGTCCTGACTGGGTGAGACCAGACCAGCCCAGCTCACGCGAGTCCATCCTGCTGTGGTTCCGAGAAGAACAGAGGCCCAAACGGGCCGGGTACGAGCGCAATGGCAGCAACATCGCCCCCTGGTTCCACGGTCGGTACCGCAGTGCTCCCAAAGACCCTCCCAGTCTAATCTTCTCTGTAACTACCAGCCGTCTGGCCCCTCGCCTGACTGCCTCTGTCCCCCAACTCCACCTGAGAGGCAGAGTACAACTACAGCAACTGTTACAGAGCTGTAACCAGAGAGCACCTGGAAACGTACCTGCTCTAGGGCTCAGGGGAGAACCGGACCAGCTGGGAGACACACAGAGTGTGTGTGTGTGTGTGTGTGTGTCGAGAGGGCCAGCGATGAGACTCTTAAATAATTCACAGCCCCGCTGGGGTAATTAGTGGCGAGTGGCCCCGCAGCGTTGTCCTGTCATAAAGGCTTGGAGTGTCTGGGTCCTGGATAAGTGACAGGGGGCCTGATTAATGGGCCTGGGACTGACAGAGACACAGCTGGGCTGCAGGGTACAACGTGGGCCTGCATTGTCCTGGAGAAGAGGCTTTCACACACAGACACAGGCACACATACACGCACACACACACACACACACACACAGCTGTGTTAGCACATTCTGCTTCTAAAGTTTAGCTCGCTGACTGAACATTCACAGTGTTCTATATAGCTCCTATGAAAAGACAGGTTTGTAACTGTTTCTCTTCCTCGACAGGCATCATCTCTCGCCAGGACTCGGAGGCCCTGTTGATGAATGCTATAGAGGGGTGTTTCTTGGTGAGGGTGAGCGAGCGCATTTGGGGCTACACTCTGTCCTACCGCACAGCCGGCGGCTTCAAACACTTCCTCATCGACGCCTCGGGGGACTACTACAGCTTCCTGGGCGTAGACCAGAGCCGCCATGCCACACTGGCAGACCTCATCGATTTCCACAAGGTCGGCCTCTCCCATACCCCATGTGCTGCTTGTGTAACTGTGCTCTGTGTAATGTGCTGCTTGTGTGACTGTGCTCTGTGTAATGTGCCGCGTGTGTAACTGTGCTGTGTGTAATGTGCTGCTTGTGTAACTGTGCTGTGCGTAATGTGCTGCTTGTGTAACTGTGCTCTGTGTAATGTGCTGCTTGTGTAACTGTGCTCTGTGTAATGTGCGTCCTGTCCCGCGGAGGGGGCTGCAGATGGCGGTTTACACAGGCAGTGCCACCAGGCTGTAGACATCCGTGTTATCCCAGAGCCATACGGCTGGCACAAAGATGCCACACCCCACATCCTCTCGTCAGCAGGGGTTACCCCCCTCGTACCCCTTTTCCCTCGGCTTTGATCACACCACAGACATGCAAAGCAATGTGGCGGGTCCTTACACCTGCTTCCAGCCAGTGAAAATCACACACAAGCCAAAGAAAATACCAGAAGACACACTACAGCCAGAATAAACAACATGCATTTTTATCTCTTGGGAGGGGGGTACAAACACAAATAGTATTTATTTATTTATCCAACACAGCTGTGCTCTAAAGTGCAGCCTACCAAGAAAAACAATTGTAAATTTGGTTTTGGAGAAGTTCCACAGTGAGGCATAGCGATGTGTGTCTCCAAGTCAGTGCTCTAAATCTGTGCACCATGGTAACAGCTGCAAACTGCAATAGCGATGGTCAGTTAGACCCCCTGCCTCTTATTTCCTCTACCCTCCATCTGATGGGATGTTGATAATAACCATTGGGAGAGATGTCAGTACCATACGTCTGTCTGCAGGAAGAGGTAGAGAGTAATGTGTATCTGTCTGTCTGCAGGGGGAGGTAGAGAGTAATGTGTATCTGTCTGTTTGCAGGAAGAGGTAGAGAGTAATGTGTATCTGTCTGTCTGCAGGGGGAGGTAGAGAGTAATGTATATCTGTCTGTCTGCAAGAGGAGGTAGAGTAACATATATCTGTCTGTCTGCAAGAGGAGGTAGAGTAATGTATATCTGTCTGTCTGCAGGAAGAGGTAGAGAGTAATGTGTATGTCTGTCTGCAGGGGGAGGTAGAGAGTAATGTATATCTGTCTGTCTGCAAGAGGAGGTAGAGTAACGTATATCTGTCTGTCTGCAAGAGGAGCTAGAGAGTAATGTATATCTGTCTGTCTGCAAGAGGAGGTAGAGAGTAACGTATATCTGTCTGTCTGCAAGAGGAGGTAGAGTAATGTATATCTGTCTGTCTGCAAGAGGAGCTAGAGAGTAATGTATATCTGTCTGTCTGCAAGAGGAGGTAGAGAGTAATGTATATCTGTCTGTCTGCAAGAGGAGGTAGAGAGTAATGTATATCTATCTGTCTGCAAGAGGAGGTAGAGAGTAACGTATATCTATCTGTCTGCAAGAGGAGGTAGAGAGTAACGTATATCTGTCTGTCTGCAAGAGGAGGTAGAGTAATGTATATCTGTCTGTCTGCAAGAGGAGGTAGAGAGTAATGTATATCTGTCTGTCTGCAAGAGGAGGTAGAGAGTAATGTATATCTGTCTGTCTGCAAGAGGAGGTAGAGAGTAATGTGTATCTGTCTGCAGGAGGAGGTGATCACCACGACAGGAGGAGAGCTCCTGCAGGAGGCCTGTAGGAAGAAGGGCTCCTCACGAGACTATGGGGGCCTCTTTCAATGACCACCCTGTGGATTATTCACCCCCAACTGTCCAATCAGACTCGGCTCTAGAACACATTTTCAAACGACCTTTACCTGGGCTGCGTCCGAATCAGCACTCTTCCACACTGTTGAGTAGCCTTGGTGAGTAGATAGGGCGAGAAAGTCATAGAGTACGCAAAATTTTTCCAAATTGCAGTGTACTTGAAACACCCGGATGACACACTTACTTCCGGGGTTTCGCGGAGTACATTCGGGAGCACACTTCAAGAAGTACACAAACATTTTGGTCACATAAATATAACGTGAAGCTTCGTTTAAATTTTTTTTGCTGACGTTTACCTTCAAATACAACAAAAACAACACGTGATATGGCAGCGTAAGGATGGGGCACAGGGTTGCCAGATCTTGTAAGATTTTTCAGCCAAATGGCGACTCAAAACTAGCCTAAAATATATTTTTAACCGAAAACAATTTATTCAAAATAGAAATAATCATATTTTTTAAAATAAGTGCGACCCGTGACTGCACTTTGAAAGTATCCCGCGGACATGGCAACACTGTTGGGATGTCTTATGACCTGCTTACTACACTTGGAAAATAGTATGGCGGATATTTTTCGCAGACTGCTAAACAGTGCACATTAAACAGCACACTTCGGCCAGTGCACTGTACGTAGGAGACAGGCCACAGTAGATAGTTTTGATTCAGACACAGCCCAGGTTTTTTTTTAAAAACACTCCTGCAGATCTCATAACATACAATCATACCTAAAAATGTGGTTCTGAATAGTGGAGAAAATGGACTGAACTTAATAATTTGCAGAAATTGTACTGGTGTTAGTGTTTTGTGTAATGATTCGGTTCAGGTCTGTGCCTAATCATAATAATAAACTATTTATAAAGTTGTTCATGGAGAACTCCATGGAGGAATGACACAGATCCAGGATGCTGGCAGCGTTCCTTCAGCGAGCGGGGTGGGTGGGTGAATCACTGATGGGTCTGCGCAGTGTTGCCTGAACCTCCCTCAGAAGGAAACCTGAAGCCAATCAGGATCTGCAGCTCCTCCTAGGCCCTGTGTCAGAAATCTCTCCGAATGCAAACATCACACTTGCAGTCTTTCTGCAGTTCTTATATACAAAGCCCTGAGGGACTCCTGAGGTCAAAGGTTGTGTTTCAGCTCAGCAGGGAAGCCTTGCTGAAAGGCCCATTCGTACAAGCAGCGAAAGGAAAATCCATGCAGTACATATCTGAATTGTAAAGGGGTCTGCTGCAGCCCATTGGCTACGGGCTAAGAGCCAATCGACTTTTCGCTGTGAACCAATCAGCTCATATCTTGATTCAGAGAAGCAGATTCTCTGCTGTACAGCAGCTCTCATTGTTAACCAATCACCTTGCTGTAATGAACAACAGGTCTTGTCATATTCAGAGCAGGCCATTGTAGTTTTCTGGAAGTGGCAGGGAGATCGCCTTCAGTTTCCAGCTAACTTAAAGCTCTAGGGACGCCTTTCCGCACCTCTAACGGGCACTATAGCACAGGAAACTGTGGACAGGAGAAGGACAGAGCGACAGCCAGCAGCTTCACAGAGGGCTCAACTCTTTCCAGTAATCAGAGCAATGATAAGTGTCATTAAACAGGCTAAATGTGCATCCTCAGGAGGTGAGACAGAGCAGAACAGGCAGTGGCTTGGTCTCCTGCCGTGTGGAAAAGATCTCGTTATCTCGTTTCCACGGAGGCACCTCGTTAGTATTACTGGCGATTTTCCATACAGGAGATTGTCTTACCGTCTCCAAAGAGGGTAACCAGAGCCATGGAACCAGTACCTCTCTGCATCTTCCACCCACACAGGACCTGTGCTCGTCCCCCTCCCGTGCACAGCAACCAACGCACAGGTTTGGGTCTCTGCGCGTGACCCCTGACCCCAGCCCAGCTCTCATTTCCACTGACCCACGTAGGTTTGCTCGGATATGGGAAAGATTGTATCATTTTTTTTGAAGGGGGGGGGTTCCGGCGCTGCTGGAAGACAGGAAACGGGAGATGGAGGAAGGCCTTACCCAGCGATGGGGGGGGGGGGGGGGGGGGGGGGGGGGGGGGGGGGGGGGGGGGGGGGGGGGGGTGGAGAGAGCTGCAGAAACATCACTACACTGCGGAACACTGCAAATGCCTCCTTTCATTATACACAGAGAGACTCACGTTTTGGGATTTTTCCTACCGCTGAGCCAGACAGGAAGAGTTGATACGAGACAACTGGCCGTTTGTCAGCTTTAATTCTTCAGAGACCAGTTCAGCGCACTCATCCGCCTCTTTTAACAGCACTTTTTTTGTCGTTTCAAACCGTTTCTGGGTTTGCTTGTTTTTCAGTGCAATCATGCAGTTTCCATCACCTTTAAATTACAAGACTACCAACCGAGTTAAAAACAGTGAAGAGTCGTGACTGTTCGCACTTACGCCACGATCCAATCCAATCCTGCCAATCTCAGCCCAGGTACTGAGATGGGATAACTCGGAGCGCTCAATTTTAAAGTTGAACAGTGAAGAGACACTAACTGCACCATAAGTACCTTTCAAACACCTACATGCAGAGAGACACCATTTCCCTGACCTCCTAAATCTCCCATTTAACAAATATTTATAGCATTTGGTGGTTTTTGCGTGCTTGGATGTTCAAATCATCCCCACAGCAACAAATGTAAATGCAAACATGTTCCACTCCGCTGCCAATGATAACCCTCAACACCCTGAGATGGCTTTTCACAGTACATCTTCTTAGCCTTACAGCCGAACCTTACAATAAAACCATCACCTCTAACATCTAGAACAGAGGGGAAAAGTCAACTACTTTACATTACATTACAGGCATTTAGCAGACGCTCTTATCCAGAGCGACTTACACAACTTCTTACATCTTATTACATTTATCCATACATACAGCTGGATATATACCGAAGCAATTCGGGTTAAGTACCTTGCTCAAGGGTACAACGGCAGTGTCCTACCTGGGAATCGAACCTGCAACCTTTCGGTTACAAGCCCAGCTCCTTAACCATTATTCTACACAGCTGCCCTTGCAGGCAGGTTCCCTCTGCACAGGCACTGCAGCAGCTCCTCGCAGTCGGAGAACAATCTTACGAATTCAATATTTTGCCGAACATTCCCGGTTAGTAAAAAAAAAAAACACATGCTTCAATAGGCCATTGTGTACACTAGAGGGCTCCAAAACTAATCGACGTTTAAGTCCCAAGCGGTATGTTTACATTTTCACGACTGTAAACTGTATAAATAGTTCTACAAGCAGCACTGTTCGCAGCCAGTGAAACAAACATATTCTGCTACTATAAACAGTAAGGGTTGGACTTCTGAGGAAACATTTTTCTGATGCAACAATGCAGGTGCGCCTTCCTTCCCAATTCACACTGAACCAGTTAGAAGAGAACTAGCACACTGTATTACAAGAAAAGAAACCAGGCCTTAATTTGTATCCTTAAGATACAAAGAACCAACCACTTCCTGTTTAACTGGAAATAGGAGCTACGGTAAGAATGACATTCACAGCTGCACTGTTCACACAAGTATTTCATAAAAACAGGTCATTAAGAGCTACGTTGTGTAAGGACTTGATTGACACCATATTTGCTAAAACTAAAATTAAAGCCAAATGGACTGTTTGCCACTATTCACATGGGCAAGACTTTAGATTTTATTGAAAAACATTTGCTGGCAAGAAATTACACAATTCTTATGTACAAAACATAAAAAGTTACTATGAAAGTGGAACTAGAGCTATTTTTTCTTTGTATAATTACACATGTAAGAAAGGTCCCTTTTGTCCAAATTTAAGAACAACATTTCTCCCAAAATGCCTTGTGGGACTGGCACGCCCATAGAGAATCGTTCAGGCACTCGGAGCGACTGCAGGGCAGAATGTTCTGGTACCGTGTGGGGTCAGGTTAAATGCAAGGCTCTACAGAACATTTCATTGGGGAAAAAGCTGATGGGAGGCCAAGTCCAGAGCTGTTGGCTGTATGCCACACGGACTTCAACTCCTATCAGCACTTTGTGACATCATCTCAGACATCACATGTGGTCCGGCCAATATAATCATCCAGCAGCTCATTATAGCTGTGACGTGGAGGAGAACAGAGTGGGAGGATGGGGTCTGATGACTAAGAGCGTGTACAGGTCTCTTCAGCACTTTGTAAACAGCCACCTGTGTGTGATTTACACACAGAATGCAATCTGCAGAGACATGGCAGGTTGAGTGTGAGGTGTGTGTGTGCACATGTGCGTGGGGGAGGGCCTGCCCCCTCTCACAGAGGAAGGAGAGGTGGAGGAGAGCACAGAAGGCTGCGAGTGCCTTTATAACAGCAGAGGAACAGAAAGAAACATGAATGACTAATGCTTTAGCTGGCTGGCCACACCCTCCCCCCTCTCTCTCATTGTCAGGCCCATGGTTACTGCCAGGTGCGAAGAACATTTTATCTCCGCCCACATGTGCTTTGTGACATTGTGAACGCTCCAACGGGCTTGAAATGAATAAACAGCGATGGGGTGGCCCATCCACACAGATACTAACTTGTACTAGCGGCAGAACGGTATTGTTTTCAGTCATCTCTCCATAACGTGCTTTTACATTTACACAATGACCCTCATTATCACCCTCGACCAAACCGCACCGTAGCCCGGCCATAAACAAATGTGCATCCACAAGGCCCTGGTGCCAATTCATTCAGAAGTACTGAAAGACTACTTCCCCGTCTGTAAAAAAAAGTTTTTTTTTTAAAAATGGGGCCACTATGGAGGTGGAGACAAGGAAAATTGCTCCCCCATCTTTCCAACTCACGTTCCCCCCACATCCCAAACCAGTCCAAAAAACACAGATGTCTGGAGCAGGACACCTCCTACACTAAGCACAGAAAGACTCTGTCACACCAGTCACAGCCCACAGCACACGGCTCAGTTCAGGTCTGTTGCAGAATGGAATGATCCATGCTGTGATGTCACAAAGGGAAGTAAGGAGGCGTTTCCGACGTGTAGAATGGTAAGAGAAATACAAGTCAAGCGGGCGGTGGACATGACCCTCTCATCCACACCGCTGATTTCACTCTGATGTCATTCCTACGACAGAACTCGGGGTAGGAGAGCGGTGGAAACCCACGTTCGTCAGCGGGGCGCACGTCTGACGCAGGCGGGGTGATCTCTTCCCCCACGTTCCTCGTTTACAAACCAAAAAACATTTATTTTAATGAAACGACAACAACAACAAAAATAATAAACTAGACTGTTAAAGCGGCGCTTGGATTAAAATCCGTCTGGCTCCGGGGGAGTAAATGATGTAAACGATTTCAGTCTGTGCCTCGCCGGTCCCCCTCCTGTTGCAGTCCCCACTGAAGCATGCAGACAGACCAACACAAAGACAGACAGACAGACAGACACAGAAGGGCAGAGCAGGTAACTTTAAATTCAGCTCCGCCCTCCCACTCTCCGGGCAGGGTCCCGGCCAATGAGAGCAGAGGCCCTGACGAGAGTCCGAACCCGACGCTGACCCCAGTGAGGGCCGCGTCAGTAATAGCTGAACTTGACCTTCTCAATGTCGCCGATTAGCGTCCGCGCCAGGAAGATCCCCATCATCTGTAGGGAGGGAGGAGAGAGGCGTTACAAGCCAATCAGAGTGCACGGCGTCCTTCACAAATACAAGAACAGTCGTGGACGCACCTGCAGCAGGGATATGACGATGAACACCCCGGCTACGATGTAGATGTTGCGCGGGAGCCACTCCTCCAAAGCCGGTATGCAGCCCTTAGTGTAGATAATGCCGCTCAAGTCTCCCTGGAACAGACAGTGGGTGTGGATACAGTGCCCTCCATAATGTTTGGGAAAAGGTCATATTTGTTCTTGATTTGGCTCTGTACTCAACAATTTTAGATTTGTAATCAAACTTGTGTAAAATTGCGTAAAGATTAGTGTCGTTTCAACATGGCGTAAACAAAATGCATAAAAATACCCTTTAAAGGTGCACAACGCGCGACTTATAGCCTTGCTGTGGTCCCGTGTTTACAGTCTCCTCCTCCTCTGTCCTAAACCCCGCCCACTCACCTCCGTTCAGGGCAAGAAACACGCTTAAGCGCAGCAAGCAAAATGTGAAGCGAAAATAAAATGAATAACATTTTTAGCAACATGCATTGTTCTATGTGGATGGTAACAGTAATCTCATCAAAAACGTCTCCGACGTAAAAAAAAAAGTTACTCATGCATAGCCTACAGATCAGTGTATATAAGTCCTTAATTCCAACTTGCAAAAACTAGGCCTGCCTTTACAAGTATTGATATCAAAATGTGGCCAAGTTACAACTATCAATGGATGACATAAAACATCAAGCTCCAGCAATCTTTAAAAAAAACACTCCGCTAAAGCTGTAATCATTCATGAGAGCACGAATGACACTAGGTTGAGAAAATCAGAAGTTTTAAAGAACGATTTTACTTCATTATACAATTATCAAACCCATTTGCAAGCTTGTGATCTCAGGCCCGCTTCCTGTTTTAACCCATGGCAGTGAGAAATTCAGCCGGCTCAGTGCCCTAAAAGTCTGACCGAAAACATGGTGCGTTTGTTCGGTATCTAACTAACATTATTCTGAACATTAATTTTGAACTGGGATGTAAAGGCAGAATCGTGTGGAATAAGTAACATAATAAGTAACAGATAACAGAAAACAGATGATTTTCAAACCCTTGCAAAACAGCAGCTGTTGCCATCGAGGAAAAGGAAATGCCTAGGTTGACTCTGCTTTCTGAACGCGCCCTGTAGGCTTGTTGTTTGGCTTCACTGTAGGCTAATTGTGCTTCTTAACCTGCCTGCCATTGCAGTACCCAACTGGCTATAAACGCTCAGCTGAAACCTGATCCCACCCCTCCCCACACCGAAAAGAGCGCCACGCCCAGAAACGTCCCAAAGACATCTTAGAATAATAAATAGAGAAAGGAGCAGCAAGATTTTCTGAAATTTGTTTTCAACAGAAATTGCCAGTGCACCATAGATATGACTGAGCATGGTTATTTTATCATATTGTCTAGGCAAAAATCCTGCATAGTGCAGCTTTAATAAAAAGCTGTGAATCTGCACTTTAAACACATCGGAATTGTTTGATTACAGATCTACAATTTTGGAGTACAGAGCCAAAATGTCTTTGTCCCAAACATTATGGAGGGCACTGTATATACTGTATGTACATATACATGTAAGTCCAATAATAAGCTCCTTATTTACCTTCTGACCCCTGATGTCATAACCACACTGAGTGTTGACCACTGAGTCCTGTGAAAAACAGCCAAAGGGAGCATGGGGTCAGCACACCGTCACAGGGACACAGTCTCAGAGTCAACACAGGGTCAACAACATCCCAGAGAAACAGCGATTGTGCGTTCACGCAACCTCAACCAGATGACAAGAACATATATATTGAGAGGACAGAAAGACAGACAGGCAGACAGACAAACAGGCAGGTGGCACACAGACAGATATTCAGACAGACAGGTGGGTGGACAAACAGACAGACAGACAGACAGACAGACAGCAGAGATGCGTACCGCAGGATCGTTGAGGCAACAGGAGAAGGGGACTCCACATGCCTCCCTGCTGGGATTTTCTTTGGTGCAGTTGAAGTAGACGTTCAGGTTCCAGTCGTTGGGGTCCTTGGCTCCGCAGCAATGGTTCTGCGATCAGAGACGGTTCTGTTACGGTCGACGGGCACATCGATTTCATGCAGAACCCCCGCTGACATCCCCACTCGAGTCAGGGAGCTTGTGAAGGCCTGACGTCTGCAGGACCATTATCCTACACTGCCCAGATTGTGTAAATGGACGCCATTTGCATGTCAATTTCAGCATTCAGTATGTAAAGACTACATGCAGTACCACACTTTCACCAGGTGGTCAAAATGATGTTATTTGTCCTCAGGGAAATATCTTTAAAAATATTGAAAATGTTCAAATCAGGCAACATATGGTATTATTTCAATCTAGCAAGCATTCAAAATGGTAAATACAGAGGAGATGAACAGCTGTTAGCCTGAATCCCATCTGCTGCCAAACGCATTATTAACCCATTATTATTATATAATTAAAATATAAACATGTATAACACACTCTTGTTGAAAGAAATCCACATGAAAAATTATATCTTACATTCTGTTTTTGACAAGACAAATTTCAGATTAGCCTAGATTACCCAAGAAGTTTACATAATCAAATAAATAGGCTTGTACATGACGTGTTTCAACAAACAAATTCTGACTCAGCTTTCCTTGACAAAACTGCTGACCGCAGAGAAAATCTTGCTCTAAACCTGGCAAAACTCGACTGAGGCTAAAGAGAATCTTGCCCTAAATGCTGTAAAACTATACTGAGACTAAAGTGAGTCTTATTCTACAACCTTTGAATCTATTGACACTACTGCAAATCCATTCAGTGTTTCCCCCAGGTTGTACTTGTAGGCAGGGTGGTGGAATGGCTTCCGCGATTGTTGAGTGGGGGGTTTGGTAGTATCCGCAATTGTTGACGGGTTGTGGCCACGATCGTTCACGGAAGTTTTTACTTTAGCTTTCCTGAGTTAAAGTGATGGACAAGGGATTCTAAAAACTTCCAATAACCCAAACGTATCACATCCACTACACACCCACCAAATATATGTTCAAGAAAATGTCAAAAGGTATATTAATATACATCTTAAAGTCAGCTAATAAACTCAGTCTTGAAAGGACTCAGGATTATAGGGGTGTGGTCTCAATCCACACCCTCAACCCGATTGCCATCGACGTCATCCAGCCAGTACATGTTTGAACCTCTGGTTGCCGCAAATCAAAACACTAATTATCGGCATTTTATATTTTCAGGCGAGGCGGCAAGCTACCTATTGCATGGTAGGGTAAACGCTGCCATTTGTACAAGCCCAGTAGAATCTACTGGGAGTACTGCTGGTCTATCATTCTAAACCCAGATATGGTTCTCTGTGAGGCTCTGCTCTCTGTGACCGGTCTCTGTACAGTATGAGGTCTCACCAGTTTCTGTAGAGAGTCTATAAGGTTCTGCAGGTCGATATCTTCCCTGTAAGCCTTGACGTTGGCCAGGAAGAAGTCGTTGATCCATTCTTTCAGGGGTTCCTGGAACACGAAGGCGAGCACGGCCGCTGTCAGCTCCAGGAAGAAGATGAAGCCGATCACACCTGAAAACTGAGACAGAGGGGGCTTCCCTTTACTGACCGCAGTTAACCTCAGCCTAAACTCAGTTCAGTCCCTTTAATGACAGAGTAACTGAACACAGTTAAACTCAAGCCTAAACTCAGTTCAGTCCCTTGAATGACCGAGAAACTGAACGCAGTTAAATCGAGGACACTTTAGTTACATTTGTAACCAAGAAGTTGAAAATACACAAAAATAACTAAATGATTGACAGTGGTATAGTAAATAACTTTTATCAAAAATAAAACTAAAAACCCATCGCTGGATGTCATCATAGTACAGAGAAAATGTGATCAGCATAATTATGTGGCTGACCAGAGGAGCTGCTCACCATACAAACAGCTGCTGTTGCTACCTTAAATGTAAAGATACGTAACAGGGAATAGCCTATATGTTAACAAACATAAGAATGAATAAATAGTTCAGTAGTTTTTTATATTATCTCAATTTGTTCAATTGGTCCTGACAGTTTTTGTGTACAATGAAAGATATTTTAGATATTTTTAGAGGATTCTGGTGACCAAAAGGCTTTATGATGGCAGGTATTGGGGCATTTGGAGGTTTGAGGTCTTAAACAAGAAAGTACACTTTAAGTAACTCCAAAGCAGCTTGGACAGTGAGTGATGTTATGCCTCCAGGTTGGACATGTGTATATTATCCGATTATTCTTCAAAAAATTATGTTTAATCTTATTTTTGGTTGGAACTTTTTCCTATGGAAAATGCAACCTGAGCTCAGGGAAACTTTTAGAATTATTAATAAATAACTATAAACTGATATTTCAATATGTACAGCCTCTGGAAACGTTGGTGTACAAGCTGCTTTGGAGTTACATAAAGTGTATTTTCTTGCTTTAGACCACATATTGCCACAAAACTGCCATTGTAAAGCCAGCTGGTCATCAGAACATCATTTACTGCACGTTGACTGTCTGGGCCAATCAAAAATATACACTAATACTGACATTTTTATTTTATTTTTTGTAACTCTAGAAAGTGAACCATTTCTTTAAAGCACTCTGGTTTGCGTGCTCTGAGAGTTTCAAATCAGTGAGGGAACAGGATGCATCTGTAAAAATAAAGTTTAAACATTTCGAGAAGGTCATAAACATTTACAAAACGGTTTTCTTTTAAACATATACATGTACATGTGCAAATGATTAACACGCCTAATTATAACCAAAAGTTCATGTTAATGTTAATCAAAACTTTTCTCAGTCCCATCCCACACTATGAGTAACAACAAGTCTCTTTCATACACCTAATCAAACTGCATTCATATGTGAGTCACAGTAAAGGTATTTAGAGCTATAGTGTCGAAAATATTTTTTTTAAGAATTATGTGAGACTATACACCTCTATTTTTAACCCAAAGTTCTGCATGTAAAGAGTGCAATCATCTGCATTTAGTCTGTATTCTCCCAATCAAGAGAAACATAATTTATCCTGCAATCAAGATGCATTTCAAAAGTATTACAGCACAACATAGTACCGTAAAAGACCATAATGCAACCCTCAGCAGATCATGTTGAGCTTATAATCACTGTGTTTATTTTGCTTTTTTGATGACGTTAAAAGTGCAAGTGATCTGCGAACCGTAAGCCGGCTCCAGGCACACCAACAGGTGAAGAGAGAGTCTGAGCTGTGGAGACACACGGTAACGCTCTTCTGCGTTTCTGAGCAAAGCACGAGCTCTCGTCTCACAATGAGCGGAGGCCTGGAAACGAGAGTGCCACACCCGGCTGTGATTACACAAAAGCCTGTGGGCGATTCTCAACCTCTCAGCCTTTTGCATTCTGTAGCGCACTTACAGTGAATACCGCTAATAAACGGCGCCGCGGTGCAGAACGCGCTACAGCGGTGAGATATTACTGCCTCTCTGAAACAAACACCCATTGAAATGCAGCCCACGGGGAGGTGGGGGGGGGTGGCAGAGTTGTGTGAGAACACAGGGCTCTCCGTTCACAGTGGAGCTATCCATTAAGCCTGGCTAATGAATCACTGCACCGCTGCAAGAGCTCCAGCAGGGGGCAGTGTTGGGGCGAGGCTGATGTTGCACTCACAAACTTGAGCAGGCAGATGTTCTCCCGCAGGGCCCCCACACAGCCGGCGAAGCCCAGGATGAAGGTCACGCCGCCCACGGCCAGCACCAGCCACACCGGGTCGAACCCGTGCAGACGTGTCACCTGAGTCAGGTCCAGCAGCACCCCCTGGAGACGGCACAAGGCAATGGCAACCTTTAACACTGAACATCGGGAATGAGCCACTGAAAACATGTTTCAATTTGTAGCAAAGTATCTAACTGCAAAAGAGATGTAGGGAAGATGCTAAATAATGTTAAATAAGGGGTTAATGGGAGTTCTAATATGCAAAGCTGAACCCAGTTATGTTCTACTATGTCAAATGATGAACAAACAGAATAAACTACACAATGATTGACATAACGTTCTCAGACAGCAGAGCCCAACGAGTTATGAATCGCACACACAGGGTTTTAATTCAGCTGTTCAGGAGAGGGACGAGTAACCAGGGCAGCACTGCGGGGAGATGTTTAAGGAGCTCAGGCTAGCAGCCACATTTCAGTTTGATTCCCTGGCTGGCCACTGCCAAGCTGCTTTGGATTACTTGTCCAAATAGCCTGATGTGACACTGCTGTACTTCCGAGTAATGACCTGCTGGTGTGGGGGAGAAGAAATCCTCTGCAACAAACCCTCTACTCTTGGGGCTGATTGGCTATTTAGCTTGTGAAGCCAGGAATAAAAACCATGTTAATATGGTATTAATAATACATTAAAACACATGTATTATTCAGTTACTTTGCGCAGTTAGACATCAACTAACAATGCAACCGTACACACAGATACTCACAAACTTCCCTACTGTTGAGAAATGTTGGTTCAACAGGCCAAGCAAATCAATCTATAAGCTCCACTGCTGGCTGGACCATTAGAGTCACAGTGAAGTATTCCGACTGGCCCAAAACGGGCATCACAAGCCGGAAATTTGCACTAACAGCCACCTGTGGCTTGGCTGCTTCTCTGACACTAAATATTTCAAAATGAATAAATGTGATAAATAAGTGAATATATATAACAGCCCATAGACGGGGGAACCTTCACATCTCTGACTCATTTGATATGAACAGAGGCTGAGACACACACACATACACACACAGCGGGTAGACTTTACTGCTGTGCAGACATCTCCTGGGAGGGGAGTGGGTGGGGGGCGGGGGTGTAGCTGACAGACACACTGTGATTAAAAAACGTGTTTAAAAATAAGAGATTTTTATAAGCTCACCTTCTCACTCCAGGCCCAAAAGCCGATAGCGATGAACGCTGCCCCGGCCAGCTGTCAGATAAAAATAGTACATGAGTTTCGCCAACAAGACTGTGGCACAGACCTGAACTGCACATACTGCAAGGCACAAAGCCATCAATAAAATATGAGCTTATTAACCAAGAAGACTGAAAAGCTTTGAGCTCATCAACTGAGAGGATTGTTAAAATATGCCACGTGGACCAATGACATACGTGCTTACTAACCAAGAGGACCAATTCAAACTGGGGTTACTGAACAAGCGGACCAGTAAGGTATGAGCATATTATTACAACCAGTGCACCTATTCTCCATCTGTCTGCCCACCACAGACAATGGCTTCATTTCCATTAGCAGCTCGGCAGCCAACTCTCCAAAGACAACACAAGGGAAGAGTTAGAGTCAGGATAAAACAACCAACAATTCATGACTGAAGAGGACTCAGCTGAGCTTCTGAGATCAGTAAAAACAGGAAGTGCAGGATGCATGCACTGACGGCGGTTATTGCAAAAACAGGAAGTGCGGCTGTTAGGCAAGCCTTCACAGCGGTTAGCGGTACGTTTGAGCTCCACCCCTTTTGCGCAGGTCACAATTTCTACATTTCCTGTCGGTGCAGACAGGACGCCAGCAGGAAGGGGACGGCCTTCGCCGACACCCTCTGCTCCGCATCGAACAGGAAATGAACGCGCTCACTGCGGTTCCATTTGCCTGTCCAATGTAAGCAGAAGAGTGGAGAGGGGGGCCTTTGGACAAGCCAGTGCCTGGTTCACTGGACACTCAAACTGCAGGAATAAAGAGTGCATAAGGGCGGGAAATGGGGACTGTGCTGTAGAGAGCAGAAAAGCCTTCTGTATGCACAGGGA